>JAVJAQ010004375.1:0-543231 GCA_032362365.1 Zygogramma bicolorata | reverse complement strand
GATGGACAATAATTTCTTATACACATTCATCTCCGTAGCGATAGTGAAGTCGAATTGGTTTATATTTCGCATAGTGCTTTGCTTGTAATGTTCCATCAGATTTCTATCAGGTGTTTTTGAATGGTTAAGGTGGCCGACAAAGTGATTGTTTATTTCCGATGCATCTCGTAAATGGTTAGGTATTACGTTCGTCTTTTTACCGTGTATCCCTAGGTTCCTCAATTCTTTCCACATATTGTTATTGTTATTAATTTTATGTTGTAGGTAAGCTTTTTTTTCCCTTTTGATAGCGTAGTTAATCTCATTTCTGAGCGTTTTATAGTAATTCCATTCTCTGATACCCTTCCTGATCTTATATTTAGTGAAAGCCTTGTCGCGTAGTTTTAGTGATAGTGATAATATAAATAAAATAACAAGAGAGATTTCATAAATCAGTTACTGGAGACATGTTCCATGAATTCGTCTATCGAATAGAAGACGTTATTGCCAAGTATCGCTTTAAGCATGTTTGGAAACTTTTCAGTGTTTCGTGATTTTTCAAGTGTGGTGGTAATTTATTATAGATCGAGGAACCAGCATAGACTGGTTATTTCTTATAGTTTGTGTGATTGCACTGAGGTTGACGTATATTCTGGGCATTTCGAGTGTTATGGTCATGTATTTCATTGTTTTTCAATAAAATATTTGTTTTTCCGAAAATGAACGATAAAATGTTGTACACATATATTGACGATAGGGTTGAAATCTTGTTATTTTTAAATATGTTACGACAACTGTCTCTGAAGCCCATATTAAAGATGAGTCTGAGTATGCGTTTTTGCATTGTGATTATTCGGGAGCATTCTGTTGCCTGGCCCCAGACGATGATGTTTTGACTCAGAATTGAGTGAACTTGAGCATAGTAAATTTCTATCAATGATTTTGTTGACATGTCGTTTTTCAGAGACTGTAGCATAAAGTATGTTTTGTTTAATTTTTTACAAATGTTCCTTAAAATTCAAATTACAGTCGATGAATGTTCCAAGAAATCGTGTATGCCCAACTGAGTTTATAGATATATTTTTATCTTTCACTTCTATGTCGATAGTCCTCTGTTCTATTCTGCTACCGCCATATGAGAATTGGAGGAATATTGTTTTTTGTAGATTTAGGACCAACCCATTTCTATCACACCATTCGTTGAACGAAGCGACTATTTGTTTGACCTTTTCGATTGCTTCTTTTCGGGTGACTGCGGATATTACCATATTCCAAGACGGGTCGCCTTGGAGCTTCTGGGAAGCACCTCTAGCGATCCTCTCACTTGGTTTTTCCAGGAGAGATTATTAGGGTTAGAAATTCCGTAATTCCTAGCATGGAGATACTTGTCTTTGTAGGAATAGTTACTCCTGACATCTGATCACTAGATAATGATAGATCTACTGTTTTTGGGAATATGTGTGAAATGAACTGGAAGTAAAATTTTTGGCGACAGCTTTAGCAAATGACCGAATGGAACGAGAACTGTTTGGAAATTCAACGAGTTTTGAACAATTTCTATGATTATATGCTTCTTTAGTAGCTTCAATTGTTGCACTACAACTATTTCTTGCAATAACATACTCAGATCTAATCTCGAAACTAGGGTTTTGGAGCCAGCGATTGAATGCCGCTTGTTTGGATGTGACAGTCTCAGAGCAACTTCTATTGAACCATGGTTTTCTCAGACTGTGATATCTTTGAACTACTTGGTATCAGAGATTTCTTGGGCACATAGAGTGGGATCACCGGATACAAACCCTCCTCATAGGAGAATCAGAGCAAAACATTCGAGGACCGTCCCAGTCTGCTGACTTGTAATGCCAGACACGACGTGCCGATAACTTTGGAGCGAAATACGAACGAGTTGTTGAAATCAAAGTGTGATCAGAATTACCTAATGGGGGTATATTCCATTAAGGGATATTTTTGTAGAACATATTTTCTTAACTTTCCAATTGCCAAGACACACTTGATATGTTTCTATCTCACAACTTTAGATCTGCTCAAAATGGGTTTGACTTGACTGTAACCGATCAAACTAATCAATATAAACACTTCTCGGATTGTATTGAACCATTCGAATCAATTCCATCGAATATAAGATTGGACCCAACTGATGACCTGGAAAAGAAGTAAAATTGCGAGATGAACTGGTTTGAATAGACAAGTCGGGTAAAAGTAGCCATCGCCAGATTAATTGTTTATTGTTCCAATTGTCTGTCACCTGATGAGTTACTTCCTCAAACAAAATATTAATAAAGAAAAGATACGAAGAGATCAGTTTTTAATTCAACTTAGAAAACTAAGAATTTAACGTTACGACATTTGGCATGTTAATGTGAATCCTAACATCTACTTATATATTGCAACTTGAATACTTGCATTCGAATATGAAGCAGTTAGAGATTGTTGAGATAAATGTAGTGTCTGTATCACGAATATATCAAATGAAATTTTAACAACAATGAGAGTTATGGTATTTTTCTCACTACTCATTCCCTGAATTTCATCATATTTCTGGAATTTCAAAAATCCATATTAATGTGCATCTGTAAATGGATTAGTATAGTCTTCTAGGGAACGGTCACTTCTGCCAATATCAGAAAAAAATAAATTCCTCATTCAAATTATTGATTCTCATTCACATCTCTTTCCATGATATCAAAGACATCATGTGGCATAACATTCCATATCAAGATAGGAACTTGTATTTTCCAGTAGTTGCTAAGGGATCTTCTGAAATGTACTTTTCATTTAAACTTTCAACATTTCGTATCTCAAATATTCCTGGTGAAATGACTTTCACAGCATTACAACGTTAATGTTTTCGTCAAAAACGAGAGATCTACGGCTCACTTGGTAATGACATGCAGGGAAATTCACATTCCTGAAATTTTTTTACAAATGGCGCCAAGCGGCAACTCTAGACATATGATATTACGAATTGTGGGGAAATTTCTATTGGCGAATTTTTTTGGAAGAACTCGTGCAGAGTAAGTGTGTTAATTTCTTTTTCCAACACTCTACATAATGAAGAATAGAGATATAGTAGTTTTCACAATAAATGGTATTGACTGAAGGATTATAATAAAACCAATTAGACCCTTAAGTTGTAAAATCCGAGATGCACATCATAAATGTAAAAGGACCGGATTCAGGTAATTTTGTTTCTCAGAGAGGGATTGTAGAGGATTACAGCTTACACTTCTTGTTCATTTTAGTCTTTGTATTTCATTGGAAGTGTTCACTTGGGTTACGGCGTGCAATAATTTTATAACATTCATTTGTTATTACTGACATTAATAGCAAAGATTTTATACCCCAACGTACAGAATAGGCAGTATGTGGCGTCCGTGGATAAAAAGTAATAGTGCTTCTTCCAGTGGTTCGTTAAAGAAGAATCACTTATCTTGTGACGCGATAATCATTATAAAAAATGTGTATAACTCCTTACTTCAGCAAGGATATAACGCGGGTACTGCAGCAAAAGTAACCAGTAATTTGACGAAGGTGCCTCTTACTTCAGTTGGACGAATTGTTGAAAATTCCATGGAATCAAGAAAAAAGCATAAAGATTCCAAATCATCTTTCGAACAATCTGTTCAGGCCAGTCTCAAATTACCTACACAGTAGGTTTCGGCTGGCACCTGTCAGAAAACAACTACTCCCCTGGCTAATACCACGAAGGGCATTGAATTATATCCGACCGGTGCCAGTGCAGGTTTCTTCACAGAAGTAAATCCTGCATTTGCTTTCGTCGATACAAATGAAGGAATTGATTTTCAATTATAGGGACGGACACACTTGCAGACCGGTTTCGGGCTATTTGGCCACTTGTCAGTGCAAGGCAGTGCCATCATCAACCTAAAGTCGATGATTTCCCATAATTAAAAATCGAACTCCATCACGAGTATCAAGCCCCGGCCAAAGCTGATGCGAACAACGAAGTTATTACGCCATCTACCAATGGACGAGGTATTCCAAAAGCAAACCGAATTCGCCCATTCCTCCTGCGAGGAAAATGTAAAAACACTTGACATAGTCAGTGGGCATACTTGAAGACTGGCGTTAAATCATCGACTTTAGGTTGATGATGGCACTGCCTTGCACTGACAAGTGGCCAAATAGCCTGAAACCGGTCTGCAAGTGTGTCCGTCCCTTTAATTGAAAATCAATTCCTTCATTTGTATCGACGAAAGCAAATGCAGGATTTACTTCTGTGAAGAAACCTGCACTGGCACCGGTCGGATATAATTCAATGCCCTTCGTGGTATTAGCCAGGGGAGTAGTTGTTTTCTGACAGGTGCCAGCCGAAACCTACTGTGTAGGTAATTTGAGACTGGCCTGAAAAGATTGTTCGAGAGATGATTTGATTTAACGCCAGTCTTCAAGTATGCCCACTGACTATGTCAAGTGTTCGTAAAGATTCCGGTTGAAAACTCGTACCTTTCTGTAAAATCAATTGTGCCAATCATAATTAATTTAGATGAGGATAGCGATAGCGACACTGAACTAAATATAGAATAGAATTGTAACATTTAAATAAATTACTTGTATATCTCCTACATTATACAAAATTCAAATTTCTAAGTTCGACCCTGTAGCACATTTGCATCTTTTACCAGATGATTTTCTACACAATGGAATTAAATCGGGTAGTTTATTGCAGTTAATAAGCCAATACCATTTACTGTGAAAAATACTATACACAAGTTCTGTCAAAAATTGCACGACTTCTTACCTAAGAATTCGCTATATTTTTTATGTTCGAAATTTATATCAAAATTCATAGCAATTCTTACTATTCGGTGCTGGAAGTTTTCAGATAATTCAATGAGATTCTTCGAAATATCGGTATCGACGTGAGAGCTAGTGGAGTTGGACCAGAGAGATCGAAAAATAATACGACAATATAGCGTTTAGTAAGCATTATAGTGTCTAATTCGAAATGAATTGGACCCTCCATAGCCCAGATCAACCTGAGCAATTTCAATTAATCAAGAAGAGTGCTGTAGTGCAGGCTATTACGAAGCTATACAAAAAGACCGCATTTGAAAACACTCTCCCGAAAGAACTCCTATTCCATGGATTTGAATTTTTGTTATTGCATCCCTCTACTGGGCATGTAATAACTGTTGTCCCTAATGCTGGAACTTGGAATGAATATGTTAAACTGGGAAATATGAGAAGCAATCAGCAAATAACACAAATATAACTTGAACCAAAGTGAACACTGAACAAGATGAACTTTTTTATCAGCGTCAGAATAATCTTGCGTTGAATTGACTTGTTGAACTTGAGTACATGTATCGAATATTTTGTACTAACCATCGGAACTTGATGTAGATGAATAGATGATTGATTATTTTGTCCACAAATAATACAACAGCGTTTGATATCCATTATGAAACACAAAACAACACTTGAATTGAATACTGAACAAACGGAAAACTATTCACGAATAATATTTCAAACAACACTAAACAAACGGATAACAACTAGTGATTTAAAGCAACGGTAGATAAACGAGAAATAACTAAGAAAACTACGGTTGAGAATTGGAACTGGAAACTGGAAACGACGAATAGCTGGTTGAAAAGAACATTAAAGTTATGGAATACTTCGAGCACAATTCGAATATATTGGAATGCGAAAGTGAAAATACGGTAGAATTTGATTCTTGTACCATCTACTGGAAATCGCAGTAAATTCCCTCGATATGACTGATGGTGTCCAGAGTTTCTGACGAAACAATATCGAATCGGAGATTGCACCAGGAATATATATGCATCTTGATTAGTATTGAAATTATCTTCATAGAAACTATTTTACATCGGAATCATACCTAAATCTTCGACAGAACTGGATTAATACCCTGTATACTATAATAATACGGAGGCAGGTACAGATGTATATCTTTATACATGACTAATACATAATGTAAGTATTATATTTTATAATTATAATATGGCCGCCGGTCAGAGTGCGTTGGCTACTTCACTCTGGAAATACTGCAAAAATAATGCAATCTCAGACATTAAATGTATAACATGTGGGTGCATCACACATAATAGCTGTGGGAAAAGATTAGTAGAGTTCAGTGAGTGAAAATGACTTCGTTATTTGATAAAGTATACAAGCACTGACAACAACTCTGTCAAAAAACAAGATATTAATAATATTCGCAGAGATGACCAATTTCTCATGCTCGGTGTAGAGCCCCAACTGCAGCAGAGAGTTTATGAGTCCAGTTTCTGGTCAAAAAAACGGCAACTTGACTTCAGACTTGGGGACGCTTCTTGGATCAGCATAAAAACATCCATGAAAACGAAAAAGTTCAACCAAACTCTTTTTCAGAAGTTCGTTAGATAATGACGTATCTCATAGAGATAATGATACACCCTTCACTTTTTGTTCCGTAGTTTTCTGGGTTTGTAACCTACCACAATCTGAAAAAATAAGAATAAATATTGAAATCTCTATAAGTGTAGAAGGGCAGATTTTCAATCTACCACGAAAAGTTGCTGCGTCTATTGAAAAACAGTTCTTTTTGGATAGAACTAGTCCAATTAGTCAGCAACTTCTCGTTTGACTCAAATTTTGCCTATCGAAAAAATAATAATAAGAAGTAATATATATATATATATATATATATATATATATATATATATATATATATATGAAAATACTTCCGTTCTCAAAACTTATAGGCAAATTCGTCTTCGATTGCAAGTATCTCGTGTAGACAATTTCCGTAATTGACATTTGTCAAATTCAGCAGCCATCCGCGATCCACATCAAGCGAACTCATAGATATGCATTCTTCACCAGACAACATGATGAAAGCAGATTCCTCTAATTTTCGTTTCTTGCCATTGTTTTCTTTCGTTGTAATTTTAGTGTCGTTCCATTCTACTGTGTGATCTCCATCGGCATTCAGAATGTGTTTTGATAATTTAGAACCACCTATATGTCTGTTCCTGATGTACATCTTGGGTTCACTCTTTCGCACCTCCAATGGTCGAGACGTTTTGCTGATATATTCTTGACCGCACGAACAAGGAATTTGATAAATACAATTTTTTGTGTTTGCTGTTGTTATTCGGTTTGGTATGTGTCAGTATTTATCTTAAAGTATTTGTTGTTTTGAATTTTGTTCTAACATTATACCTGTTGCCGATCCGTTTTATTTTTTCAGACAAACGAGGGACATAAGGTATTGTGTTTGATACAGGTTGTGTATTTTGTGTAAGTTGTATATCTTCATTGTGGACTGTGTTCGGATTTTCAATTTCTGCCAAGTTTTTTCAATGAATTTGTCTGGATATACATTTTCTTTCAATGAGATGAAGTTTATCATCATTGATTTTCTCTTGTGAGTTACATACAATTTTTGTTCTATCATGAAGGCATTTTACCATACCTTTCTTGATACTTGTGTGGTGGTTTGAGGTGTAGTGAAGATATCTGTTGGTTGTTACAAATCCAGAAAACTACGGAACAAATAAAATAAAAATCCATCACAAAATAATGACGTTCAAACAGTACCCTTCACTTCTAACTACATTCAAGATTGTAATTAGATCAGTTTGTTTCATATAGAAATTCAGATCATCTCCAATGAAATTGATCAATTTGCATACATCTTGAAGATTTTTTCGTACACTATCGTCTGCACCTCTGAGCACTAGCTGAACGATGCAGACCTTGCCAAAATCCAACTAACAAACGATCATCTAAGCAATCAGTTCTATAGAAAAGAGCACATTCACGGGGGGTTTGCTATATTTGTGAAGAGTCAAGAAATATGTAAACAGATAGATGTCAGTGAGTTCTATAGTGAAATACACTCTGAATTTTGTAGCATTGAAAATAACAATACAATATGTATTGATGTATATAAGTCCTGCTCGGGGGGACTTTGAATTAGTTTTGATTAGTTCCGATGAATTTTAAGAAAAAAAAATCACTTTTTGACAAACGATGTGAAGAACGTGTCAGAATCCCTTGGGCTCATAAAACAAAATACCAGATTCACTGCAACATCAGCATCATGCATAGACAGCATTTTCACCAACCATCCCGTTAATGAGTTCAGAGTGGGAATTTCAAAATCTTGTCTTTCAGACCACCTCAAAGAAGTATCCATTTCTAATTTAATGGAAAAGGCCACTTCTAAAACTATCCTCGGAAGATTTTTATGAATAAACAAAATGTCGTTCCACAATGATCTGCAGAAGGCTGATTCGTCCTTTTTGGGGCCACAGCTCCAAAAAGCTATTTGGCCGACGAATTCATCGCCACAATTACTAACCTTCTCAACAAAAACTTTCCAATACGAAACTATCAGGAAAGGTCTAATCCGCCGGTGACTTGATACAATGACAATTTGAGATCTATGAGGAACACTTTAGCCGCAGTAAAACGGTAGGTGCATTAACTAATTATCCTGGAGACCTGGCAGTTTTCAACACTCTGAAAGAAGCAAATGTCATGGTATTACAAACATTGACTAGAGTTTGACGTCCACTGCCTTCATTCTATATTTTTGCAACATCACTAAAGACATGAATTCCATTCTTCCGGTTGTTCCGTTTTTCTTGATCCAGTTTTTGAAGGTGAAGAATATTTTGTTATCTTATCCCCCAGGAACTCATCAGCTACAGATATATATGAACACTATGTTATTCTAGGAACGCACACCTGATGATCCCTCCTCTCACAATCATCATAAATTATTGTTTCAGTTCTGTTGTTTTTCTTGAGTCATTCAAAATTTCCAAAGTTCTACCTCTACTGAAAAAAGCAAATGCTGATTGTTTTGAGAATTTTCGACCCATTACCATTTTACCTGTGCCCTCCAAAGTAATTGAAATAATTTTGAAACACCGGCTACACAAATATTTCGAAAACAATGAATTATTTTATAATGCTCAATTTTTTCAGAGGTGATTGCTTAACAACGAGAGCGCCCTTGCAAGTTATATCGGACGCAGTTGAGTGTGTTGAGGAGGGTAATCATACTAGGCTTACACTGTGCGACCTAACCAAGGCATTTGACTGTGTATCCCATGAGATACTGAATAGCAAACTCAATCAAACTGTTCGAATCATATATATATATATATATATATATATATATATATATATATATATATATATATATATATATATATCAATAAATATTTTTATCATTATCATTATTATATCTCTATTGATGGTGTTGTGTCTGACACGGGTCGTATTGAAAAAAGTGTTACTCAAGGATCTGGTTTGGGACCACTACTGTTTGTCATTAATATTAATGGATTTCATCACTTTTTAATTATTATTATTATTTAATAAATATGTCCTATTCGCTGTAGATACTACCATAATAAGCTCCGACAAGAATATCAACACCTAGCCATGGATAGTGGAATTGAAGCTAATAAATGGTTTATAGCGGATAAGAGTTTATCAGTGAAATTAATAGAAGTGCATATTGATCAAAATTTGTCTTGGGTCAGTCACATTCATCATTTATGTAAAAAAATTGTCGAATATAATCTTCATACTTCGAAGACTGAAACAAATACTAAGAGCTTCACAGCTCTTAAAATTGCTTTTTTCCACTGTTTCATTCGCATATGTGCCACTCGATAATTTCATGGGGGGGATCGTCCCATTCTACTTGAGTTTTCATTCTACAACAAAAAAGCCATGAGGATTTCAACAGGTGCGGATAGGCGGTACTCGGTGCCGACCTCTTTTTACAAAACTGGAAATTATGAGTATTCCATCGCTTTATATTTATGATTCCGTATTAGAGATCCATAATAGAAAAGATTCATTAATAAAAAATTCAGACCACCCTATTACCCAACAAGATTTGGAAATCTTCTTAGATGTCAACGACATAGGTTGAATAAATCAAGAGGGAATTCGCTGGAACTTGACTTTCACAACAAACTGCCCTGTTATTTCAAAGATCTTCCCCAGAACCTTCTTAAGAGTAGAATGAAACATTTTTTCCAAACTCACTGTTTTTACTCCACTTCAGAGTATCGCAACTCTTGATTTGTTGAAGGAAACACGCTGTTCTTAGTCCAACGCAAGATGAATAAAAACCCTGGTGTGTTGACTTATACCTAATAGATTGTAAGCAAATTTTTTTCGACTTTTCGCTATCTTGATTTTGATCAATTTTAACTGAAGAGATGCCTTCGAGAGTTTGCCAGCAGAGGCGCACCTTACGTGATTTTAATTCAATATGTGATGCCATGATATCCGTCTGCTCGACGGCCATTCGATTATTTATAGACATTTTGACTGATTATTAGGTAATCCTTTTGCGTTCAATTTGATGAAAAATAAATCAAAAACCCAGTGATTATGATGTGATTTCAAATCTTCCGAAACAATAGTTGTGATTGAAACTGAAAAATATTGAAATCTTATCTTTCTACTTTCTGAGGAACCGAAGATAGGTAAGTACTTTTTTCTTCATAGTGTTAAAAAAAATGCAATTTCAATGTGATTACGAGCCGATGATATGAGGGATAAGTAATACCTACACGTTACACGAGCGTTTTATTTTGAGCTTTGTAAATCGGTTCATAATAAATCTAACTATCCCTATAAAATCAAACAAATACAAGAACAGCAGCGATAAACACTTAAAAAGGATATAAACAAAAAAAACGTGAAAAGAAAGAAGAACTAGGTACAAGATTTTGAATATTAAAGGAACTTTCAAATGCATTCAAAATCAAATCGAACTGTCAAAAATTTCGAAAAAATGAATAGCTTTTTTTATTAGACGAGCTTGACCTTAGGTATTTTGTATACTGACAATTCTATTGGTGAACGAAATATCCCGCAAGAGTTTATAATGAGACCGCCGGTATCGAAAATCACTCGTAAGCTGCCGCCTCAATGAAAATTTACCCTTAGAAAGTCGCATTTGTATCACCACCTCAACAACACCTACCGTCAAAAAAATGTAAGTTTACTCTTCGATTTCTCATATCGGTCAACGCACCAGAGTTTTTATTCATCTTGGTCCTACGACTTCCAGTTCATGTGAATCCCGTTAACACATCCCAGATCGGTGGGTGTAATATATATTTTATAAGTGTCAAGTAAGCTTGTGGACATATGTAGGTGTCTCCTATTCGTAAGAAATTTTAACTTGTCATTTTATATATACGTATGAATTTATTGACTTGTGTGAAAGCTATATTGCATAAAGCACCAATAAGTGATCTATCTATGGTTTCTCCAGTATAATGCCATATATTATTCTCTCAGGGAATAATGGCGAGGGAATAATAGTTATAGTCTCTACTTCCTCTCGTTGTTCTATCACAAATGTTTTCAAATTGAATATTACCATGGAAACGATATAACCAAACTCCAAAGTGTCAGTGTCAAACGCTTAGTGTTCGTGTATTTGTATTGAGTTGAATGGAATTGATGAATCATTTAGTGATGATGAATGAATTAAAAGTGAATGAAGTAGAGTATACTACTCGCAATAATGACTATTATTCTCTTGGGATATTACTTCCTCGCCGCTGACACGGCTCAGTTCGTAATAACTCCTCGGGAATAATAGCTTTCATCATTGACTCTTGGTATAATCTACTATTTTGTGACAATTCCATGACAAATCTTAATGGTATTGATCTGTCACATTCATAGACATTATAACTAATGGACTGGCCATAACAGAGAGAGGACTGCACAGTGAGCAAGATAGAATACTTCAAGTATAACCTCTAAGCGAATTCCTTCCTCAATGTAGCAGATAAAGAGAGGTTGAGAAGGATAGAGTAATTCAAGTGTAGAATTATCACCCTGCCCTTCACAATATCACGTCATTGTGCATATCCTTTCTCTCTCTATTGTATTCCTCATCGTATTATATGGAAACTGTCATAAAGACAAATCCATTACTTATGGCCACATTACGTCACAAAACTGTCACTAACCGCTACAAAAGTAGCATTTTCACAAAATTTCAACTGGCAACCCTGATATCGTTGCTATTCGATAAGTCCCTGAGTTGCCTTTGTCTCGGGGTGGCAAGAGGCGAGAAGCGATGGAAGCGAGACCGACCCAAACAACCCCAAAGGGCCCAAAGAGTTACGATACCGGGGTTGATCTTAATGGAAGGAGTGCATTACCAAAATAACTTCGGGTGGAACTGCCGAGTCCGACGCCTTGCAAGATACATGGAAATTGGTTGGGATAATTATGTGGAATTGTCTTTTATCTTCGCAGTTCAACATCGGCGGAAGCTGTTTTGTCTGGTTGACTGTTATGTGGTGGGGAATGGAATTTGTATTGAGAGATTGGAATTTCACATGGAACTCATGGAAAATGAAATATTCATTGCGAAAAATCAATGTGAAATAGCGGAAAACAATAATTGACCCAAAATAACCAAAACGAAATTATTATATGGTAGTTATTTCTTCATTCGATTCTATTTGACAGAATCATTTTCTGAAATCGTGTGTTTGAGTTTAGTTGAAAATGTTCAGTAATACTAATACTTGTTTAAAAATCTTACTGGAACAAAAAATTGAAGAAAATAAAAAAAATTTAGCCGCCGTGAGCATTTAAATTTGGAATAAAAATTGTGAATTGTGGAACTTACGTAATTCGGTATTCTCTACAAAAAAAACAATTGAAATTTTTGGCGGTCTCGTCTTATTTTCGGAGATACAGGTCCACTTTGTTGTAAAACGTTTTCATCAAATTCAACCTTTTTCAGAAGTCAACAATGAGGGTGGCAACATTGAAAATAAATCAGTATTGACTGTAATTGAGGTATGACATCCCAACGAATTGTTGAAGATTTGAAGAAAGATGAATTTTTTGAAACAATAATGGTTTTTAATGAGAGCGTGAATAATGTTTTGATAAAAAAAGTAAAATTTCGTGTTTTTCAAGAAAGAAATTTTATATGAAAATATTGAAGTATTACTACAAAATGGACCTGTATCTCCGAAAATAGACGTGACCGCCAAAAATATCATTAGGATTTTTTGTACAGGAAATCGAATCATGTAAGAAGAAGAAGAAATAATACATCTATCAACTGAAAAATACTTATTGATTTGGCAACTTACCAGTGGGAAGAAATTGCAATTTGGTAAATTTGAAAGAGAACATCGTCAACCTTCAAACCAACATCTCCCCTTGAATTGATTCATACTATTTTGATATTTTCTCTCCATAAAGGTGTGACCGATTCGAAATTGAGATTTTCATTGGTTGTTTGTGATATTAAAATATACCGTAAGTTCGAAAGTTGAAACCCAGTGTTGAAACGTGTTTCTATCATGCAGAAATCTCTCGAGAATTTGAATATTATGAAAGGTTTGATTTCAAAATTATAACAATTTTCTCCAAACCCTCGAATACGTTCAGAGTTCCCCAAACCAAACCTCTGATTGAGTCATATACCTTTGAGTGAGTTCTCTATTGAATCACCCAATGGAAATTTCACCAGCTGTTATTGAATTATACCATATTGCTCATCATGCAACATTTTTTAATGTTTCTTCGTTCATTCACGAGGAAATCCAAATCCATTTATTATCCATAAATTCTTAATAACTTCATTTATTACTATATCTATTATAATGATATCATCAATTGCTCATAAACTCATTTCAACTACATCTGACATCACAAAACCTTCGTTCAGGAAAAAGTGTTGCTACGGGTTATTAACAACTAATAGAGAAACATCGAAATGAGGTCCTTAGAGAATGTAAACGACAGACTGAATACAAATTAAAAAATATACCAAGAATAAGAGTATTCGTATCACCTTCATATTATTAAGATATGAGTAATGCTTTCCTCAGTGATTTATAGTTTTCCAATACAATTACCTGAACGTATGAGCTGCATCATTTGAATACAATCGATAGTATATCAATCGAATATGTCAATTGTAATAGAACCATATATCTTCGATTTGTTGTTCATTAGATTAATAAGGTGTGTTTAATAAGATTCGAAGCCAGTATTATGTTTGATAAAGATGGAATGGTACAGTAACATACAGTAACTATATCTCGATTTCCTTCTTTTGCGAATTTCATTATCAAATTTGATAATGTTCGAAAGATATGAATTTTTAATGCAGATTCGTTGAGTTACCGCGCTGCCAATCTGAAGTTGAAATAAACCGAGAAGATTGAAACCTCTGGTGTGAAAACAAAAACTTTTTGAAGAGTGTAATTATCCAACCAAACTGATATTATTTGCAATCAACGTGCTTTTCACTAACAAGGTCAACATGTTCAGTAGGAGAACATTTTTACCAATTCTAAAGATCAGTTTAGTTATTCATATATTTTAAAATCTAAGGTAGTGCAGAAACTACCTGTTAACTATCAATTAATCTAATCAGTTTCTCAACAATGAATCGAGATGCGGGCTAAGTAAAACAGACCATACTATTTTAACAATTTGCTCTTTGCAGACACTCAAATGCATCAAGTAACCTTGCATCATCGTCCATAGATATTCTAATAAGTCTGGTAACTCCTTTGATGTGGTTAAAATATGCCGCTTTTTTTGCGAGCGGTCGTAAATCATGCGGGCTACTAGCAGAAATACGTTATACGAGGGTCAGTCAGCAGCGCGAACAATATGTTTACTCGAAAGTGTGTCTACGAGGGTCAGTCGTCAAGTGTTGATCATATTCATTATATATTATTTATGTTTTTGTATGATCTTTCATTGAGATGATTATATAATATGAGATTCTAATAACAATAAATTGAGGAATATTTCGTTGTAATAACTGGCATGAATTACCTGATTTCTTAAATTATGGGCAGGTAAAAAGGTGAGATACTTATAAAGGGACTCCACAATAAAGAAAAAATGAAGATGAATAATCTTTATTTACATATTACCTAATTGAATGGTGATTTGTTGTTTTCTTGAGTATACCCTAATAGTATAATTATAATCTATTCAGTACTTTGGCATATATATTTAGACACATTTCAAATATTTAGCTGGGGGTTGGTTGGACTTAGGTCGAATAACTGAAACTACTATTATTTCTTTGCCGACGTTTCGACTTATATAAAGTCATCGTCAAGGTACTACAAAGTTACAGTAAATCAGATATAAATACACACAAGGTAAAAAATTATTGAAATTTGCGACAAGAATCACTTCTGCGAATGAGAGGTCAAGATTGAGTACATTAGTTTGGTACAATTCAATTGACAGTGAAAATGTAAAAAGAGGCAAAAAAAAATTGAAAACTGTAGGAAACGGTTGGACTCACATAAATTTCTGGTTCTCTTGTCTATTGAAATAAAAATTGAAGGACATTTACATAAAGATAAAAATTCCCAGTTTTCGATACTGAAATATATATTTTGTTTATATAATATATATATATATATATATATATATATATATATATATATATATATATATATATATATATATATATGAGTGCAGGAAGTAAGTGAGTTCCTAATTTTATTTTCAATGGTCGCTAACACAGTGAACTTTTCGTCGGTCAGAAATATACTTCTGTATATTTCAGTATCAAAAACTGGGAATTTTTATGTAAATGTCCTTTTATTTTTATTCTAATAGACAAGAAACCAGAGATTGGGTTCTACCGTTACCTACATTTTTGAAATTGTTGTTCATGTCTCTTTTTACATTTTTACTGTGAATTGAATTGTACCAAATTTACTCAATCTTGACCTCTCATTCGCAGAAGTGATTCTAGTCGCAAATTTTAATAATTTTTCACCTGTATGTGTGTATTTATATCTGATTCACTGCCACTTTGTAATGCCCTGAGGATGACTTTATAAAAGTCGAAACGTCGAAAACGATATTAGTGGTTTCAGTTATTCGACCTAACCCCAACCATCCCCCAGCTAAATAAATCTACTAAGGTCAAAAAACGACATCTAATATTTCAAATATTTACAAATTTTGCAAAATTTTGAGTTTCGGATGTTGTTTATTCAAACATTGAGATCTTATTTGCCTGTTTGCAAATTTGATTGTGTAATAGATTCGAACTCTTGTAAACAATGAAAGTAAATAGTCTTTGGGAAAATTGCTACATGGATGGGTGAATTCTACATTGGAATGTTCTTTTAAAAATATGTTTCCTACACCATCATGTATGCAGTAATCATTAAAATTCGAAACAAAAATATTCTCTAATTGTATTAAATACTTCGAAAAATCATTGGGAGGGACTGTTAAGCCACCAAATATATTTTTACTACCCTTGTAAGCTTTGAGCTCACAAAATGAAGTAGACTTGTCTCTTTCGGATGATGAACAATATTCCAAACAAATATGACAAGAATGTTCAAAGAGACATCTACGTAAAAAATATCCAGCAACATATGCCAGTGCATTTTTCTCGTCTGATATCAAATTCCTATAATCGGTTGATTCTATTTTTATAATTGGAGAAATATTTTCGTTATTTTTTCCCTGAAAACTTTTAATATTTTTCAATGACTCCGATGTTACATAAAGCAATATATCGCTACTGCAAATATCCTATAGCAAAAAGTTTTTTAAATGCTCTGGTAAACTGAATGGCAGTTGGACTTCTAGCGTTTCCACAAGCATTTCTGATTTGACCAAAGTAATTCTCGAGACAATCCTGATTGAGATTACGCGTCAATAAAAATTTATAATTTTCAATTTTCATAAATTCAAAACGAAGGAGATAGTAAGCCTCCAACCAAAAATAAATTCCAGAGAATTCGTAACTTTCTTTCCTCTTTAAAAAATGTTCAAATAACTACAAGAATAAAAGTTCCAATAGAATATTTATTTCACGCACTAAGTATAACTGGCCGGAACGATGCGAACTGTTCAATCGGAGACACTCTGTTAAACTGGCTCTCCCGTCAGACGGGCACTGACGACCGACCGGCCAGGCAAGGGACGCGCGAGGACGGACGGTGATGATTTGGGTCGCTGCTGAGAGTGAGCGGACTCATTAGAATATCTATGGACGATGCTTGTATCATGCACATCCTTAATCAGTCCCAGATTGCTCTCACTAACTCTGTGATCATTGTGCAGAGCTTGTTGGGCGACACTGGACTTTTCCACCTTCCCTTATCCTATGTGTGTATCGTGACTTTTTCATAGCTCGTCGGCTCTGACCAATGTATGTATTGTTGCAATCTTAACAACTGATTTCGGAGATTCTTGACATCTTTTTTAATTTTGTTGTGATTTATTAGAAGTTTTATATGCAACTTTTACATCCACTCTGTCGATAACTGTTGAAGTCCCTCACATGGGATTACTATAGACTTTTCTGAAAAAAATTTTATGAAGCGTTTCCCTAAATCTGCATTTTCTTATTATCTTATCTACTATCTCTTGATCTCTTGGTTAAAACCATTCACTTCAGCTACGTGCCTCATCACTCTCTTTTCATTGTGGTACTTATGTATTTTCGAAGAAAATGTTATGTGGCTATGGAAGAGAAATTGCAGTGCCACCATTTTATATTGTCGACAATGATTCAAGTCATTACTTAATATACCTGTTCGTACCTTATGACCAATGACTTCACAAATGACAACTGTTATTCTTTTCTACTTCGTACTTGAGTTTTATGCTTTTACACCTGCTGTTGAGTGCTCAAAGGATATTCTCAATGTCAATTATCCTTGTATCTAGCATTAGTCTCAAATCTACCCCTATAAATGGATACAATGGGCTACCCATGGCTGTTTTCTCGTGCTGTGCATATTATCAATTCTGCTAATTTATTGGAAACAATTTTCATTAATATAAATCTGGATGAGTCAAGTGTATTCCTAATCAGTGTAATGTGCCAAATTATTCGATTTAAATAAATATAAGAAATAGATAACTGAACGCAAACAATATTATTGTAAGAGTGACGATCAGAAGATTTCCTGGGAATTTTTCTCAATTTCATTCATTTCTGTATATCTTCCTTAATTTATAAGTTTTATTTTTTGAATATTCTCAACTGACTTTCTCTCTAACTATATACACTTCTATTTTCCCATAGACAAATGAATGAACTTTTCAATTTTCAGAAATATTGCATTTTTCTCGTTCTAAAGCAGCCTGACCTCCGAATGTGAAATGGAAAAACGTATTACTTTCGATATTTTTTGTTTCACCCCATATTTCATTGATTAGCAATTACTTCATCCTTTAATGTCACAAAAAATATCACATTTCATGAGAATTTCAACTGGGAAAAAAATCGAAAATTTAAAACAATCTTCGAAAAAATCCTTTTTTGAATCTTCTTTTTATCACATCCAAGATGTATAAAAATACTGGTGGAATAACTGGATACCGTTACAATGTTAACGTTTTCGTCAATAACGCTAGACCTACGTCTCACTTGATAATACACACTAGCTGAAGTTTACATTTACGTTCACAGATGGCGCCAAACGTAGTAAAATTCGAATAGATCATAATGCAAACGTCAATAGATGACGGAATTCGATCACCATCCTAGTGTTTTTGACGAAACAATATCGAATCTGAAATTTCACGAGGGATCTTTTCATCCTGATCACATAATTTCAATTTTTGACAGTTTCTATTGACTTGCTCCCAAATTACGAAATTTTTTATTATCTACCATCTAACATTTTTCAATGAGAATTCTAGTTTCTCTGGTAATCGTTGAAAAGCACTTCTTGTTGAAAAGCACTTTCACCCTTGAGAAGTTAACATATTCCACCTGCTGCACTTTGGATTGACTTCAATTGTTTTTTTGAGTCAGGTTTTTTATCCCTATCTCATGATTTTTTTGCTGTTATTATTTTTTCCAGTTTCCACTATTCAAATGGGCTTCTGCACTAGTTCAGTAATATAAGTGGTGATAAGCGGTTATGAACAAATCATCTTTCGAACAATCTGTTCAGGCCAGTCTCAAATTACCTACACAGTAGGTTTCGGCTGGCACCTGTCAGAAAACAACTACTCCCCTGGCTAATACCACGAAGGGCATTGAATTATATCCGACCGGTGCCAGTGCAGGTTTCTTCACAGAAGTAAATCCTGCATTTGCTTTCGTCGATACAAATGAAGGAATTGATTTTCAATTATAGGGACGGACACACTTGCAGACCGGTTTCGGACTATTTGGCCACTCGTCAGTGCAAGGCAGTGCCATCATCAACCTAAAGTCGATGATTTCCCATAATTAAAAATCAAACTCCATCACGAGTATCAAGCCCCGGCCAAAGCTGATGCGAACAACGAAGTTATTACGCCATCTACCAATGAACGAGGTATTCCAAAAGCAAACCGAATTCGCCCATTCCTCCTGCGAGGAAAATGTAAAAACACTTGACATAGTCAGTGGGCATACTTGAAGACTGGCGTTAAATCAAATCATCTTTCGAACAATCTGTTCAGGCCAGTCTCAAATTACCTACACAGTAGGTTTCGGCTGGCACCTGTCAGAAAACAACTACTCCCCTGGCTAATACCACGAAGGGCATTGAATTATATCCGACCGGTGCCAGTGCAGGTTTCTTCACAGAAGTAAATCCTGCATTTGCTTTCGTCGATACAAATGAAGGAATTGATTTTCAATTATAGGGACGGACACACTTGCAGACCGGTTTCGGACTATTTGGCCACTCGTCAGTGCAAGGCAGTGCCATCATCAACCTAAAGTCGATGATTTCCCATAATTAAAAATCAAACTCCATCACGAGTATCAAGCCCCGGCCAAAGCTGATGCGAACAACGAAGTTATTACGCCATCTACCAATGAACGAGGTATTCCAAAAGCAAACCGAATTCGCCCATTCCTCCTGCGAGGAAAATGTAAAAACACTTGACATAGTCAGTGGGCATACTTGAAGACTGGCGTTAAATCAAATCATCTTTCGAACAATCTGTTCAGGCCAGTCTCAAATTACCTACACAGTAGGTTTCGGCTGGCACCTGTCAGAAAACAACTACTCCCCTGGCTAATACCACGAAGGGCATTGAATTATATCCGACCGGTGCCAGTGCAGGTTTCTTCACAGAAGTAAATCCTGCATTTGCTTTCGTCGATACAAATGAAGGAATTGATTTTCAATTATAGGGACGGACACACTTGCAGACCGGTTTCGGACTATTTGGCCACTCGTCAGTGCAAGGCAGTGCCATCATCAACCTAAAGTCGATGATTTCCCATAATTAAAAATCAAACTCCATCACGAGTATCAAGCCCCGGCCAAAGCTGATGCGAACAACGAAGTTATTACGCCATCTACCAATGAACGAGGTATTCCAAAAGCAAACCGAATTCGCCCATTCCTCCTGCGAGGAAAATGTAAAAACACTTGACATAGTCAGTGGGCATACTTGAAGACTGGCGTTAAATCAAATCATCTTTCGAACAATCTGTTCAGGCCAGTCTCAAATTACCTACACAGTAGGTTTCGGCTGGCACCTGTCAGAAAACAACTACTCCCCTGGCTAATACCACGAAGGGCATTGAATTATATCCGACCGGTGCCAGTGCAGGTTTCTTCACAGAAGTAAATCCTGCATTTGCTTTCGTCGATACAAATGAAGGAATTGATTTTCAATTATAGGGACGGACACACTTGCAGACCGGTTTCGGACTATTTGGCCACTCGTCAGTGCAAGGCAGTGCCATCATCAACCTAAAGTCGATGATTTCCCATAATTAAAAATCAAACTCCATCACGAGTATCAAGCCCCGGCCAAAGCTGATGCGAACAACGAAGTTATTACGCCATCTACCAATGAACGAGGTATTCCAAAAGCAAACCGAATTCGCCCATTCCTCCTGCGAGGAAAATGTAAAAACACTTGACATAGTCAGTGGGCATACTTGAAGACTGGCGTTAAATCAAATCATCTTTCGAACAATCTGTTCAGGCCAGTCTCAAATTACCTACACAGTAGGTTTCGGCTGGCACCTGTCAGAAAACAACTACTCCCCTGGCTAATACCACGAAGGGCATTGAATTATATCCGACCGGTGCCAGTGCAGGTTTCTTCACAGAAGTAAATCCTGCATTTGCTTTCGTCGATACAAATGAAGGAATTGATTTTCAATTATAGGGACGGACACACTTGCAGACCGGTTTCGGACTATTTGGCCACTCGTCAGTGCAAGGCAGTGCCATCATCAACCTAAAGTCGATGATTTCCCATAATTAAAAATCAAACTCCATCACGAGTATCAAGCCCCGGCCAAAGCTGATGCGAACAACGAAGTTATTACGCCATCTACCAATGAACGAGGTATTCCAAAAGCAAACCGAATTCGCCCATTCCTCCTGCGAGGAAAATGTAAAAACACTTGACATAGTCAGTGGGCATACTTGAAGACTGGCGTTAAATCAAATCATCTTTCGAACAATCTGTTCAGGCCAGTCTCAAATTACCTACACAGTAGGTTTCGGCTGGCACCTGTCAGAAAACAACTACTCCCCTGGCTAATACCACGAAGGGCATTGAATTATATCCGACCGGTGCCAGTGCAGGTTTCTTCACAGAAGTAAATCCTGCATTTGCTTTCGTCGATACAAATGAAGGAATTGATTTTCAATTATAGGGACGGACACACTTGCAGACCGGTTTCGGACTATTTGGCCACTCGTCAGTGCAAGGCAGTGCCATCATCAACCTAAAGTCGATGATTTCCCATAATTAAAAATCAAACTCCATCACGAGTATCAAGCCCCGGCCAAAGCTGATGCGAACAACGAAGTGACAGGTGCCAGCCGAAACCTACTGTGTAGGTAATTTGAGACTGGCCTGAACAGATTGTTCGAAAGATGATTTGATTTAACGCCAGTCTTCAAGTATGCCCACTGACTATGTCAAGTGTTTTTACATTTTCCTCGCAGGAGGAATGGGCGAATTCGGTTTGCTTTTGGAATACCTCGTTCATTGGTAGATGGCGTAATAACTTCGTTGTTCGCATCTGCTTTGGCCGGGGCTTGATACTCGTGATGGAGTTTGATTTTTAATTATGGGAAATCATCGACTTTAGGTTGATGATGGCACTGCCTTGCACTGACGAGTGGCCAAATAGTCCGAAACCGGTCTGCAAGTGTGTCCGTCCCTATAATTGAAAATCAATTCCTTCATTTGTATCGACGAAAGCAAATGCAGGATTTACTTCTGTGAAGAAACCTGCACTGGCACCGGTCGGATATAATTCAATGCCCTTCGTGGTATTAGCCAGGGGAGTAGTTGTTTTCTGACAGGTGCCAGCCGAAACCTACTGTGTAGGTAATTTGAGACTGGCCTGAACAGATTGTTCGAAAGATGATTTGATTTAACGCCAGTCTTCAAGTATGCCCACTGACTATGTCAAGTGTTTTTACATTTTCCTCGCAGGAGGAATGGGCGAATTCGGTTTGCTTTTGGAATACCTCGTTCATTGGTAGATGGCGTAATAACTTCGTTGTTCGCATCAGCTTTGGCCGGGGCTTGATACTCGTGATGGAGTTTGATTTTTAATTATGGGAAATCATCGACTTTAGGTTGATGATGGCACTGCCTTGCACTGACGAGTGGCCAAATAGTCCGAAACCGGTCTGCAAGTGTGTCCGTCCCTATAATTGAAAATCAATTCCTTCATTTGTATCGACGAAAGCAAATGCAGGATTTACTTCTGTGAAGAAACCTGCACTGGCACCGGTCGGATATAATTCAATGCCCTTCGTGGTATTAGCCAGGGGAGTAGTTGTTTTCTGACAGGTGCCAGCCGAAACCTACTGTGTAGGTAATTTGAGACTGGCCTGAACAGATTGTTCGAAAGATGATTTGATTTAACGCCAGTCTTCAAGTATGCCCACTGACTATGTCAAGGGTTATGAACAAGATTTAAATAGGTGGAAACGAGTAAACTAGCTTCGAAGCATCAAACGAAAGATCAAAGTGACTATCTCTGAAAAACATGTCATTGCAAAACCAATCGATAATGAATAAAAACAGCGAAAATAAATCTACATATTTATCTCAACACAAATGAAAACGCCAAACGATCATTGATAAACTGAGAAAAAAAATGAATCGCTGAGAAAAACAGAATAGACATTATGTAGAACATACCTACAAAAACAAGAAATATTATGTCAACGTGAATATTACTGAAAAACGATGGGATTGGAACATTTTGTGTGAAAGTTGAAAATTTGTGTAGAGATCAATTATCCTAACACCAAACTGATATTATTTGAATTCGTCGCGTGATCCGCTAACAAGGTTAGCATCTTCAGGAATAGGAAACTAGCCTGGTACATACTCCAAATATTGAAACCTCTAGCAGGCAATGATAATAGTTTCATAAAAAATACTTCACATCTAATTTAAAAATTAGATCGAATTGAAACAAGAGCTGAAGACATGTTGATGAGTTTCAACGTGGAAAGTGTGTTAACCAACGTTCCTTTGAACAAAACTTCAGAAATTATCTAGTCAAAATTAGAAAATGATGGAACACTTATTGATAGAATGGAATTGGATGTAGATGCGATCATCGATAACTCAATAGTATGTACAGAAAAAATATATATTCAATTCAAAAAAAATTTTCATCAACAAGGATTTGGGTTGGCTATGGTTCACCAGTTCCACAGATTCTCACCAAATGATCCGAAGGTATGATGAAAATATGTTGATGAAGTTTTCACTATATGGAGTCATGATCAAAATGAACTTGGCACATTTTTGGGACATATTAACAAACAAGAACCAACAATAGAGGTCACGTTAGAAATAGAAAATAACAATGATAAAGAATCGACACATCATAAAAAAGCAAGTGTATATCGGAAGAAACCACATACCAAAAGATATCTTTACAATGCCTCAAACCACCACATTAATGTCAAAAAAGGTATAGTGAAATGCCTTCATGAAAGAGCAAATATTATATGTAACTCATAGGGAAAAATCAATGAGGACTATCAACTTCATGAATCAGTATTGAAAAAAAATGGAAATCCAGAAACATGTATAGTGAAAACACTAACAGAAATTGAAAATCCAAACACACCCCACAATGAGACATACAACCTACAGAAAATACACAACCTATATCAAACATTATACCTTATGTTCCTCGTTTCTGAAAAGATTTAGCGAATCGGCAACAGGTATAAATAGAACAACATTCAAAACAACAAATACTTCACGTTCAATACTGACACATATTGAACCAAATGACACAACACAGAACACAAAAAATTGTATTTATCAAATTCCTTGTTCGTGCTGTCAAAAATATATCGGTGAAACGTGACGACCTTTGGGAGTGCGAAAGAGTGATCACAAGCTGTGCATCAGAAAAGACAGATAGGTGGTTCTAAATTATCAGATCACTTTCTCACTGCAAATGGAGAATGAAATGACACTTAAATGATGGCAGAAGAGAGTAATGACAGGAAACGAACATTAAAGGAATCTGCTTTCATGGCTGCCCCTCCTCAAGGACAAAATGGTATATCAGTTTTCAGATTTTCGACAAATGTCAATTATGAAAATTGACAAGAACAAATATTTGAATTTGAAAAGAAATTTGCGTATGAGTTTTTATTTGTGAATGGAAACGGATTTAATTTCCGAAACCTCAATGATTAGTAGTTAAACGAGAAGTTGCTGACTAATTGGAGTTTCTCAATCCAAAAGGAACTGTTTTTTGATTACCACAGCAACTTATCAGTGTAGATAGAAGTTTACCCTTCTACATTTGTATAGATTTCAATATTAATACTTATTTTTTCAGATTGTGGTAGGTTAGAAACACAGAAAACTATAAAAAATACTTATCCACCACAAAAAAAATGACGTTCAAACAGTACCAATGTGAATTCACCTTTTTCTTTCCGTTCGGAAGGTATCCAGATGTTGTTTTTATTTAATCTTCTGTTTCCACTTTCCAATCATAGAGTGAGTATACGGATATTGGACCATTCTCAAAATTTTTCAAGAGCACATGATGATGAATTTCTAAATTCCGACAATTATACACATTGATAATTGTCTTCAATGATGACTATCCGGTTGTTGTAACTGTAATAGTTGAATGTTTTCACAAACGGAATGTAAAAAATATTCCTTTTGGGAACTATTACGTGTGCAAAATGTAGAACTCTTCGACGTTTCCACTGCCATGCTGGAGTTATTGTCAAGAACTCATAGCCATTTGTCTATCAATACCGCAACCTTACCAATCAATCCCCCACTAATCGACTAGTCAAACTTCAATATACCAACTTCACGTGCCTTCACATGTCTATAAGTTTCTGATGATGATAAAGAGAAAACATAAAGAACAAAAAACATACATATTTATCATTCCTGTGAAGGAGAATGAGAAGGAAATGTTACGATGTAGATAATAAACAAAATAGGTCCAAGAACTGTTTCCTGCGGAACCCTATTATCAGAAAGCAAAAGAAAGATCTGTTGGAACTGACAGCAACATACTTATTCACATGAGAGGACTGAAAGTACAACACTCATAATTGAAATCGGAGAAAACGTAGTCCTTGACTTAGTTGAGATAATCGTTACATGAAATAATTCATATGTTTTTCGAATTGTAGTGGAGCAATAAAAACAAACATCAGTGCCAACCTTGGCTTCATCCAGAAATCGAATAATGTTGTTTATATCCTGCTACACTACGTGTTTAGATTCCGTATCTTGATCGCCTCAATCATCAACACGTGCCTTCCAAAGTAGGTATCTAATATTTCCAAGTATTTATAGATTGTCCTTCGTTTACTTCATAATCGAAGGCAAGCGGATAATTTTCGAGTGAAACAAAATTGATTTGAACGCGCAGAATTTCGTCTACATTCGGTTGGTCGTTATGTACAGGGTCGTTACACAAAATAGGTATGAATTAGATTGTTTGATAGAAGCAATAATAATGATAATAAATTTAATTGCTTCAAAAACAAGATTTACAGCAATGAATACAAGTGAGAAAAGAATATACTATGTAACTAACATCATATATTGAATATAGTATCTAATTCTGACAATAACATCATTACAGCATTGAAACAAAATGTGAAAGATATACAATGGATTTGAAAGCAAGACTTAAAAATAAAAGGATCGTATGTTGTAACCAAATGTAACCTATATTGAATTATTCAGTTAGAATGAATGAGCGGAGCTTGAGAATATTCCAAATATAGTCAGAGATTGATTTAGCATCAGAAATAGTGATATTCTGAAGGGTAGTTACTAATGAATCAATATCCTTAAGACAAGGGACATTTTGTTTCATTACACTATATATTGGACATTCAAAGAGTATATGAATAAGTGTCTCTTTTAGGTTCGTATTGCATACAGAACATACTAAGGTTGGATCAATTCTGTAAACAATTCCATTTGATGTGAATTTAATCGTGAATTCAGTTGCCGAGCGCAATTGAGCAAGAGTACGAGTGACCTGGATAGGTAATTTCGATATTTGGATAACAGTTGTTTTCTAGATTTCATGTTGATATTATTGTGGTTGCTCCACGAATCAAGACTATATCTATATCTACAAAAAACTTGTTTACCTGCAGTAACCAATTATATTTGGGATCGACACCGTTGATTAATCAAAGTTGTTGCTTCAAACAGAGTTTAGGATACCGATGGCTTTCCATTGAAACCATATTTTGGATCCAATTGAGAGTCATCTTGAATATATTAGAAGCAATTTTTGCTCTTCCCGCTTCCAAAATATTAAATTTTGCCTTCTGGAAGCCACTTTTGGAAAACTGCATTATTTTTGTCTTCACTGAAGGCACAATAATTTCCCAGAATTTTTAATTTTCTCGTTACGTCGATTTCGGAGTGAGCTAGAATGACCAGGTTATCAGCATATAATAATGCTAAGACTTCGTTCTCATCGTCGAAGTTCACCCCAACAGCTCCATTGTCATAAAAAAAAAAGTTCACAGTCAGCGATGAATAACGCAAATAATAACGGACCTAACGGCTCGCCCTGTGAAACACCGGTAGTTACATCATAGGGTTGAGTCATACCGTCGGAGCCCTTGATTTGGACAGTAGCCTGAGAATAAAATAAAGTTATTGCACGGAGGATTTTAGCGGATATACCTAAGTTGAACAATTTTAACCACAACAACTATGTTTCACGGAATCGAACGCTCTTTTAAAATCTACGAATATAGCAAAAAGTTTGCGCTGTTTCAATCTAATATGGATGTTAATAATCTAGCTGAGAGTAAAAACATTGTCCACACATCCTCGGCCATCACGGAACCCTGCCTGACACTCTGGTAAAATGTTACTATTATCAACCAATTAGGTTAATCTATTAGGCATAAGGCTAGTGAATAGCTTACCACAACAATTTACCAACGCTAAACCTTATAGTTTACTTGATTGTCTTGCGGGCCCCCCTTGTGTAACATAGTGAGTGTAATATTGCGCCATGTCTTTGGAATTGTGGCGGACTCTAAGATATTATTGAATAAACTTGTTAGATAAAGAATCCAATTGTTAGAAAGGTTTTTAAGGAATTCATAAGGGATTCCATCAGAGCCTGGCGACTCATCATTTTTACACTTACTGAGCACATCATAAAGTTCATCTGTTGTGAAAGGTGAATCCAGAAAGGGGTGAGTGACATCATAGAAACTTATAGTGGATGTTTGTCTGACAGGGTATACATTTTCATAAAAACATTCCCAGGTATAAACGGTCAAATTTTTGAGGGAAAAATTACATCTGAATTGTTTAACTGTTATCCAAAATTCCTTAGGGTTATGCACATTCGATAACTTGTCAATTATTATATTTTCGTAATCTTTTTTCTTTAATTTGGTGAGTTTTTTATTTTCATTTTCTAGGTCAATATATTTTTTCTCGAATTTCCTGGAAAATTTTGAGTTTTACAGATTTTAAGCGTCTCCTTCATACTTTTCTTGGCCTCGTCACATACAGAGTAAATTCATGGTTTATTGTGATGATTCACTGTTTTGTTATTAGGCATTTTACTAGAGTGGGTCAGACCTAAGTCGATGGAAGTTTCAGTTATAGCGGCGCAAAAATTAGAGAATGATTCTACTGGGTTAGCAATGATATAAGCTCTATTTGATCGTGTTATTCTTTGTTTATAGTCCACTAAGAGATTTTCATTCCACACGAGACGCTGCCTTTCAACAATATTCACAGGATCATTTTTCAACGGGTTTGGGGGAGTGGTGTGATGATTGATCAATAAGTTGATTGAAAAATGATCAGACCTGAAATCATCTCCATCAACATAAAAATCGTTACTTCAGAAAGAAAAACATTGTTGACCCATATCAAGTCTACAACACTCTTGCCCAATTTTCTGACATATGTTAATTTACCTGGTACGTCTGATGAAGATCTGCCATTCACAACTGAAAATGAGTTACTATACATGAAATCAATCACCTGCCCACCTCTAGAGTTGAGTGTAGTGTCTGGGTTTGACCTATTTTGATAAAGGTTTGTATTTTCAATAATTTCACTAGGTATAGTGCTATTATCTGAAATTCTACAGTTAAAATCCCCACCTACAATAATCATAGTATCGACATATCTTTCAGTGAGATCTGTCAGTAACAATTGTAATACATCAAGAATGTGTCCCGAATCTGATGTTGATGATAGAAGCAATAACCAAAAATAAATTCCACTTGAATGGATAAAAGGTGAAATTTCCGTATTCCAAACAATTGCATTCACAAATCCAATGTTTCATCCCAATGATGACTCAAACTCCGGAAAAAACAGGTACTTGCCCTAACATTCTCGTTGTATCTGTTGTTTGAATATTTGGTCATCTAGTAGGTGACGTTTGGCCTTTGAGGTCAACACTATTCGCACTGCGCTATGAATAGAAAGTTGAAAAATTAATGAAAATCACATGTTGAAAGCTGAGGCCTCGTTCAAGTAAAGCCCCATCGTAAATCTATTTGTTGTACCCAATACCCAATCATATTCAGTCGAATGTCTTAGTATCTTACATTCTTTTCGCTTTTCAATTTTCTCTGTTGTAATTTTTCCAAAAGATAGCGTTGCAATAAATTCCAATTGTGTTTTTAAAATTTTATGATAGTGATTGGTTTCATTATCATCGTAGGACCACATGTTCTCACCGTATAATAATTTGGTGAACACTATATTTGGGGCTTATTCTTTTTACGTCTTCAATGTTGATTAATCCATCGAATCAACTCTATGTGTCGAGTTCATTAGGAAAAAAATCAATTCAGTTTCCCGAAAGAGGTGGAAACTCAGTGATTTCAAGTGAAGGGCATTTGGAAAGTATGTCACTGCGTAATTCCGACTTGAATATTCATTAGTAAAATGAAGTCATTTGATTGATAATCATACCGTGCCAAAGTTCATTTCACTAAAACAATCATATTCAACAATATATAGGTATTGTTCCTTCACATGCGATGTGGCTGGGTATATTAATTCATTATCGAAGCCAAAGCGCGTTTGAAGGTCAAGGCCAACTGAATCTTCCGACAGTTGGATAAATCGTTTTTCAAGTGTCTGATTGAAATCTAGAAATCATGACCGATCTCGAAAATTACTTTTTGAACTGTATGTATGAAGAGATCATTTAGGTGGGTTATGGGTTCCTCAACTCACCATAATCTGGAAAAAATGGTATGAAATTGATTATTGTGTGGTTTGGTAGTAGTTGTGGAGCCAACAATAAGGTTTTGAAGGGTGTGCATACTTTTACAGAACCAAGACCATAATAGGACCATTGTGTTTCCTCCAAATATGCTGAGATTTATCAGCCCTACCGTTTCGAGAAAGTGGATGATCTCAACAGGAGACACCCCTTCCTTGGCAACTACGTTGAAATCGGTTTTTGCCATTCATGGATCTTCTCGATAACAATGGGGGCAGAAATATATTATTTATTTATTGAAAAATGAACATCCTACCACCTTCGTGGTCTGTATAAAACAAGGAGTACTAATACAATTTGAATAGAAATTCAGTAAAGATAAAATATAAAAGATGTTAGAAAGTTAAACATAAACTTAAAAACTATATAAATATTAATTGTTATTATTATATGATAAACAAATTTTGGTTATTTTGGATATTAAATATGGCAGCTTAAGATTTTTATGAAGTCTTTGCAATAAATTTCAGTACATTCATTGAAATTTTGAATTTTTTTGCAAATTCAACCAAGAATTTCGAAATTGTTCCTCTTGCACCTACAAACAAACCAAATATTTCAATATCTCCCGTAATTTTGAATTTTTCTTTGAAGAAATGGATTGTAGGTTCGTAAATCATATTTTTTTCCAAATCAACTTCTTCTGGTTGTTTCTTACAGTACTCGAAACGAATAGTCGGATCAATGATGAACGCCTTGTTATTTATTCGATCAATCGCAATTATGTCTATACATTTTCATCTTAACCACAACACCTGGAATGAGCTTATTCAGCTCCTTCCTCAACTTTCTCTGGGTATGATTTCAGAGTTACTTGTTTCACTTTATATGAATTGCTAGTTTCATGCCAAAAATGACACTTCATAGAATTGATTAGTTGAAAAAGTCAGTTTCAATTCAAATGGCAAGATCTTCTATTGATATTTTCACGGTCGATGCTCTTCTGAATTCTCTTCAATCGTTCCACCCTTGGCAGTATCAATACGGATGACCCGACGAGTGCAGAATTCTCACCCCTCTGTTGTGAGCCTGGAGACCTGTCGAACCTCTCTTGCTCAGGGATCGATTTCCAATAGAATAGCTGAACTTTGCCTCCTTTCCTAGGGAGGTTTTTCCTGAAGATCACAAATTTCAATAATTCCATCTCATCAGGCATTCACCCTCACAATTCACGCTTCGTAGAATGGCCACTCATAACCATTCGTCAACCATCGACGCCACAAACTGGCAAATTTCCAATTATTTTCGCAAATCAATGTCAATTACGCATTTCACAATGCAACTGTATATACTAATTATGTTGATAACAGGCTGCAATCCCGGAGCATTTCCAAACAGCATTCTGTATAGTTTCATCAAACTATCACGTTAACTGTCAGTAATCTGTTATTTCATGCGAATTTCCCAGAGATAGTATAATTATTGTTCAGTTGTTTGTAATTTGCTCAAATAATTCCGAAGGTTCGTTTTGGAACAGAGTGAAAGATATCCCAAACTGAGATGAGCTTGCTTGTTTTACTAACTTGAATAATAGTATATTGTGCAACGATCATGTAATGATGGTTTTTAATACGCGAGCATTAACAGGGATACGAAACGAGCCGAAGGTGAGTTTCGTATGGTTTATGCGAGTGTATTAATAACCATCACATGAGAGGTGCATACGCTATTTTATCTACAGCCGATGTGAATATTATATTTATATTTGCATTGAACATAATAATAGGTATTAATCGTATTTTTTTGAAAAATTACAAAATTGTTAATGATGGTATCACCTCGGAAAATACAACAATAAGAAATTAAGTGAAAAAAATCAGAAATGGAAAAAAAAGCTATTGCCCGACACTGGTTCCGAATATGGGTTCGATATAGTGGTCTAGTCGAATCTAGAGCCTTAACCTGCTTCGCTACGTGACCTTACTCAGTTTTGTCGAAAATAAAGAACTATATTAGAGATGAAACGGTTAGTGGTTTGGCCGGATACCGGATATTCGGCAAGCTACGAGGCCAGAGCGCCAAATATCCGGCTACCAGATATGGATATTATTGGTGAACGAGATCGGAAATATTCGGGGGCGTTCGGGTATTATCTCACCTGAGCAAGGATTGTCTTTCAACAACAAATGCGAAAACTCTGCACAATTTGCCAATTATTAGTTTTGAGTAAGTACTAGACTAATCACTGTTTGAACGTCATTATTTTGTGGTGGATCAATATTTGTTTCGTAGTTTTCTGGGTTTGGAACCTACCACAATCTGAAAAAATAAAAATTGATATTGGAATCTATACGAGTGTAGAGGGGCAGATTTTCAATTTACCCCGAAAAGTTGATGCGTCTATTGAAAAACAGTTTTTTTTGAAAGTCTGCCCTTTTACACTTGCATAGATTTCAATATCAATTCTTATTTTTTCAGATTCTGGTAGGTTACAAACCCAGAAAATTACGGAACAATCCAATCGATAAAACAAAATATTTTCAATTTCGAATTGCGATTATAAAAATTAACGGTGTCCATAACCTATTGTGGTATGATTTGCCTTGTGTAAAATAATGAGAATTATTTGATTTTTACTATCCGGTATCCGGCCGGATTTTGAATACTATTCGGCCGTATAGTGAAAATAAGGCCGGATACCGGATACTTACCGGATATCCGTTTCATATCTGAAATATATCAGGCATTTGTCAAATGAAAAATATAATAATGATTATTCTGTACAGCATTTTCTGCTTCCTCCGATATGTGTGGAGGAGTTAATGGTGTATCAGACATTTTGACATGATTATAAAAATTTATCAATATTTCATGAAAACTCAATACCTACTGATTTTGACAAACGTCGAATGTCATGCTTGTTGAAAGAATAATGGGTTTCTATTGGTTGAAATCCTGAATAGTACGGGTGTAGATAAACTAACTTATCGTGCCAACGGGAGGAGTAACAATGATGGTGTTTTCAAACTCCGTTGTTAAAACTTTTTCGAAACTTATCAGGATATATTTAATGGATTGGAATAAAATGGTGAGAAGTCAATAATAAATTTGAAATGATGAAAATATCGAAAGGACAAATTCATGCAAAGGAATATGAGAAAATAGTAGGAAAACGATAAAAAAAAATATGGTGAGGAGAAAAAATTAAAAAATATCAAACTTCTATAGAGCCTAGAAGAGAAACAAGACAGTAATAAAATAACTTCAATGGAAAAATAAAAATTTGAATTGATGATTTAAAATCAAAAGAAAATTAATAGAATATGGAACAAAAAATTTGGTAGTCACGACATTTTGATCGCTAGTATCCGCAAGCGTCTTCCTAGAAACAAATTTAAAACCAGCTGATTACTCAGACCATGAAAATTTCGAACCAGTACATTGTCGGTTATAATTGCTCGAGTGCATGAAAATTATCGATAATTTTGCAAGAAAGCGTGATATCTAAAAATTGCAAGTTTATTTTCATATTTTGGCGAAAGTTACAAAATATGAAAATAACCGAATGCAATTTATATAAGATATCACGCTTGAATGCAAAATTATCTGGTCATTTTTATGCACGAATGTAATTCATTGGAATATTTCACGAATAAAGAAATTCTCAAGGAAATATTATTTTTTGTTCATTTATACTTTCCTCTATATATTGTATGGAGTACTCACCAAAACGCGAAATGTTTTTCTATTTTTGAAGTCTATCTGACATTTATTTGTGTTGTTTACTGACGTCTAGCGATACGGTTTCAAATGTGTTGTTATGGTGACTTGATACAATGCAATTACCGCTGCAAGTTTTCGATGCAATGCAATTACCGGGACATTTTATATAAAAGGGAAATATACGATATAATATTTCGGATCTGGAAACTGATATTAATATAAGAATATAATCATATCAGTCTAGTATATGGTTACGGATATGTCATTATTTCGGATTATCCGTTAGTTTCGGATAGTTTCGGTAGCGGATATTAGATAAAACTAAAATAAAATCAGTATGTAAAATTTGGAACTATTTCTATATAGTCTAAATTATCATTTGCTATTACAATCAGACACACAGTTAACAAAAACTCGTCAACAGGTTTCATTTGGACTGCGCTCATCCAAAACTACCCGAAATTTTTGTAACGGATACTGTCATTGATACAGAGAGATATTTTTATTTCGGTTATGCTGGCACTCAAAATGGCAAAATTTTCGTAAAATAATTCTGCACCTACCAATGCTTAAGTCTGTGGACTTGGGACTGAAGAGGCGCTCTGAGTACCTGCTGGTATAGATGATGCAATCAATAGGTGTTTTTTTTTTCGATAAAATACGATCTTTTAGTATCATTGTTAGCTTTATCTCACCTGGATGGGATAAGAAACAGTTGAGCTTCAGAATTATGAAATTACAGCTTATACAGCTCATCTTGGCACAGAACTAATAACGTATATGCGCAGCAATCTCTGTGAAGTATACTAATATATAAAAACTATAATATTTCTTTACTGCGTTTTTTCTTTCGTCACGGTCTGCACTACCAGTGTGCAAATGAAAAAGTTGCTGAGTTTGTGCCAAGATGGATTGGATAAGCTGTACATTTCGTACGATCATAGCTTTAATTGTAATCATCGAAAATTCAAGGTATATAATGGAAAAACGATACAATTTCCAGATAGATTTTCACAATACTGAGGTTGGAAAAGCGCAACACATGTTTCGCTACTCAACAAGCTCTGTTTGAAGAAGATATTGTATAGTATTGAAGTAACGTGGCCATAATTATTTAATGTTCATTTTTCTTAGATAACTCACCCCGTACGGCCCTCGACCTTTTGGAAAGTTGGTCTTCAACATTAATACCTCATGAACATAAATGGCTATTGCTCGTTGACATATTCTAACATATGAACAAAGAGCAGTTTCGCTCTCACACATTTCAGTCCGCCTCTGTAGTCTAATCTCCAATTATAAATGACTAATAACATAGTTCAGTGACTAGAGCTGAAACGTGATGAGAACATCGCATCTGTTAAGTTATGAAAATAGGGATGTGATCCAAAATATACCTTATATCAATGGCGAATAAGGTCAATTCTCACTTGCAAGCAACCATCCTCTTGTACTGTTCTCCTTTCAGATCACATCCATCCACCTACCAACAAATAACAGTATATACGGTTACCTTTCATTGAATAATAAATTGCAATACCGTGCACCAAACTGGTGTTGATATTCCGAAACAGGTAGTATCCTGAGTGCAAAATCACGATTTATAGCAAAATGACGCAATGCCAACTGTGTGGCATTGTAACCAATAATTTTGCCAAGGGTCATTGATTTTCGCGACTCGCAGGTCCGGGTAGTGGATACTCGTTATGAATTTGTTCTGGTCAATGATTCGAGAATAACGTTTTCTTTTCGAAACTATAGGATCCTACTTCAGGCAACTCACTTGGAACATTTTGGAAGAAATTGAGGGGGATTCGGTGTCACTCCCCTTAGTGGCGTATCCAGTGGGATATAGGGGATATGTACCCCCAAAATTTTGTATCACATATGAATATTTTCAGTCAGTTGAAACAAAACCATTTGAAAGCATTCATCATAGAAATATACCCTACACATCCCCAACGAAGGAGTCTTGGCTCATTGAGTCTATACTCACAAGTGTATGGCTTGGGAGCTTTCAATGCTACTTGACTGTCTGACCGCCACGAGTGTCTCCAGGCTACAAACCTCTTCAGCATGGTGGTTTCAAAAGGTTTCGAGAGCCGGAATATTAGCACTTCCAACCTGATATCTTGAAAATATCAGTATATCATACCTATGCGTTCTCACCAAATAAGGCTTGCTTATATTTTGTGAGAAATTATGATCATTTCATCTTGCACAATGACTGTAGTAGTCATGTCGTCTCTGAGATTCGATACGTATTCTGATAAAATGATATCCAAATCCTTCATGTGTCCTTACAAGGAGTAAGGTAACCATCTAGAGATTCCTGATGGTACACCAGTAGAGTATATGTAATTGTAGGTTTGAGCATTTGGTGGATAGTTTTTGATCTCAAACTTCACGTATTTTGCATATTGACACATACATGAATGATGTTATTGATATACTCTCCCACGTCAACTTTTCATAGATCATCACTCTACCTCTATAGAAAATATTAGGTCGCTACAAATTTAGGTTGGTGCTCTAAGTTAGTTCTAACTCCTTTTAGTGAATAGTACCAGCACCGTTTCGCTATCATTGACATTGTGTCGTTCCTTGGGGTACTCTAGATCCAAATAACATTCAGAGTTGCTTACATTGAATCTGGGATTACTTTATTGGGCCATCGCCTAAGAGAGATGGCCATGTCATGAGCATAGCTATGATTCATGAAGTCATTGTTCTGTACGTCGTCAACTACCGAAACTGGATTCGTGCGAGGAATTTTCGAAAGCACCCTCTTTGTCAATGAAGGCACGAAAATCCATTCGACTAGGTCACTCTATAGCCTTCTTCGTGGATTTTCAGGCTTTATATGGAGAATTCCCCTTATTAGAGAGTTTCTTTCAATAAGAGAATCAAGCATTGTCTCAATCACCTTCAAAAGACAAAAAATACAAATATGAACAATAAAGATGTAGTTGCTATTGAACCGCTTTCGATACCAACTTGAAATTTAACGGAATTAGTTGTCTATAGGTATACTCATGCACAAAAGTGATATTGGATATTGAAGTTGTTGAACGTGACAATTCACATGAGAGTAATGGGAGGTGAGATCGTTAGTAGTTTTCAACTTCAACCGTTACTTCTTGGTGAACAGTTACCAGCATGAACAAAGAGTATATCACCTCACAACGTTTTGAATCACACGTTGAAAGATGAGACCTTCTCAATCTTCAGATTGCTCTCGATTTTTTAGGATTGTAGATTAGAACTATTTTCAACCAATTCAACATCTTCAATATGTAACAAAATGCAGTATGCAGAGATCCCACTCAAAATTCTCCGAAGGAGTATCTCCAGAACTAGATGAAATATTTCGATTTTATAAACGCAAGTCGATCGATAGCTATAATGAGTTCAATATGACATAAAATTAAACTGTTTCGCATCAAAGATAAGGAAGTTGGAGATGTCAGCATGTCTTAAATGAGATGCATCTAATGGGGAATTTAATTTTCAACACTTTCGATGCTACAAGCTTTTCTTGTTGTTTGATGAGCCTTTCTGGAATAAAAAAGTCATCAAAGAATATTTTTCACAGAAACGAGCTGAATATTCACGAAAAATATTGTCAAATTGGAGAGGGAAAACAAATGATGTTATAATAATAATAATTCGTTTATTCTCAACAGGTTTACACCCACAAATAGAGAATATACAAGTACTGAGTATGATGAAATACAATTGGATATATATATATATATATATATATATATATATATATATATATATATATATATATATATACAGTGTGTCCCTAGACCAGTGGGACAGTTGAATATCTCTTGAACCAATAGGAATTTTCAAAATATTATAAGTTCACATTATATCGCATTATGAGAGCTAACTTCAGGAATTACTATTTTTTATACGGGGGGCACAAGAGAGGCTCACAAAATCGAACATCAATTTTTTCAAAAGGAACACCCCATTTATTTCAATATATCTGAACTCTCATTTCTTTAGGCTAATTATTGGTTTTTTATTTTTGAAAATCCGACAAGGCGTTGTCAAGTTATACCAGTGGTTCGTGAAATGCAGACATTTTTTTAGACAAACCCATTATTCATCCTACGAAGAATTTCTGGAATCATTTGAGACTGTTGGTGGTCGGTAGCATATTCTATAATATGGAATACTCATCTTCTTCGAGAATTATAGAGGGTGGTCAGAAATATTATATGATTTTCACGATATTCAAACTTTCTTCACATCAATTTTTCAAATAGTGCACCCCACAATATGAATTATTTTATAGCCCATCGGTGATTTGATTGCTTATGGTTGTGAAAGAGACATGTGAATTTAATCATCAGCAAATGCAAATGAAAAAATGCAGTAAACTGTTTATTCATTCAACTGTCCTAAACAAAGTCTCAACAAAAAAAACTGTGTTTACAAATAATTAGGGACGATAATATTAATATAAATGATTTGAACATTCAGAGTGAAATTATCAGGGGCGGTTTTAGACATCTACTGGAGATTATCGTGCCTAGATATTCGTAGAGATGGTAGTTTCTTGTAGGGACTCTTATGTAGTTAATTACACTAGAATACGTAGTTTGATGATATTTTTCTGCATTTTCTGATGATGAAATTCACATGTCTCTTTCACAACCATTGACCATGAGCAATCGAATCACTAATGGGCTATAAAATAATTCATATTGTAGGGTGCACTATTTGAAAAATTGATGTAAAATAGGTTTGAATTTCGTGAAAATCATATAATATTTCTGACCACCCTGTATAACTTCCGAAAAAGATAAGTATTCCATATGATAGAATATGCTGCCGACTACTAACAGTCTTGAATAATGGGTTTGTCTGAAAAAATGTCTGCATTTCATGAACCACTGGTATAACTTGGCAACGCCTTGTCGGATTTTCAAGAATAAAAAAACAATAATTAGCCTAAAGGAATGAAAGTTCAGATATATTGAAATATATGGGGTGTTCCATTTGAAAAAATTGATGTTCGATTTTGTGAGCCTTTCTTGCGCCCCTCGTATAAAAAATAGTTATTCCTGAAGTTAGCTCTCATAATGCGATATAATGTGAACTCATAATATTTTGAAAATTCCTATTGGTTCAAGAGATATTCAACTGTCCCACTGGTCTAGGGACACACTGTATATATATAAATTGTTTGATACTTTCATAACATCGAATTTTTGAAAGTATTTAAAATAGCGTGTATGCTGTCATAATGAATGTCACATTCGCTGGATATTTTTTTGAACAGCTCGCACATCACAAACACAGGCGATTTCTTTAGTAGATTTGTTTTCGGATTCTTGTTATAAAAGGCATTCATAAGTCTAGATTGTGGTCTAGTTATAAGAAATTGAATTTGACTTAATAGGTCGCTACAGTCGATTTCATTGTTCAAAAGTTTGTACAGGAACTTAATAGCAGAGCAACTTCTTCTATCGCACAGAGCCTCTTAGTTGAATGTATTCAATAATGTAGCATGGTCTGCACCTCTGGGCGGATAGAATCCATTGCATTTGAAGAACATAAACTTCATGCACCTACGTTGAACAGACTCTAAGCGTTGAATGGAATTTTGATAAATTGGGGACCATATTAAAGATGCATAGTCGACCTTACTTCTGATAAAAGTAACATACAACATTTTGAGAGTATTCACATTTGAAAAGTTTCCCCAGTTTCTGGAGAAATATCCCAGCAGCCTCAATACCGACGATACAGCATTGGATATATGGATGTCAAATGAGAGCCTTCACTTTGCATTTGCTTAAATTAAGCTGTAGCCTATTTTCATTACACCATCTATAAACTTCGCCGATTGAGGTTTGTAAGTGACAACAATCTTCTACGTTGTTGATTACTGAGTATATCTTCAAGTCATCTGCGAAAAGTAAATGAGGGCATGGTATCCTTTCCAATATATCATTAATGAACAGTAGGAATAAAAGTGGTCCCAAATTAGAACCATGTGGCACTCCGGAAGTAGGAATGTACTGATTAGATTGTACACCAACTTTGAGAAACCGATTTTCTGAAGTTTTTCTAGCAATTAAAAGTGGTCAATCTGATCAAAGGCTTTTCTTATCTCGGTGTATATAACATCTACTTGTTTGGATGAATCGAGACACAATGCTGTTATGCTTGCCAAGTTAGTTACTGTCGATCTTTTGAACATGAATCCGTGCTGATTAGGTGCTATTATCATTCTAACAGAGCTGTATATTTGATCGTAAACAACAATTTCGAAAAGTTTTCCAAAGTTGCACAATATTGCTATTGATCTATAATTTGATACTAGTGATCGATCGCCAGATTTAAATATGGGACATATTTTTGACCTTTTCCATACCTCAGGATAGGTTTCAGAAGTTACAATTAAGTTGAAAATGTGTAAAAGTGGTTCCACCAACGCATGAATACAGTCTTTGACAACAAAACTTGGTACGTTATCAACAAAAAATACAATTGAATTCTCTAAACGGCAATCCACCTGAATATATTCCAACCTTGACCCTATTGCTAGTCTTTCCATCAGAAACGTCAGAATTTTTCTAAATAAATTATTTACCAGCGCGCTAGCAGCCAAGAGCTCTCCACCGTATGCAAATGTAATAAGCGTAAAAGCTGTGCCTTAATCCGGCAATCAGGGCATGCTTTGAATAAAGCATCGGGCAACCAGAATGCCAATAATATGAGGAGAACCTAGAAATTCAATTACGTTTTTCCGCCATTCCAGCACAATCATGCGTCTGTCTCTCTCCAAAAAAACTTCGTGTTGACGTTTAATGGATTGGCTTTAGTCATATGAGACATTTATTTACTTTTGATATGATTTGGGTTATACCAGAACTAAAAATGATCACACTACATTCAATGAGGAAGATGACCCAAAGCTTTCAGTAGGTGGCAGCACGACTGCATGTGCCTAACGTGTGATTTTGCAGGTTGTTTTATTTTTATTTCAATGAATATTTTCAAAAGATACTAAAGAATCATAAGGATGTTTTCTCCAACCGATAGATATGGATGTTTGTCTGTACCAGAACTGAAAAGTTTGTCGAGGGAACGTGGTGGATCCCTCAAAGGAAAAAAAAAGATCTGAGTGAAAGGTGAAAAATTCAAACTGATTACAGAGGTGTTTCGTTGGAAATCATCATAATAACCATCTACAAGCCCTGCTACGTTCTTTCGTAAGTAACTGGAGCATAATCTAGAATGTTCAGAAGCCTGAAAGCTCTTTCTTTTCAGGGCTGCCGAATACACTACATAAGACCATTTTATGTCGATTTCAAATCTTTATATTCTCAATTATTGGAAAGACGGAACGTTTAATGTTTTGAATTGTTGTCATTTGACTTGAGAGGCTGTCAAAGGTACATGCAGTGGTGGCGCTCCTAGTGGTAGAGTTTTGCAGCCGTCATCCCCATTCTTGAGTATTTCATAATTTCAGATGGTATACAGGGTGTTATTTAAGTACGTGGCCAAACTTGAAGGGGTGATTCTTTGAGTGATTCTAAGACGAAAAGTTCATATGAACATAGGTCCGGTAATGCTTCTTTTTCAAGATACAGGGTGTCAAAATTTTTAAAAGAAATGATAGATAGATAGATAGATAGATATAGGTCTTTATTTCCCAGTTAGACAAATACATAATTATACAAAAATCATACTATATACTACGTGGGAAAATGCCGAAGATCAGGTGATCCAGGTATAAAATACCTAGATCCCTGTTTTTCATCTCAAGCGTAACATGTAAAGGATAACAAGTTCTAATAACAGTGAACAGAAGTGAATCAACCTCTAGCGCTCTGGAAAAGTAAGAGAGTTAGTTATCATATAGGTAATGGGTAATATTATTAACTACATTGAGATATTCTATATTATTTCTATTGTTATTCAAGTTTTGGACGAATTTAGGAGATGCTCCTTGTAATATTTTTTGAATGTACGAGATGATTTATTTTTCAATCTTTGGGGAATTCCATTGTAGACATGCGAGATTTGGTATGAGAAGGCTCGTTTGAATGTCTCAGTTCTGTGAGATGGAGGTGTTAGTGTACCTTTGAATCTTATATTTATAGAGTGCACATCATCACGAAACTGAATTTTTTCCCATAGGTATCGTGGAGATTTATGGATAATAATGTTATGAAAGAGGCATGCCGAATGTAACTTACGTCTTTCAGCCATATTCAACCATTGAATTTCAGAAAGTTTATGTGTGATTCCTTGTCTTCTCCTTATTCCGAATATTAGACGCAAACACGAATTTTGCATGACTTGCAAGCGTCTCTTATCTTCGGCATCTATACAGGGACCATAAACAGCATCACAGTAGCTGAACCTCGAAAGCACAAGAGCCTCGCACAGAGTAGCCCTCACATTCCTATTCAGATACTGTCTACTACTGAAAATCAATTTCAGATTGCAGAAAGCCGTTCGCCTCATATTATTCAAATGGGATTTGAACCTCAAATCGCTATCAAACATTACTCCTAGATTTTTAGCACTTTCACAAGGCTTTATCACTTGATTGTCTACAATTACTTCGATTTCTCTGCTTACAAGATTTCTGTTTATACTTGAGCCAAATAAGAGAACTGAGGTTTTTGCTGCATTGATTTTTAATGAATGACTGTTGGACTTCAAGATCAATCGTTTTTTTTTCGTAAATATCTTAATAACCCTTCAACCGATTTCATTGAAATTTGGCAGTGTTATTAAAGGTCGTAAAGGGCTAATTTAACCCTAACTATATCAAAATTATCATGTCCAGTGGCGTCCCGGAAGGCACTGTAACCAATATTTTTGACAGAAAAAATGTGCGCCACTGATTTTTTTGCAACTTTTGTATTTGTTTCACATTGAGCAACTAAAATTACAACTTTTTCATATCTAGAATTTTTTTCATATCTTGCTTTGTTTTTGAGAAAAAACATAAAAATCACTTCATTGCACATCCCTGTGACAACACAATAAAACAGTTCAACTACTAAACCATCAAAAACTGGGGTCTTACTAATATTTTTTCATATTAATACTCTATTCTAGTCTTAGAATTTACTATCGAAACTAATGCAATGAAAAAACAAAAAATATGTATGTATGAATTGCAGCACTTGCCTTCGGCTCTTGGCTTCGGCTCGTGCTGCAAAATGGGCTCATTGTTGTCCATGGACATGCAATAAAGACATTTTTATTTATGATTAAACAATTAATATTACATGAAAGTCATCTTTTAATTTTTTTCGCTCATATTAACTGTTTTCGATGAAACAAATAATGTTGTTATGTATTACTGCAGTGTTTTGAAACTAAAGTAAGAGGGCCATGGAAGGAAAAACAAATGTTCAAACAAATTTAACCTCATAACTGTCACAAATTGAAACGGTACATACGTAATTATTTGATAGTAATTATTGAAAGTGTTTTCAAGAGTTTTGAGATATGAAATTTGTTACTGATATCTGGAAATGGTTCGGTTTACAAACTCGGAAATGGCCGATATGCATTTTGTCAGGCACCTTTCAAAGGTCGGCTGCTCTTATTGGGAGACCTGCAACGGTAAGAACAGTGGAGCTGGAGGAAGAAGTTTTACATGAAGTTGAGCGTTGCCCCGATACAAGCACACGCAAAATTGCACAACAATTAAACATTTCTCTTTTTACTGTATGGAAGATTTTGAAAGATTACCAACTGTATCTTTACCACATACAGCGTGTTCAAGCGTTATTTCCTGCGGATTTTCCCAAGCGAGTTGTTTATACTACGTGGCTTTCGCAACAACAGGTTGCATCTCCGACATTTTTATCCAGTATATTATTTACCGATGAAGCGTGTTTTTCCCACAATTCAATTATGAACTTTCATAACAACCATATCTGGGCAGAAGAAAATCCCCATGCGGTTATAGAAAATAATTATCAACAGCAGTTTTCCGTGAATGTATGGGTTGGTATTGTTGGCGATTATCTCATTGGACCTCATTTTTTACCCCCGAGATTAAATGATCAAGAGTATCGTCATTTTTTGGAATTTGTGTTACCTGTACTACTAGAAAATGTCCCACTGGCAGTAAGACGAGCAATGTGGTTCATGCACGATGGGGCTCCACCTCACTTCAGCATAGTAGCACGTCAATTTCTGGATGAACCTTATGGAGAAAACTGGATCGGTCGCGCAGGTCCACAGTCATGGCCGCCCAGGTCACCGGATTTAAATCCCTTGGATTTTTTCCTTTGGGGACATTTAAAGTCCCTTGTTTATAAAACTCCAGTCAACACTGAAGGAGAATTAATCCAACGAATACGGGATTCATGTGATCAGATAAGACATACGCCGGAAATATTTCAACGTGTTCGGGAATCGATGTTAAGACGAGTTAATGCTTGCATTGAAGTTGAAGGAGGACATTTTGAGCAACTATTGTAAGTTTTGTGTTAGTTATTATTGAATGTATTCTTACAGAAAAAAATTGCATAGGTACCATTTTTGTTTACGTGTGGTTGTAATAAAGGGTGTTTCTTGTTTGACGTTTTTTTGACATTTCCGGCGTTACCACTACGCACGCACTGGCCAAATGAAACAAACAATTTTTAAGCATAACAGATTCACCTGTAATCATTAAAAACACTATAAAAACAATTTTTTATTGTGTTGTGCCAGGGACGTGCAATGAAGTGATTTTTGTTTTTTCTCAAAAAAAAAGTTGTAATTTTAGTTGCTCAATGTGAAACAAATACAAAAGTTGCAAAAAAATCAGTGGCGCACATTTTTTCTGTCAAAAATATTGGTTACAGTGCCTTCCGGGACGCCACTGGACATGATAATTTTGATATAGTTAGGGTTAAATTAGCCCTTTACGACCTTCAATAACACTGCCAAATTTCAATAAAATCGGTTGACGGGTTATTAAGATATTTACGAAAAAAACGATTTCTTTTAAAAATTCTGACACCCTGTATCTTGAAAACGAAGCATTACCGGACCTATGTTTATATGAACTTTTCGTCTTAGAATCACTCAAAGAATCACCCCTTCAAGTTTGGCCACGTACTTAAATAACACCCTGTATAGATAGAAGGCGAACCTTCAGAAAAGAATGAAGTTTCATACTTCATTAATATGCCTACTGAGAACCTCAAGAGATAGTTTTCTTTCGGAGAACTTGTATGAGATTGGGAATGAAAGGTTATTCTGGGGGGTAAAATCATGAACTTTTCTCTATTTTCCTTCATGTTCTGTTGATTTTTTTTGTTGATGCCATCTATTTGAATATTTGAATCAGTGTACTTGGTATACGAATAAACTGAGAAAAAATGACTTTTTTCTAATTCAGCGCCCATTTTGCCATATATGCAGGGGATTAGTAGCTGTTTCAGATGGAATCTCTCTTCTCTTCTATAAGGACATCAAATATTTGAGTAATATACATATGTCAGTTCCTCCAATGTTCCATTGATTTGGAAAAGATGAGCCAAGAAATGTGTTTGCCTAAATTGGTCTTTTTCACGATGTCTCCACAGAGTCCCAAAAAAATATAAGATTATTGTTAATTATTGGTGATGTAATCCTAAATATTGTAATACTCTAACCATTCATTTAAAGATTTGAATTCAATGTTCTCTTTTGAAATAATTTTGATTGATTTCGATAGGATTTCAATTATACATTGTTTACCTCACTGCTGTAGCTTTGTCGGGTGTCCTCACAGGTGAAATCAGTAAGACGCCCCAAAGGGCTTCAGACCAAAGAAAATCAGCTGCCTCTTACCTATACAAGGCTACGCCTTATGGGCTCACTCGAAATATTATTTGACATAGATAATTGCAAATAGAAATAAAATAATGGTTCAGTTCAGTTCTCAAGATACCCAAATATTCAATAAAGTTGTTATTGATGGCTCTTTCTATTCCCTATATATTATATTCAAATTCATTGATATTCAATGCAAACGTTACATGCTCTCAACAAAATTTTCATCAAAAACACCCTGATTCATTTAGCCAAGGCAAGATTGCCCATGTTGCTTTTGCTGGCTCTGAAGAATTTTTAAGATAATGTATATTCTCTTCGAAGATTCAAGTTTACCTATCAAATCAGAAACATTTACATATTTAATAAGTTACTGAGCAAGTAGCAGACAAATGAATTCAGTTCGTTTCTTAATCGGTCAGAAATACTCCAATATATACAATTCCAAGAACTCGCAATTACGAAAAGCGATAAAAATCCGATGCTTCTTGCCACAAACCGTACGCATTTTCAGTCGCTTTCTTTGATATCCTGTTATTTCAATTACATTGAAAGCACACAACGATGATGTTCGAATATATATCAGACATAAATCAAGTAAAATAACTGCTACGTATCACGGATCGTGAATAATTTATCAGAACGCCGTATCGTAACCAAGTAACTAACACATCAACAACACAGACAGAAGTATATAACTGTGCCATTATCAGTCATGTAATTTTTTCCGCCTTCCCGTACTTCACGTTCGGATACCGGATACTTTACATTGATTCGTTTGAATTATTTAGTGAGAACTGTATAAGAAATTAGCTGATGGTCTCGTTTCACTTATAACGACAGTTCGGATCACGAATAACCGCTATGAATTTTATTTGGAAGGATGATATTCTCTGAACGGCACTCATAGGTTTTAGAATACAGCGAGTCTAATCAGTATTACAGTTTTTTTTGTGTTATAATATAATAGCTCTATACTTATGCTTGGTTCATAGACCACACTTTTTCTTTTACTTTCATTCTAAGAAAGTTCCCACAATGCTGATAAATGAAGACGTTCATAGACAAAATGTTAAAGTGAAAGTGCCGTGTATGAAAGATTCCATTGATTATCATTGTGAGAAGTAAAAGATATATTAAAATAAAAGTTTGGTCTATGAACCAAACATTGGTACATAAAACCAAGAACATTAGATGGTTGAAACATATTCGTGATAGAAAATAAAATCGCAGCGCTAGCGCGGAGAAACGCGGAACTGTACATGGTTATATTGTTGTTTACATTTGCATGTGTATATATGGAGCTTCGATGTTCTGGTATTCTTTTTGTTCCTGAAATTCAATTTTTACCCAAAGCACATTTCATTGAACGAATTCGAATGTTTTTCTTCATCAAAACATTGTAAAATTCGAAAGACTCGAGGTTATTTCCCGATGAGACTTGGATTCATGAGTTTCTGTCGGGTTTACTGGACAAATATTGCATAATTTAATGATCAAAGCACACCTAAAATAATTGAAAATTACATCTTTCAGTAGGAAAAATTTACTTAGATCACTCAAATATAAAATTTATTCAATATATTCAATCAATGATAAAGTATCAGAAGTGTCAGTTTTCAGCTGGTGGATGTGATTCTCCCTAGTTATGATCAAGCATTACAAACTAAATTATTCATTATCACCCATACCGTAGATATTGTATCAAAGATAACTCGTTTATATCCAGAATAAAAAAAAGTAAATATACGCTTACAATAAATGAAAAGCAGCAAACCTTCCGATTATTTCAGAATATTTACAAACTTCTTGAAAATCTTTACGATTGCTATTGAAGCTCAAACACACACAAAAATCACGATAATCCAAAATGAAGAGTCAATACAACAGTCCCATATAAACACATGCAAACTAGAATAAGGCGATCTAACCATTGAGTTTTCTCGCAAAAGTCGATATGCGTATCGCATATTTTCTATCGCGAATCAAGCATATCCTGAAATATAGGGGATCCGATGAATTAGTAGCATTTTTCGATAGCTTCTCATAGAATGAGACGCATCGAAAATAGTTGTGAGAAAATAAATGTGAACCTCGAAATCATATATATGGTAACAAAAGAGCACTCGCTATCTTTGAATTCTAATTAATGCATTTTCATGTTATTCGGAAGTTACTGCATCGGGAAATCATCTCTATGTATATGTATACAGTGTGGTCCACTAAGTCTGCAACAAATGGGCAACTTTTTTATTATCGATTTCTCAGAAAATTTTATTCTTGACAAAAGTTGGTGCATGTTCCAAAACTATACCAAGTGTACCTGAAATGGCTTTATGACAATCACCATACAGGATAGGCCGAAAAATATAAATTTCGTTCAAGAGTAAAGTACCCTTATTTCAGAAAATATATAAATATGTTGAGGAGAAAAGTTGCTAAGAATTAAAAGTTATGTTCAGATACGAAGTCATGGCCTGCTATTCGAATTTTGTATTTTTTTTGGAAAATTTTGAATTACCCCCGTATGATACATATTTTTACTATTTTGATTCAATATGTATTTGAAGTAGCTACAATCAAATCGGTTTGGAGTATTTCTTATCAAATTAAAGTGAATTTGTATAATTTACATGGATTTGTATTTTTTTAGGTGACCGTCAACTTCTTGTTTGTTGCAACGATATTTAACAGAACTCTAAAATAACACATTTTTATGTAGTTAGTAAAGTATTTGCCTCGGTAAAAAAGTAAATTATACAAATTCACTTTAATTTGATAAGAAATACTCCAAACCGATTTGATTGTAGCTACTTCAAATACATATTGAATCAAAATAGTAGAAATATGTATCATACGGGGGTAATTCAAAATTTTCCGAAAGAAAAAAAATCGAATAGCAGGCCATGACTTCGTATCTGAACATAACTTTTTATTCCAAGCAACTTTTCTCCACAACATATTTCTATATTTTCTGAAATAAGGGTACTTTACTCTTGAACGAAATTTATATTTTTTGGCCCATCCTGTGTGGTGATTGTCATAAAGCCATTTCAGGTACACTTGGTATAGTTTTGGAACATGCACCAACTTTTGTCAAGAATAAAATTTTCTGAGAAATCGATAATAAAAAAGTTTCCCATTTGTTGCAGACTTAGTGGACCACACTGTATAAATGATATTTCGATCCAGTTACCTGAAGAGTCTATTTGAATTTCGTATAGTTCTCGATGTTATATGATTTGTTGGTACTGTCAACTTTCAACAATTGTGATACAATTCATGGGCCATGTCTTAACCGTCGACTCTGATTCCCATTTTGTATCAATAGGTTTAACCAGTAAATCACAAATCCAAGAAGAGGGGGAGCTGAAAATGAAAACTTCATTGCGCCTCTTTATATCACCATATCATATGTTCGAAGACAATTATACAGTGGTTTAAAATCTCAATATTTCGAAAAACTTCATAACTCATCCATTTTGCCCGTTTTCCGCAAGAAATTTACCATATGACTTTTCCGCTCTTTACAACATTTCTAAAAGCTTCGTGAGAAGTCAGTATGATTCAAAACAAGGAATTAAAAGGAAATATATATCAGGGTTTTTTTCAAAATTCTCCAACATATATGCTAAAAGGGTTCCTTCTTGAATGTTGCAGCAAGGATATTCCTCCGTTATGATGGGATATTGTAAAAGTCTCAACTACCAACACAGGTGTTGTCCAAAATAGGATTGGACGAATTCGGTTTGCTTTTGGGATACCTCTTCCATAGACAGATGATGCAATAACGCTAATTTCGCTTGTCGTTCGCATAAGCTTTGTACGAGGTATGATATTATTAAGGGTAGTTGATTTTTAATTATGAAAAGTCATCGACTTTACGTTGATGATGACATTAACCCTGTGCTGGCGAGAGGCTAAATCGCCCGAAATCGGTCTGCAAGTGTGCCCATCCCAATCATTGAAAACAAATTTCTTCATTTGTATCTCCAGAAGCATATGCGGGATTGCCCTGGCACTCCTCGTATACAATGCCCCTCGTGGTATTAGCCGAGGAGTAGTTGTTTCTTGCAAGGTGTCAGCGTAGAAACCAACTGTGTAGGTAGTTGAGACTAGCCTGAACGAATCGTTCGGAAGATCATTTGAGAAGGATCTATACGCACCTCTACGGTATACAGAGTAGTCCAACGATAAGAATAAAGCTTCTCTCCATTATTTGGAATTTGAAAAAAAGAAGGTCGGGCATGTAAAGTAGGCTTTCGAAGGGACACATTTTACAATTATTCTTTAACCTCTACCTTCGAACCCCTAGCAAGAGGGTGTAACAACCCTAAAATTTCAAATGGGAAGTGTGGTCGAGTCACTTTGAATTTTTGATGTTCGCAAGCCTCGGAAAAATCTCTCTCGGCAAGGAGTTCCAAAGCTCAGCTGTTCTATTGAAAAAAGATCCCTGAAGAAGAGAAGCTCGACAGGTCTCCAAATTCACAACAAAGGGGTGGGAATTTTCTACTCGTCGAGTCATCAGTGTAGATATTGTCCAGGGTGGAACGATTGATAACAATTCAGAAGAGCAGCGACCGTGAAAATATTTATGAAAGAGAGACACGTCTCCGACTGTTCTACGATGTTCCAATGAAGTTAGCGAGACTGTGAGCGAAGAATGACCAACAAGACAGATTGCCTTCCTCTGAATAGGATCGAGAAGCCTCAATGAATGTTTTGGTGCCGAACTCCACACATGAGAACCATATTCCAAGACAGGTCGTATCTGAACCTTGTAGATCATTAGAAGCTGACGAGAAGTGAAGTAATTCTTCGCACGAACTAGAAATCAAAGTTTCTGGGAAGGACTTTTAGCGATCGATATCACATGGTTTTCCCATGAGAGAATATCACTGACCGTAATTCCTAGCATTGAGATACTCGACTTTGTAGGAATAGTCACTCCTGTCATCTGGATACTAGATGATGAAAGATCGGCTTTTTTTGAGGAGAGACATCCTGGGTTCTCCTAGTATTGAATTCCACCAAGTTAATGTTACCCCATTCTATGAGTTTTTACCAAGTCATCGTTAATTTTATTGACGTGAATGTTACTTTGAATTTGTGTTTCTAGAGCTGGTATGGGGATTCTGGAAGAGAAACTAGTATGAAGAATACTGTCGTCCGCAAAACTATGTACTGAACAATTTCGTGCAATAAGGTGGGTAGCTGTAGCATTGACCAATCCCGCCAACCTACCAAATAAGTAAATTTGTCCAGACACGAAACGAAGATGAATCGATGAGAACGAAAATGAAAGTGCGCTCTGGTGGATTAGATCGTCGATGGAACGGTATTGATCCATCTCTCCGAGAATAGATCAAATTAATTATTTCAGTCGTCTTCGTGACCCGCTACGCATTTAATACCGTTATTATTATGATTGTCTGATATGGATCCATTCGATTTCTCGGCTTAATTAATATATGCCATTCCGACGATAGCACAAGGCACACCTAGATATTCCATTTTTCGAAAACGTGAACGTCGAATCGCACTTAAAACAATAACGTTGTAATCAAGTGAAAAAACTATTTATAAGTGAGTGACCTACTATAAATAATTGGTTCATTATAGCTTGCGATACTTCGAAATCGTACGTTTGTAAACTTCGGATATTTCAGAAAATTACTTCGATCGCGCAGCTGGCTATAATTATGTCGAAAAGGTGAGGGACGATACAGGGGCAACAGAGAAAGGCCTGTTCTGATTATTGATCCGTTGTTGTTTGTATTTTTCGTCAGGATGCATCAAATTCCCTTAAAGTCGATAGTGTACTCGAAAAGAAGATGACAGTGCCTGACAGCACTCACATCCATCCACCTTTGCCCACATAAAAGAAATAGTTGAAAATGGGCTGACTTTCCTCATAAGTCAGACCTTGTGCGAGCTGAGGATTAACGAGGTCTTGCCTTCTAACATTTGATCTGTTGAGTAACAACATATAAATTGGACCCATATTGCTTCAACATCAGCAAAACATTAGTGTCATATTCTGGATATGAAGGCGTTTATTTAGCGATATTGTATCGATATTTGAAAATAATAGCATAATTAAAGAATGTAGGCTTTCGCGGCCAGTGTTGATACATCGCAAGTTTTTCGGGCTTGAGGGCCGTGTCCTGGAATTTTGACTACCGGAGCTTTTGTTAGCACAAAATTGGAAAAAAATATAGCTGAAAACAAAAGCACTTTTGTGAACTGTCTGGTGAAAATCACACAAGTGTTTTTTCACTTAGGATGTCATGAATGTTCATAAAGTATCGGTCAATTCCATCAGTCATTCATAACTGAGATATTATAACTTGTTCCATATGAGTAGTGCCACTTCGGAAACTAACTCGTTGTCGATGACAAGGAGGAATGAACGGTTCTTAGAATTCTCATGTTATAAGCAGAGCTTGGCCCTATTATCTGAATGATAAGTACAATATCGAATTGACACCCCTTTCCTCTACCGGAAGTGAAAAAGATTAAATTGACCGCAGAAAAATATTTGTTTGTTTTTCAACTTTCTGGCGAATGCGCCAATGTGAGAAGAGTTCTCTTGTTACCCACACAGCTTATTCAGTTGTTTCACTATATAATACAGGAAAAGGTTCACCGAATGACAACGGCATCAGACCTTGTTGTTTGGACTTCTACATTTCTATATCCGCCCTCTCATTTTCCATATTGTTTTTCGATTTTATCCAGAAAGGTGAAAAAATCATTGTCAAAGCTAAATAATTTTAGTTTTTGGTTTATCTGATTCTGAAACTGTTACAATCAATGCGTGTCTATAAATCAAATACACGAAAAAACGAAAATGCACTGATAGTGCTGACTTACACACAAGGATCTGGTAGTACCCGGATTTTGTTGTGAAATCTTTCGAAATGTGATGAAATTCTTCTAAATATCAACTTCATGTCATACGACTATTTTTATGATAAGAGAAACTGAAATCTCCTGGTGGAAAATCTGTTTCCCTATTTGTTTTCAAGTTTTGTGATACTTCATAATTACTCTATTGGGAAAATTATATAGCGGATACGTAAAATAATTTCATAGACATTTTCAAGTGTAAATCTTCTTAGAAAACTACTATTTTCAATTCAAAAATACATCAGTCGTGTGCAATCATTTTGCAAAAAATCTGAAGACTCAAGCTATACCTTGATCTATGAACTCAGCGTAAAAAAGGTATATCAAGTAACAAAGACAGAAGTACTTATCCACGGGTATTGAAGCGTCCGTAAATAAGCTATAAAAGTCGTGAATCCAATTTCACACTCACTTCACTTGCTTTTCCGAAACGAAAATGGAAAACTACGGAACATCCCATAGCGATGTGAAAATGTTCGACAAGCTTCAAAATACAACACAAATATTTCAGAAATAGTGAACTGGTTTATTTGTGGGAAACTGGCCATATCCATTGAGCAAAAATGTGTGGATGATTTATTGGAGAAAAAAAATGGTCTGTTTCGATACTAGGATGCATATTAGGCAAGTAGATATACGACAAATAATTCACAATAATTCCAAATGTTTTCAAACTTAACCAGTATGTTAGTACGTGAATGAAAACAAACTATAATATTTTGCATAAGCCTGCGATGAACGGAACATTGTTTGAATGGAAAAAACGTTTTAATGCTTTATTTTCGCACAGAAAATTGCAAAAGTTCTGCAAACTAGGAATACCGCTAGTAATATTGTTTTACAACATGCATTAAGTCTGCAACCTTTTGACAGTTACCGAGCCTTAGGTTTGTCTCATTGGTTGTAGTTTTCCATTGCAATTTGCTTGAAAAAATTACAAAAGTTCTGCAAAATTCATAAGTGGATGAAAACAATGTTAAACATAGTTACTTACATTTGCAACCATATCTGAAAAACGGAATATGTATTTATAAAACTTGTTCCCTCAACGCCGCCATGTCCAGTACACACAAGTATTGAGATAATTACAAAAGTTTTTATACGTAATTGCAAATGAAGATGAAATCGGTCTCAGTGGATATGAAACTTTGCAACCTCGAACTTAAAACGGAACCTTGATTATTCAAGAAATACTAATCGAATTGATTGATTCCCCAGGAAGGGACGAACATCACAGTTATCCAGCTGAATACTTGATTATCATTCGGGTTATGCCTATTACATATTGTACTGGTCTATTGGATCTGAATTCCTCTGTTATTGGGTACCAAGTGCTCGATATTGTTTAGTAACCAGTGAAAAAAATTTCAAACAAGTGACGGGACAAAGTTGATATGATTTATCGAAAGTACGAAAAAATCCAAGAAAAAATTAAAAAGTGACGGCGTATAAGCGATGTATTCATAACATTGGTTTCCAATGATAGTTTAAAAAAGATATGTTGAATACTTCTTTATAGTGCGGGAAAAATTGAGAAAGAATGGAAAAGTGCCGGCATATAATCGCTGTATTTACAACATTGGTTTTCATAATGATTTCGCAATAGTACGAGAAAATTTGAGAAAAACTGGAAAAGTAACAGCGTATAATTGTTGTATTCACATAATTGGTTCCCAATGATTGCTATGAAAGAGGAAAGTTGAGGTGACTTCATAGTGCGAGAAAATAAAAGAAAAGGGAAAAATGACAGCATATAATCGGTGTATCCATAACATCGGTTTCCAATGATATATATGAAAAAAAAAGTTGAAGTGACTTAAATGCACAAGAAAATTCAAGAAGAAGATGATGAAAATGCCATATGACTGATAGCATATAATCGAAGTATCCATAAAAAAGAGTGATCTAGGCATCATGGAGATCCACCAAATAACTTGTTAACTACAAGTTTTCAACAGCCCACTAGTTTGCAGAACTTTTGCTTTTTTTTTTAAAGAGTACAAATACAAAATACCTTTATTTCGGTGTTACGGACGTGGTTGCAAATCAACGAAAACGTTCGATGGGAGAACTTCTAAATTTTCAACTTTTATCTGAAACTCTTGTGAAAATTTCGACACTTGTTTCAATCAAAACGAACAATTTATTGCGCAATTATATTTTCCGTTTGTTTTGAAGAACTTTCGATTTTTTTCATAAAAAGGATTGATAACATTTTTTTTAAACAAACAGCTCCGTTCTTTTTGAATGGTTGCAAATCAGAAGATATAAACAGCTATTTCTCCACACTTCACAAATTTGCAGAACATTTGCTTTTTTTGGTAAAGAACAAATACCATAATATTTTTTTCATTTTCATAATACCCTCATTTCCGTATTGCAGACGTGGTTACAAATCAATGAAAACGTTGTTTGTGAGGACTTCTTCATTTGCAATCCGTATTTAAAACTTTTGTAAAAATTTCAAAACTTGTTTTGACGATATTAAACAACTTGAAAAAAGAAATTTTTTCGTTCAACGCAAGAGATTGCAAATTGAAGTACTCCTCAAGAACATTATTTCGGTTATTGATGCAAGTTCGCAGAACTTTTGGAATTTTTTGGAAAAATTAGGATTATTATCAAATTTTTTTAATCGCAACGTTCCGTTTTATGTAAATGGTTGCGAATTTACCAAAAGATGTAAAGTGCTACTTCGCAATACTTCGAGAGTTTGCAGAACTTTTGCAAATATCTCCGTACAAATATTGCGAAAATTCACAAAATCCTGATTTTCAATACATTCCGTTCAGAAAAAAGGGTTGCAAAATCAGACTCAATATCACACTTACTTACTTACTTTTCATTCTACCAAAGTTTCAAAACTTTTGGAATTATTGTTAAATTTTGGAAAAATCATGTCTATATCTACTGGCCTATATGGTCATATTGAATCTTTTTTCATGAGTGAGCAGTGAGGGGGTGAAAAGTTACTTAGGTTTATTAGTACAGGAATTCTACGAATGAGCTGATGATGAAGTCTTTTTCAATGCTACCCGGAAAAGTAAAAATAATTATGAGTAGACAATGAAAGAGACCTATCAAATGACATCAACTGGATCGAGATTTCAAGACAACTTCTCACCTCTACTTTTCAACCACTAAGATGCCCCAATTTTGACTGATTACCATGGCAACTAAAAACAATTTCGGAAATTTTTTCGAGGCGCCACGATATTCAAGTGGAATTTTTTTTGACAGTTCAAAATATAAAGATTTGCTGTACATTCCTTAGGGCCAGTTTTTCAATACACGGATAGATGAGTTATCTGTCAGGCAGGTGGAAGAAATGAGAAGGTGCGCGTGATTTATTTTTGGCATTGACAAGGATGATAACTGTTGGTTATTTTTATCTGATAGATATCTTGCATTGATAAACCGGTCCTAAATGTAGAAATACCTGTGAATAATGCAAAATACATTTCTACCAACTTTAGTGACCTAAAATTATGAAAGTCGATAGACTGAACTAGTACCCATCTGAGTTATAGCATTTGGTATAACTAAAGCTGATATTTTTTTATTTAACGTAATATAGTAGATATACTTTCATAGGAATGTTTTCGAAATTGCGTCATGTTACTTGTAAAAATATATATCTACAAGATTTAGTTAACTATAGTTACCAAAGGCTGGTACCATTTAAGTTTTAGCATTTGGTGAAACTAAAGTTATGTAAAGAAATATGGTAGATATACCTACATGGGAATTTCTTCGAAATTGTGTCATTTTACTACAAGAATGCCTTTGAAAAATGTATGGTGTTGAGATTTCAAATTCAAAACATATCATCCACTATCTCAAAATATTTAACATGTCCTGAAACATATCAATTTGCTGCTAGGCCTATAGAAGACTTCTTGGAGTATCAGGATCAAGTGTAGTTTTTCAAGTTACGCGAATTCTACAAAAAAAGTTTGCTATCGTGTCACGTACATTAATAGAAAGATATGTGTCACTATCCTATGTGATCGTAGGAAAACTACTATTTCATTATTCTCGAAAAGTAGAATTGTGTTCTCTACCAAATTTCCCGAGTATCAAGTTTGTTCATCATTTCATTTTGACGTTTGTTCAACTGTAAGTGAATGTTTGCTAGAAAAAAATACGACAGAATGATTGTAGAGTCTCGCAGAATGATATGGAAAACCCCCAACATCATATGTTAATTTGTTAATTGAAAAAAATTATGATACATTATGAAACTGTGAAATGAAAGGGAATCGAGTCATTAAACTCTTTTTCGCTACTAATATGCCCATTAAATGTTGAGGAAGAAATTCAAGTGAGAATGCAAACAGTGGAAGTTTTCCAACCTAAGACAAGAAAATTCCACAAAGTTGTTCCTTAGTATCTTGAAAATCGAGAATATTTTGGATGCAATGATTTCATCCAGGAACATATTACAAAGTTAATATCCCAAAAAGATCTTACGTGTATTCCCGATAATTATCATTATAAATGAAATATTGAAGGTATGGGTTTCGACATCATTGTGAGATTTTATCATCCAGCTACTCTGAATTCTCACACCAATTCAATGCCCTACGTTAGTTATTCTCCACTTCAATGAATATTTGAGAGGAACCATGTGTGATTACCTTGTATGACTGAATGCTTTTGTTTCACTTTTGTTTTGCAACCAAGCAAGAAAAAGTAATGCATTTATTTTTCTTTATCTACACCCGTACTCTAATAAAACACTTATATGCCCACAACCCGTTTTATACAGAAATCCATTACGATATAGATTTTCATTACGATACAGATTTTCAACCAATAGAAACCCATTATTTTTCAATCAAGCATGATGTGTAAGCTTTGCATTTTGACGTTTGTCAAGTCAAAATCAGTAGGTATTGAATTTTTGAAGAATTTAGTCAATTTTCGATAATCGAATGAAAATGTCTTATAGCAGTGACATAGAAGAATTACCAGCGACTTCTCCACAGATTTCTTAGACAAGAAAAAAATACAATCGAAAGGATGATATTTTTCATTTGACAAATGCAACACATATGTTTTTATTTTCGTCCAAATCGAATGAGCTTTCATGGCCGAGTGGTCAATGGCGAGGGCAGTTATCAGAAACGTCCGGGTTCAAATCCTGACCTCAGCAGAGACTTTTTTTCATTTTTTTTCTTCTCATTTCTCATTGTTGTATTTTCCGTGGTTATACCATTAATAATAATTTTGTAGAATTTTTCAAAGAAATACGATTGATTACCTACTATTATTGTGTTCAATATAAATACCTAATAATATAATATTTTCATTTCTTCATTATTCATTGGGTGTAAATAAAATAGCGTATGCAACTCTCATGTAATGGTTATTAATACACTCGCATAAACCATACAAAACTCACCTTCGGCTCGTTTCGTATCCCGGTTTATGCTCATGTATTAATAACCATCATTACACGATCGTTGCATAATATACTATTAACAGAATATGAAATGTGCCACTTCTTTAAAAACTTTGTTGTGGAATTTTCAGTAAGGAAGAACGAGAATTTCCACTCACTTTAACTGCTTATAGCTTTCTGATGAAAAAGAAAAATAGTAGATCTGTTTCTGCCCTGATTCGTGAATTTGAATGAAAAGAAAGAGTGATATTGTGGCTGAGGCAAGTTGCATAATTTTACAGTGCCGTTTGAATGTAATTAATTTGTGTTGGATCAATATATGTTCCGTAGTTTTCTGGGTTTGCAACCTACCACAATCTGAAAAAAATACGAATATTGCCAACAAGAGATATTTGCATATAAACAGGAATTCACGTCATTCAAGTTTTGAGAACGGAAACGGATTTAGTTTCCGAAACGTTAACGATATGTATTTTCACAAATATATTAGTTCTAATTATTTATTTGATTGGCGAATTTTGAGATATACAAAAAGTTGCTGACTAATTGGACTTGTTCTATCCAGAAAGAACTGTTTTTTAATAGACGCAGCAACTTTTCAGGATAAATAAAAAATATGCCCTTCTACACTTGTATAGATTCCGATATTAATTCTTATTTTTTTCAGATTGTGGTAGTAATTCAATCAAATCAACTGTTCAAGAGCCCAAAATGATGATTTTTGCCCACCCGAAAAGTAGCTGTGGATGCCGGCAGACACATGTATCCTTATTATCCCCTAGAGTTTGCGCCAGATTCTGTCCGTGCGTTTAGCAGCAATTAGCGGTTGAATGCCGAAAAACATTATTTTTGTTTGTTTTTTGCTTATATAATGAAAACTATTGGTCGGATCGAAAAAAAGTTGGATTGAGAGTTGTAGATAATTGAAAAATCTATCGATTAGCGTTGGCCCGATGTCGATATTCTAATTTGTTGCCTTACTATTTTTCTCGGGATTCGAAAAAAGGCGTTTTTTTCATTACTCTATTAAAAAATGTTGAAATGCATTTGGGGGTTGTTACTGTGAATTTAGGAAGCTTTCAACTAGTAGAAACCACAGTTTCAATTTGGTTGAAAAACAATTGATAGGTAAGCAACAATCTAATTTGTTACTAAAAAAGTGACCCACTAGATTGTTATTTCTTGCCCTACGGATAATCGTAGAGCAATGAACGAAACGTTTTTGGATAGTCAAAGAGTTGAACTACAAATTATCGTTTTTGGAAAATCGATTTTTTCAATGTGATAGCTTTAAAAATGGCGTCAAAAAAACAACGTTTTTCAAACTAAAAAACAATTAAGAAAAAATGGTCGTATCAAAATGAGACAAAATGCATGGGAAAGCTGCTATTTTTCTACGAATTTTGACAACCTTACTTCTGTTCCACGATAATTGGGAGCGAAGATAACACTTTTTATCATTTAGTTTCCCCTCCATTTGTTTATTTATATGAAGCAACGAGACCTCGACGACTGCGCAGGGCAAGAGTCATATTATCCATGGGAACCAGCAGAATTTGTTTTCCACAATAATTTATCATATTTATTGATAGGATCAGTGGAGGTTCTTCCGGGACCGTTCGACGTGCCGTGTGGAGGGGGAAGCCGGAGAGAGCGATCTAGCGGTAAGCGGCCGTCGAGTGCATTGCGTGAAATAAACTGATCAAAGCCCAAAATGACCTCGCTGTCTGTGTCTCGGGAACTACTGGAAGGATTTTTTTTTATTTTCAATAGTGCATCGAGATATGATCGAATATCACTATGGCTTACCAGGTTTGTTTTCGGAAATCCTTCAAATCACAAATAATTCAATTTTTACGCTGCAAATGTAGTGAATTATTCGTTCATTTCAAATTTCACTCTGATAATACGATGTCAAATGTTACCCTAGACAGAGAAAGCAAGTTTTCTCTGACGTTCGAAAATGAATAAAGTACGGCTCATCTCCTTTCCAATTGATATTTTCACAAATGTGTAAATATGAATGTTATTTAATATTAAGATTTTTGGCCCATTCATGTGCAACATCATTCTTTGAATATTTACAGCTTGTAACTGAAAATGTCCATTAACATTCATCTATTCACATGTTTATTCCGTCTTCGTTAGGTTAGTCAGGTCCTATCAGGCATTCCAGATACTTGGCAAATGACGAAATGAACCAATACGGCGGCATCTGCCCCCAGAAATTCTCGTTTGTTTCTTTCAGAAGAGTGTGATTTCCATGTTAATACTACTGTACAGAGTGTCCTCGATTGAACAGTTTGTATCGTAGTATCGTTCCGGCCGGTTATACTGAGTGCGCGAAATAAACATTCCATTTGAACTTTTATTTTGGTAGTGATTTGAACATGTATTATTGTTAAGCTGACTTCTCACCGTACCTATTGCAGTGTGGATTCTTGTGATAGTTCACGTGAGAATATTCCATTTTTTGATTTCCTAAAAAGGTAAGGTAATTCATTATACATAATTTCAATTACATCTATACGTCAAAAATGTTTCGGTAGTAGTATGATTCAGATACTATTCTATAACTAATGTTCAAACTTTATTACATTTTATTTTGGATTCACTCACAAACACATTTTACAGTACTAACATGTAAGGATACTTAAAATCTACCTCGTGATAACCAGAGAATGACAATACTACTATAAAAGAAGTCATAACGATATTCCCAGAGAAATAGTGTTAAGAGCGTTCTAGGTATTCAACACATTAAAAGGAAAAAGAGAATATATGTACAAGACAATTATAAGATACAATTGAAATATATAAGCTGTAATATCTTTTTGACTGGTCATTAAGAGATCCAGGTCATTTCTGACGATTAGGAGATTGCATTGTTGCATCATGTTATTAAAGGGTGAACAATCTGTAGCACTTGTGGAGAATAACATTTTATTGAAGATTCTCAGGTTGTAAAAAACATGGACTGCTATGCACGAGTATGTGTTATTGTTGTCATGGTGAAACATGCACCAACGTTGAAAAAAAATGTGTTGAAATCCTAAAGATTGATCAAGAATTTTCGGAAGGGCATACTATTTTTTTTGATGAAACAAATGTTACGGTAAAAAGCTACAGTTCGAATGAATCTGGGGAATGAATGAGTGCTCGACAGTGAAAGTGATGAGCATGAGAGCGATGCGAGCGAAATTGAATATGTTATCGCAAATAAGAGACCAAAATTGTAATGGAAGTTCACAAATGCTTTAAATGTATGTAAAGTAAGGACATGTGAATATTTACAAATGTAATATAATTTTTTTTAATAAAATCAATATATTTTGGATTGAGGTGGCCTTTACTTGATGGAAATCCATAGTTATTACGCTATCATCATTGGTTGGATGGAAGAGCAAGGTCTGGCTGTTACACTCGTGACATGGTCAGAGATTGAATCCTGCCATTTGACTGTTGTTACATTATTGTAATTTACCTGTCAATAAAATCTATTATTATTATTATTATTATAAGGTAGACACGATTAAATTTCCACAAAATTTATTGTCTTCGCGACATGTTTCGATACACTGTATCTTTATCAAGCGATGTCTTTAAACACTAAATTATTCTTCGTTAAAAGCTCCTTAAATACATCAAGGTCTACTCTAATTATCTCTGATTCCTAGAATGATACAACTGACACTGATGATGATTCCTAAACTTATTAACTGATGCTAATGACTGATACTGATTCCTAGAATTACACTGATAATGATTATGATATCGGACCATAGTTACTTATTAATTGAATAAGTTCAACAAAGGGGAACTATTGAGATCCAATTGATCATTTAGCAAACAATTTGAATTTTTTAATTTATTGATTTCCAAAAATTCTAAATAATTAAGTCTAATGCCTTTATTTTCAACATGCAGAATTTCGAAATTTTTATCGAAGTCATGGCCTTCCTCCAAAATGTGATTGGCATATGATGAATGAGTTGTTTTCTTTTCATAATTCATACGATGTTCACGTATGCGGCTTTTGAATGGTCTACCTGTCTGGCCAATATATACTTTGGAGCAAGATCCACAATTCAATTTATAAACTCCTGATTTTTCATCTTTTATTGTTTTATCTTTGTTATTCTTGATGAACCTTCCCAACGTGTTATCTGTTTTATATGCTACTTTTAAATTTTGTTTATGCAAAAATGAAGCTACTTTTTCCGTAGCAGGTCCTGAATAAGTTAAAATTCTATACCCAAATAGCACACGACGTCCTGAAGACGAACCATTTATGTCCCAGTTACGTCGATACGTCCCGGGACGTATAGGAGACATTCGAAGAACGTACATTACCGGATGTACCATGTATGTACTGGTTAGACGTCCCATGTAGGTACATACTTGGTCCCGTTCCAATCGGAATGTAATAAAAACGTACATGCTTGGAAGTACTATGTACGTACTTTATTGAGTGTCCCTGATACGTTTACATTAACTCCTCTTCAGGTACGTACTTTTCGGAATGAATTAGGGACATACCAATGACGTGTTTTTTTGTGAATCCCATGTACGTACTGCTCAGACGTATCATTTACGTACATGTTTGGAAGAACTATGTTCGTACTATTTGGACCTTCCAGGTGCGTACATATTGAGTCCCTTTCAGATACGTATCTTTCGAAACGTTTGCGGGACATAGTAATGACGTACATTTTTGAAAATCGTATGTACATACTATCTGGACGTCTCGTTGACGTACTTTTTTGTACATACTGTTTGGACCTCCCAAGTACGTACGGATTGGGTTCCTTTCATTTTCTACATTTCTGTTAGTATGTACATACTGTTTGGACCTCCCGAGTACGTACGTATTGGGTCCCTTTCGGTTCCAGGGGTATTGGGATTTTGAGAGTGATCACTTAGTGTATTCAAACATATATCAATATTGGTAATGCAATATTCATAATGAATTATTCCTAAAAAAAATTGGAAAAATTGAAACATCGACATGTGGTGAATTTAAATACCAGAAAATTACATACAGAATTTTTTGCACAGCAAGTTTGATATTCCAAAACCGCCATCACATGAGACAGTGATCCTTTAGTCTTTTTTCGAATATATTTTCATTGTTACTGAACTTTCTAAAATTTTAATATTATCTCGAACAAAACTAACTTGAAGTCATCACATCTATAGCACCCAACTCCTTCTTAAAAACAAATATCTCCGTGCCGTAGAGCGTAACAGTGGTCGACAATAATATCTCCATAGAAAAGGTCGAGAGTTCAAGCCCCGCAGCAGCCAGGTCTTTTTCCAAGTAAGTATTCGGTTAGATGGTTAGTACACTTGAATGAGTAAAATTTCCAAGTTGACTATTTGGTAAAAAAGAAATGAATAATCCCGAATATGAAAACTTAGATTCATTAAGTGATATCAAATGATATACCATTACGTTGTTTTCGAATATTGATCTAATATCGCCGAATGTTCACATTTTTTTTGTGGCCACTATTGATATCATCTACAATATAAGGTTAATATTCCCGTAATATTGAACCAATATTGGTCAAATATGTTTGTTCTACTTGGGATAGCGCATACAGAATGGAAAATGTACGTTTTCGGAATGTCCCAAACAGTTCCCCTTTCTGTACATTTCAGGTCCTGTGTGGACTAGAAAAGTACGTACCTGGGATTACCGACTATGCGGAAACGGTAAGTCGCAGGGAGGTCTTATGTACGTCTGTCGGAGACAAAAGTACGTCCTAAATACGTACAATACATCCTCACCGTACATATGCAGTACGTCCACTGGACGTACTTGTGCTATTTGGGTAATTATTGTCCTGGGTCCTCAAAGTGGGATACACTTCTTGGATAGCTTTTCTATGTAGTTTTTTAGCAAGAATATTCTCTATTAATTTGACTCGTCAAATTAATTTGACTCGTCAAATAATAACATAACTCCCAAAGGTTTGAGAGGAAGACTACCGTATGATAGCCGGCAATGTAGACGAATCATAGAGAGGGCAGGGCATGCTTTGAATGCCAAATTTGAAATATTGGACAAATGTCAATTACGAAGATTGCCAACAAGAGATATTTGCATTTAAACAGAAATTCACGTGTAAGTTTGAAGAACGTTAACGATAAGTATTTTCATAAACATATTAGTTCTAATTATTTGTTTGATTGGCAAAATTTGAGATATACAAAAAGTTGCTGACTAATTGGACTTGTTCTATCCAGAAAGAACTGTTTTTCAGTAGACGCAGCAAGTTTTCGGGGTAGATTAAAAATCTGCCCTTCTAAAATTGTATAGATTCCGATATTAATTCTTATTTTTTCAGATTATGGTAGGTTACAAACCTAGAAAACTACGGAACAAATTTGCAGTGTCCTAATGATGTTTTGTACTTCAACCAGAGCAAAATTTTTCTATGATACATTCAGAAACCAATGACAAAAAAGGGTAAACATACACTTGAGGAGGAGATTGCTATTTTTCAGTCCAAAAACATCGTGTTGTTGAAAACGAACATTTCTTTCCCCATATTCTCTGATTACCTAATGGAGCGAATACATTCAACTCGCTAACATGCACCCGACTGACCAATGGCAGTTTGGCGGACCGGGCGAGAGCCATTTCTAATTAATTAGCTCGTTACATCGCGCTAATTGCTATAGAAACCGGGTGATAAACAATGTAACAAGTGTATAGAACAGCGATAGTCACCCTGCAGCGGTTTGATTCTCCTAAACATTTTGTTGGTCGTGAAACTATCGCTCGATGACGTTGTGAAAATTAGGCCATTCAAGGCATATTCACACTACTATCATGACTTTTCCATCGAGAAGCCCCAATGTGAACTGTATTCCAAGACAGGTCGTATCTGAGCTTTGTAGATCATTAGAAACAGACGAGAAGTGAAGAATTCCTTCGCATGAAATGAAAATTCATGTTTCTGGGAAGCACCTTTAGCGATCGATCTCACATGGTTTTTCCATGAAAGATTATTACGGATCGTAATTCCTCGCATCGAGATACTTGACTTTGAAGGCATACTTACTATTGACATCTGAATACTAGACGATGATAGATCCTTGAGAAGAAAAATGCCTGGTTTTCTTAGCATGAAATTCCACCAAGCTCATGTTACCCCATTCTATTATTTTTACCAAGTCATCGTTAATTTTATTGACGCGAATGTTTCTTTGAATTTTTGTTTCCCGAGCTGGTATGGAGACTGTGAAAGAGAAACTAGTATGAAGAGTACTGCCGTCCGCAAAACTATGTACTTAACAATATCTTTTCTCGAGCAAATCATTGATATATTCGATTTGAAATAATAGGGAGGTTAACTGAAATTGAACTCTGTCAACTGATCAATACATCATAAACAAAGTGTTTTTCTCATTTTGATATGAAGTAACATTTTTCAAAATTGACGGGAACGCTTCATTCATAATAATCAGCTATAAAATGAATTTTTTTCTTTAACTCAATCACGATAAGTAAAACAGAAGCATTCCCACATGAAATCTGCATCTATTCAACCCATCAGAGAAACGTTTTCGTGTTCTGTCAAGTGAATGGAAATATCGATGATATAGAGTAGATGGCGTAGACTAAGATGTCTATATACTGGTGTTTTTAATGTTGCGATATTGTTTCAGACAAACCTGTGGACAAGGCGTGATAGTTCATCAGTGGCCATGAGGGGCGATGGTAATCAAAAATTTCTTTTAATTTTCGTGATTACTCGATCCATGGAACACGCTGTTGCCAATTCTGATGTTTTTGTTAAAGGATAGAGAATTTATCGGGACTGGATATGTGAGGTTATTGAAAACACCAAAACGCTCCAATTTGTGTTTAACTTAATGCGTTATTTATTCCATGTAGTTTGAAAATAATTTCTCAGTTTTGTGTTTCTACTGATCTGGACCAGAATTCGCAACGACATGGCCACTTGGCAACACAGGACTGTTATCTCCACTGCAAGAGTGTCGGTACCTGGCGGATTTTTTGCAGTACTATTACGCCTACATCATCAAATTTTTCATCAAGTTGGCCATATCGGTCGTCTGATTTGCTGACAATCTTTATGGAGTGAAAACACCAGTATATAGCCACCTTAGCGTAGACTAACTATCCTACTTTCGAATTTTCGAACAATGGTAATATTCGAAATCGAACTTATATTCCAAACGAAACGTATCGGATCGTAGGAAAGTATTTCCAGCACACTGCACAGTGTTCAGTATAAGGCCGAAACTATGTAACGACAAATCAACATAATAAATTAGACGACAGTTGAAAATGAACTTGGTATAGATCGCAGGAGAAGCTGGAAGAACACTGTTCAGCTGAGTACTAGAACTAACGACGATCCAACCAATGAAATCACGTAATCGAAAAAAATTGTTATGTATCTCGGCCGTTTTTATATCTAACACAAAGATTGATGAAACTAGATGAGAAATTTTCAGGTAAACATCAGTATTTCGTTATGCAAGGCGTCTAGTTTCTATGGGAATATCAGATTTTCTCCAATACCGAATTGAAACACAGTTTTGAATCTCTTCTACATTTTCCCAACGGATTGATTGCCAAAATGATTATACTTCAACCCACGTTTTTATAAACCAAAATTGTAGTCACGTCTTCTTCGTGCTACTAGCCACTACTATTTGAACAAAAACCTAACGGGTGAGTTATTCAATCTTCAATTATACTTTGAGCTACGTTCTCATGGACCAAAATTGTAGGTATGTGAAGATGATCTCAAAAAATTTTGGATAATGAAATCAATTTCTTAGAAAAATTTCATTCCTATAAAAATGTTTTTTTCGAGAATCGCTTGGATTCGAGTATAATTCGTCCCCATTCATCATTTTACAAACGACTATGACAGTCTAATTGTTGTATCTGATGCATTTCGAGAGCAGTTTGATCTAAATCAGTCATATGAAATAATCTCAGAAAATTTGTTTCAGACAAAAAACTGTACTGAATATCCCAACAGAAATCATATACTCTAAGTATCGGAATAATAAAGCAAGAGTTATTCAGATCTATTTGGCGAAACTCTTCGCTACAGTTCGTCAATCTTTAAGAGTTCATAAAAGACAGACAATCGAAAATGACAAAGTAAGATTGATTATTCTGTTTCTTCCTCACTCCTTTTGTAATTTATATTATAGCAAAGCCATATCGAATGCAAGTGATGATATATGATGATAGTTCAGGCAGATAGGTCTCGAGATGGAGCCAGAACCGAAATAGAGTAGCTTGAGTATCAGTATCACTACTTTTCTTCGGGTTTGAAGGCCGTCGTTCTTTGGAATTTCTTCCTGACGTTTCGCTAGCGCGCGTGGCCAGCTTCTTCAGAGGATCACTCATGATCCTCTGAAGGATCACTGAGTCAACGACGGCCTTCAAACCCGGAGAAAAGTAGTGATACTGAAAACCTCGACCACGAAGGCCTCAACCATTTTTTCTAGTTTGAACTCTTCATTACGAATTATCAACAATAGACTGATGAATTTTGGTCTACATATTAGACTTACGAAAATAATTCATGACTTTCATTACATTGAAGGATGAAGTTAACAGACATCACTGATTCTTAACAGTTGTCATGATGTTATTGGAAAATTCTTTCAGGAATTTGGGGTTCGACGCCCCACCTTTTTCAATATGTACCTCTTTCATGCGGCAAACTTTGCTAAAAGTGTTGAAAATCGAACCGATTCATAAACAGAAGATGTTCACCAAATTCAACACCAACTAGAAAGTTTTCCGTTTCTCTGTTTCAATCATTTTTTGCGACATTGAATTGAAAAGAGACACCACTTGATGCCGCTTTTGCAGCCCCCCCCCCCCCCCACTTTCATCGGGTCAGGAATTTCAGAAAATATTTTGCTAGGTTTCAAACATGATGTGAACCCGCATAATATCCTATGAATATATATGTATAGATGCTGAATGATTGGTTTAGCATAACAACCATTCTACATCTGAAAAATAATTTCTTTCAATATTATGCTCTAGTAGGAAACACCTGGAAGTCCATGATGAAATACTTTAGTTATAATATATAATGATATAATTCAATTAATATATGTTTCATTACGTTGAGAGAGTAAAGATTAGAACTGAGAGCATCAAGATGGTACTTTCATCGAATCACAATTTTCAGAAAATTTGTAAAGTAATTTTCTATTCGTTGCATTACCTTCTTCCCCGATAAGATTTTTGTGTCCAATAAGGAGACAGCCAGACGTCCCAGAAGTATCAAGGCATAGTCTGATCTATCACATGCTAATACTGGAAAATATTCTTCCCATAGCAATTTGACTCCGTCTTGCAACATATTGGGGCTCACCAGAAATTCATGTATGCATATATAAAAATTTTATTAACGAAGGGGGCAACATTGTATGGAATGTCCCTATCATCAAGCAAATCTTTGAGAGAACGGTACAAGCCGCCTCCATTTGCTATTTAGAAAAATGGAACAAACAGTCCACAGAAAATACATCTTGATCTGATGTATCTGGCGACTCCTTTTGGATTGTTATATAATATGATTAAGTGTGCTACTGGTGGAGTATAGTTACTCTTTCTATAGTAGCTCGAAGAGGACGTGACTACTATTTTTTCCAATTAAACGAGGCTTCTCGTATAATAGAAACTGAAGAACATAAAACTATATGAATGAAAGTGGAATGTAGCTGTAGAGCTCATCAGTCACAAGTGATGAATAAGCCAGGCCAATTTAATATAATGAAAACTGTAATGTAATAAAAGTTATGTGAAAAAATAAATCATCAACACAAAAGCTTCAGTATATTATATCATTTTTCCTTTTTGCGATTGTCATCCTCGAAATTGATATACTTTCAATTGCGCCTCTTTTCGCAGGTTCCGTTGATTTCATAAGCTTGTTTCAAATTGTGCAACTGATCTATCAATAATCGGTACGAATTCCTATCGAGATAAAATTAGCCTGTCTATTCTTAACTTATATATGCTCGAAATTCACTGGATATGAGTTATATTAATATAAACCTGAAACACTCCAGCAAACTTCGACAAACTTGAACTGGTCCAATGAATATTAATGGATCGTCGGTGTACGCGGAAATATTTTATTTATATGACCTAGGAAATGATATGAAATCTGAGGAAAAGGAATTTCATTTCGATAGCACGTGTTTGTTTTCACGTGCAAAATGATTTCAGAAAGTTCCCATGTAGGTATTCGATATTTCCATTTCACATAATCATGTTTCAAATTATTACTTACGTAATGTAGTGATTGGTCTTCACGTATGAGGCTAATAGAAATGTTAATTATCCTAATATGGCCCCCAACAGAAGTATTAGAACTATTTCCTATTTCAAATAGTGAAACAAAACTAAGGCATTCTTTATAAGGAAATAGTATAGTCATTCAATGTCTATGTAAAAATTATTTGAAGCCTGTTTATTACGCCATCTACCTGATAATGTCGATATTTCCGTATACTTGACAATTCTCGAAAATATTCCTTCTCTGAAGAGAAAAATATGTGTAGGGTTCTGTCTGTCAGTTTGACTGAAATGTTGAAAGAAAGATAATAAAACCATTATTATTAGAAACATAGTTAACCCATATGGAAATAGCATTCGGAGGGACGGATACTACAAACAGATGGCAATTGGGAAGAATTTCTACCGATGAGGGCGCTGATGTCTGTTCAAAAATGTCGGCTCCAAACAGTAATCAGCTGATCGTAATGTGTCAAAACATATGTTTACTGTTTACTATTGTTTACGTTGTATCGTTCCTTGTGCTTTCGAATTTTGGCGAAGTTCTGTGTAAAACAACTGTGAAGACTATTCAGTGTGTGAAAGTGTTAGAGAAGTGTTTTTTCGTTCGATAATTATTAAACTAAGAGATACGTATGGAAAGAAAGGTTAGGATTTCTTCCTTTTTCTACTTGAACATCCATCCACACAACAGCCCACATTAATTAATTTCGACATTGTTATTAATAAATATCAATTTCATCAAATCGCAAAAGTGAAGCACAACAATTGCACCACAATTTCAGATCACATTCGATAGTAACAGAAGTTTGTTTTTGTTTTACTTGATGAAATAGTTCAAATATTTGCCGATAGAGGCGTATCTGGATGATGAACTTCCCGATAGTGATTTCGTCTCCAAGTCATATCTTTTCTTTCGTTTTTCATACGGACATCGTAGAAGAACAGCCTGTTTTGTTAAACCTTTCTATACGAGTGCCGTATGTATACGTACGTCCATGTGAGTACGAGTGTAGTACAAGTTTAAATGATAATGGACAGCTCCACGAGTGTCTTACGTATACGGCGAGCTAGACATGTATAATATAACTCTGTATTTGCAACCTCAGCGGGTGCGCATTTTCCATGAAACTTCATAAAAAAGATACCGAAATCCAAACCTACTGCCAGACCTCCGTTAGAAGGTGTGCAGTATGTTCTGCGAATGAAAAAAGAACTGAAACGACTTACCAGTGCGACATTTGTAACGTCGTATTGTGTGTGACACCTTGCTTAGAACTGTATCACCAAAAAAAAAATCTGAATTTTGAAAGTATTCCTTTATTTTTTTTTTCTTCAAAGCGTGGAATTATTTTTAATTCCTTTTTGTGAATGAATAGATTGATTTTTTTTATGAATAAAATGAGTATTTTCCATTTTTCTTTCATTATGCCTCTTCTACACTATTCGCGAAGTTCCTCGGCGAAGTACTCTGGAGAATAGAAATAATTCAACTTCAACATGGTCAGTGAAATTCCAGTGGTGGATCTCCATTTCATTTTAATCACAATTTATCATCGAAACTCGTGTCTGCATAAATTTTGCTTAAGCCGAAGTGCCTCTCTATGGTATTCATCTAACATCGCTCAACCTCGCGAGTAATGTGGAGGAGGCATTATTGTTCTGAGTACGACTGTCGTACGTATATGTCAAATAAAAAAACCTGCGTTCAGGGAATACTACATAAATAATCCCCCTCGTATAGAAAGGGTTAACCTTCAATTTCTATTATTTACTGTCACGACTTATTATTTAGAGTCTTGTCGTGAGAATGTGTATAACTCGGTTGATTAGTGATGAAGAAGATGGAATAAGTTGTGTATATTGTGCTGATCGAAAAAGGTAGGAATTTCGGGTTAACCCCGTTTTTCTGTCTTCGGGGGGCATATCTCCGAAAGTAGTTGAGACGGCCAAAACATCGATTTGAATTTTCTTTTCAGGAGACCGTAATACGTTAGTCCAATTTTTTTTCTAACGCCTGGCGGAGGACTAATAGATTTTAATTGTATTCAAGACCGGGTCGTCGTGCTACGTCGAATTCTTCCTACGGCGAATCCTTCCTATGTCGAATTCTTCCTACGGCGAATGTCATCCCCTCCACTGACGTCATTGAAACACGAACGTTTCCGATGATGGTCCATACAACCCATTGTGTAAAATTCGCCGTAGGGAGAATTTGCCGTAGGGAGAATTCGCCGTAGGAAGAATTCGCCGTAGGAAGAATTCGACGAAGGAAGAATTCGCTGTAGAAGGAATTCGCCGTAGGAATAATTCGCCGTAGGAAGAACTCGCCGTAGAAAGAATTGGACGTAGGAAGAATTCGTCCTCGTAAGAATTCGACGTAGGAAGAATTCGCCGTAGGAAGAAGTCGCTGAGTCGATTAAGTTATAATACGTGACGTTAACCACATCAATAATATACACCAAGAAAAATTACTGACTTTTGTAATTCTCTCAAAGATTATTTCTATTCATCCCAGTCGATTTTTTTGTCTGGTATATGTCTCTCTTTCTGTTTGGGCTTCGAGGGCGCTCGATTGCTTGGGTTTGAGAACGTTTTTCCTGCTCTTTTCGGACAATATTCGTTTCGGCAGGAGTTGAAAACTCAATAACGAATATCGTCTTGCTTCGGTGGTCGAAGAGGACTATATCGGGCTCATTGGCTTGTATTTGCCTGAGGGTGGGGAATTTTTTTTTATATGCAGATTCACACAAAAGGAAGTCCTGTGATGTTCAAAGAACACCGCGTGAATCAAGGGACAGGAGATACGAATTTACATTTACTTTGAATTTCTGAAGTTTGTAAGCCCCAGGAAAAACCTCTCTTGGCAAGGAGTTCCAAACCTCAGCTGTTCTATTGAAAAGAGATCCCTGAGCAAGAGAGGTTCGACATGTTTCCAAATTCACAACAAAGGGGTGGGAATTCTGTACTTGTCGAGTAATCCGTGTAGATATTGCCAAGTGGGGAACGATTGATAACAATTCAGAAGAGCATCGACCGTGAAAGTATCTATAGAAGAGAGACAAGTCCCCGACCCTTCCACTGTGTTCCAATGAAATTCGATACCTTTCACTCTCCACAGCGAACTCAATATCTCCTGGAGCGTTAGGCAGTACCAGTGTCCTGTCTACTTCATACGAGTGCCAAAGAAAATAGTACAGCTTTCGTGAAGTCGCGTTATGGTGATGGATATAGGCCGAGACCGCATAAACTGCACGAGATGACAGCAAATGCATCAAAATCTCGGGCGCCTGTCGACAGGCCCTGCATCTGGTATCAGACCGGGAGGTCATGACAGGTGACGTTTCACCATTTTTTCGTGCATGCCTTTTTAAGGCTTGATAAATAACCCTAAAATATCAAAGATAGTCGGGTTTTTAGCCCCCCCGCGCGTCCTCTTCATAAGGAGAAACGCTTTTCTTTCTGTAGCGAATTTTCGTATTTTTTCGTGATATTTTACTGCATGCCATTGTAATATACGGAAGTTCAAACTAATTGAAGCTCTAATAATTGATGGCATGCACCCCGCAGCGGCTCAAGATGATCAAAGGGTTGTGAAAACCTGAAAAAAAATTTAGGAAAATTCCGTGTTTTCAAATTGCATGCCGATGTGAAGAATTGAAGTTTTGGTAATTAAAACACTATGGGAAAATTGGCATGCATCCCTCGTAGGACCAACGATGAAAAATTTCCGGAAAATTCTGTAAAATTTCAACACCGATTTTCCGTGATTCCAAACTGCATGCCATTGGAAAAATACTTAATTCGTACCATTATACAATAGAGGGAAATTTGGCATGCACACCAAGGTGTTGCAAAATAGAGGCATGCGTGACGAAAGTTGCAAAAAACACTGAGCAAATTTAGGTGTCTTGTTTTTGCATGCCGTTTTGAAATTCATGAATTTACCTTATTTCAAGTCATGAATGTAAATGGCATGCATGTAGCTACAGCCCAATACACAAAAATTTTGAAAAAATTGAATAAAAATCAATTTTTCAATTGAAAAAATATCTAAAAAATGGCGTGACTTTTTTTCGCATGCCTCTATGTACTTTTTTGAGCCGAAATGCAAAATAGCATGCATGTAGCTTTATGACAATTGGTTGAATAAACAAAAAAATCGTCCGATTTAATAATTTTATTATTTTTCAAATTTTTTATGAAAAAAGAAAGTAGAAAATCATTTTCAGCAACATTATTTTATACATGAAGTATTATTATTAAATTCACTCGCCGCCCTATTTGGGTTAATATTCCCATCTCTTACTTAACGCTCAGCCGATGTATCTGAGGCGTGAGTGCAAGTGAGCCAAGAATGCTCTCAATCGACACCCTCCTACCGCACCACATGCTGCCAGAGTCCAGCTGAATATAAAATCTTGACCTGATATATCATGCGGACTGGTAGCGAACTTGTTGTTTACTTCTATATGGTGGTATAGGCAATGGCGTAGCGTCTGTCATAGTGTTTCGTGCTAGCGCCGGCCCTGACGAGATCATAAACGCAGATGAGGGATCGCGTCGTCATTTTCCAAGAACTGTTGATTGCCGCCTGGAGAATTCGAGACAAGTCATCGGGGCTTCTCTCGAGGATTCTCGATAGGTACGCAGGTATATAAGCATCGTGATATCGCGGCGGAGAGAAGTTTTTATTCGGAGAGTTAGTTATTGGCAGAGTTAGTTAAGTGACAAATTTTATTCAGAGCTAAGTGGTGAAAGTTATTGGGAGCTAAGTGGAGCAGAGCTTTGTGCGGAAGTAGAATTTTTAGTACAGAGAGTTTTGGTAGCGAGCATTGGAAAGTTATCGGAGCGATTTAAGTGATTGTGTTGTATTGTATTGTGATAGAGTTATAATAAAAGAAGTTCAGTGTTGTTCGGTGTTTTAATCGACGAACCCAGGGATAAATCGTAACAGTAGTGTCAGAAGTTGGATTTTGAAAGGATATATCGTAACAGTGGTGTCAGAATTAATATTTTCCAGAAGAAAGATCGTAACAATAGGGTAGTAGTAACCTCTCGTGCTAGTCGACGTATGATAGGCCACGTTTAGACTAGAGACCGGGAGATTCGAGTCATTTGAGTTGATTTTTTTTACAATTCTTGAATGTTGACTGTGATAACATATATGTTATTTCAGCCATCAACTTGAAATAATGTTTATTCAAACAATTTTCATGGAGCTACATGCATGCCATTTCGTATTTCAACTTAAAATAGTATCTACAAACGAAATACAAAGTGGCAATTTTTTCACAATTTTTGTGTATTGGGCTGTAGCTACATGCATGCCATTTACATTCATGACTTGAAATAAGGTAAATTCATCAAATACAAAACGGCATGCATAAACAAGTCACCTAAATTTGCACTGTTTTTTGCAACTTTTATTATTATTTATAATACGATAGGCTCATTCAACATGCATGCCATTTGAATTAGATAATTTTTCCGTTATAAAATTAATATTCATCCTTATTAGGAGTGATTTGGAATCACGAAAAATCGGTGTTAGAATTTTACAGAATTTTCCGGAAATTTTTCACCGTTGGTCCTACGGGGGGTGCATGCCAATTTTCCCATAGTATTTTTATTACAAAAACTTTAATTCTTCACATCGGCATGCTATTTGAAAACACGGAATTTTCCAAATTTTTTTTTCGGGTTTTCACAACCCTTTGATCATCTTGGGCCGCTGCGGGGTGCATGCCATCAATTATTAGAGCTTCAATTAGTTTGAACTTCCGTATATTACAATGGCATGCAGTAAAATATCACATAAAAACACGAAAATTCGCTACAGAAAGAAAAGCGTTTTTCCTTATGGAGAGGACGCGCGGGGGGGCTAAAAACCCGACTATCTTTGATATTTTAGGGTTATTTATCAAGCCTTAAAAAGGCATGCACGAAAAAATGGTGGAACGTCACCTGTCATGACCTCCCGGTCTAGGACCTTTATACCCATCACGCGGCTCCGGTAGACGAGGGTGTTGAAGACTGTGCAGTCGAAATTGTCGGTTGGGACAAACGGACAAATCAGCTGTAGCTGAGCACGCCCTTCTGAACAACCATAATATACAATTCGACAAAACTTCAAATCTGTCAACGACGACGCATTACTTCACTCGCTTATACCGGGAAGCGATTGAGATACATAAGCACAAAGATAACTTCAAAAGAAAGGAAGAGGGACTAAATTTGAACAAAATTTGGTATCCAGTTCTAAGAACAACTAAGACGAAGCCAGGTAGAACCAGGGAATCGGTTGACCAACAGAACGCTGTCCGAGCAAAAAAAACCGAGTCAATTCCAGATTTGCAATCAGTCGCAGTAAACTCACATAGAGGAGTTCAACTGAGACCACGCCGCTGAAGATGGCTGCCGCAGATGTAGCCGAAAGCTCCGGGAGTCAAAATTCCACCACACGGCCCTCAAGCCCGAAAAAACAGAGATGTATCAACACATGAAAGCCTACATTCTTTCACAACTCAATGTTCATCAATATCATAGTCAGCGAATCGACTTAATGCCGGGACTAACTGTCCACGTGCTGATCACTCTAGATTCGTTTACGCGCATTATATCTAACCAGGTAAGTCTATAGTTGAAATCACGAAATAAAGTGTTTCATGCAATTGATGTTTCCATACAATTCTGCAATGTTAAATTGCTCTCCTTGTAATCTGAAGGTCACTGGTTCTCAATATGTCATGAATTTTCCATGCCGCTTCTGAGGAATGGCGTGGGAAGTTAGTAACAAGGTCTAGACCCCAGCTCGCATAGGTTTCGCGAGGACTTCTGCCAGTTGCTTCTAATGAATACAATGAAGAAATGTTCAATGAATTCATCTAAGGCGAACACAAATCACGAGTATCCACATACATATCTGGTTAACCAATAAACAAACAGAATCGAATAGTTTCCTTCAACTAGTCTTCACGGCTATTCATAAATGCACGTTCAGAAATCTGTTATTTCTAAATTTAAGCATCTAATGTTTCGTGAATCACGAAAATCGAATTTATATTTAGGTTACCATATTAACAAAATAGGTGATTAAAAATGCTTCCGAATAAAAATAAACATACATACATGCGTACGTACTCTAACGTATAAATAGATCGTTTCTCAACAATCTCCAGACTTTTGTTTACATCATGGTGTTGCCAGTCACGATTATATCCCGAGTATTTTTACTTTCTACATTTTCTTTCTTCACGGTTATTAGCGGGTGAAACTCGATTTTTGATTTGAGGAATTATTTTTTTGTTTTTTTCTCTCCTCCGAACATAGACATTATAACTAATGGACTGGTCGTTAAGACAGTTTTCCGTATAAAACGATGCGAAATACAATAGAGAGAGAAAGAATATGCACATTGCAGTAATATTGTGAAGGACAGAATGATAATTCTATACTTGAATTACTTCATCCTTCTTGACCTCTCTGCTACATGAGGGAGGAATTCGCTTTGAGGTTGTACTTCAAGTATTCTATCTGGCTCACTCTGCAGTCCTCTCTCTCTTAGGGCCTGTCCAGAGAAAATTTTCTCTTGAACTCTTCAGTGGATGAATTACGAAGCACTTTGCCTAGAGACTATAGACGCTTCCGAAATATTCAACTAGTAACACGTGTGTCAGTTTTAATTGTCATTTTGGTGACATTAATTCGTTGATAACCAAACCAGCCATTGTTAAAATGATAATAATTAGGAATTTGGGTCTGATATCTGTGGTCTGTGTGTGATGTAAACCACGATATTTTTCATTCTGAACTCTGTACCTTTATTCGTTTGGCAGTTGGCTTCAGTTCAATTGAATTGAAGATAAATAATTCGGACTATTTTCCACATATTTCCATCACATTTCAAATGATTCTTTTATTTTTCAGTTGAAATTAGTATGAAATTGTGACAAAGTAACTTGAGTTTCGAATATTTCAGGAAATCTGAAAACTGAAATTTGGGGAAATAGAAAATATTTTGATGATGTTATACGTCTGTAGTGTGTCAATCCTTAGCTTATCGTTTTCAAAACCCCAAATATTTGGAATATGAAATCTCTGTAATCTCAGTAGAATCAAGTGCAAATTTTCTTCGAATGAAAACCCCGTCGGAAGGGAGAAGGAAAAGTGAATAATAATAGAGCGAGGGAGAAAGCAATCATGGAATATGCTTTCCTAATGCCGCCGTACATAGGCGGACCATGATGATACGAATTCGGAAAACTACATGAAAACTAAATGACTCGCCTATTGAGGATTCAAGAGAAACAAGTACTCTCGTTTTGGAATTTAATACAAATCTAAGAATTTTATTTGCTTGAATCTCCTAGTCTAGTCGAATAATTGCTTGAATTGTAATTAGAGTTCATGTTTCAGTTGTCTAGCAGAGCAGAATGTCGAAAAAAAAATTCCTACCTCTTAAATTTCTGGATTGTTAACCTACCCCAATCTCAAAAAATCATGAATTGATATTGAAAGCTATACAAGTCTGAAAGGACAGATTTCTTATCCACCCCGGAATGCTGCTGCGTTATTTGAAAAACAGTTCATTCTGGATAGAAGAAATCCAATTAGTCAGCAACTTCTCATAGTAAATTGGTCTTTCACAAAAATACAATATATTAAAATACCTACTTTGTCAATGTGTCGCGGGCTCATTTCAAATTTTGACTTCTGGATTGCCAACAAAGTTGACCTCATTGGATGCATGAGAATTGAGAATCCAGCCTAATTACCTAGGTTGGATTCTCAATCATCCGATAAACCGACCTTACGAAAGTTTTTCTGATTGTTACATATAATACCAATTTCTAAGCTATGCATTTGCACCTTTCAGACATAATGTCACACCGGATGCATGAGAATCCAGCCTAAACTCAAAATCACAACCAACCTCAAAACACTGTTAAAACATCTTGAATCTGGTACAAAACAGCATCAACGGTCTCATACTCTTTGACAGTACCTACTTGAACTCTAGGAATAGAAATGTTGGTTTTTCCACTAGTGTTTTTCTGTTTTCCAGGTATTCAGCATTAGCAGCTATACTGCCAATTTTTAGTATGATAGGTACATAGATAATTGACAGCGATAACGATCACTAATTGCATCAATGTGACCAGTGGACACACACTCGATGAACGTCGCCCCGAAGTTTCTTGATCCTAACTATAGATGTAATGTATCACCTGAAAATTCCCAGAAGTATAATTCTGATCATTTCAGGTATATGAATCGGAAGACTTTTATGGACTGATAGAGGCGACGGATTCTATATACTGATAAGCACAATTCAACAATTAATTCATAATTTCAATTCGCCATCTATAAAAGTGAAGACGGGTATATAGTGGTCGGTGGGTGCTCTACCGTGGTCCATCTATTCACTCACAGTAAAAGTCCAAAGGGCGCCTTTACAAACATTTTCAGGGGAAGGAGGGCGAACCGGAAGCCTCTAGGTCTACACCCTTTTAAGTGTGATACTTTTTTTTCCCCTTGTGGAAGCCGTTCACTGCCAGGTCTCCGGAAAGTACTTCAGCGTCTAGGGCTTATTGCGCTTTGCTTCCTTATACTTTATGACACCCATTCCAACAACCTTGTCCCCTGCACAAGTTTGTGCAGGTTGATTGATGGGTGTTTGTCATTTTCTTCTGGATCCAACATTGGTTTTCCATATATTGGTTGCCCAGAGCCTCACATTCGTAGAGTATGTGTCGAGCCGTCTCTGTCTTTTTGTTACATTGTCTGCACCTGAGGTCGCCGTTGCACAGCCCTATATTATTCAGGTATCCTTTGAGTGGACAGTGTCCAATCAACAGCCCTGTTATAATACTTATCTGATTCCTCTTACACTGAAGCAGGTCTTCAGTCTTTTTTCTCGACAGTTCTTTTATAAAAGTTCTTCCGTGAGCGTTACTCGATAGATTTCTCCAGTGACCTCTATGTTTTGTTCACCCCCACTGTTGGCTCGAGTCCAGGGTATGGTGTTGATGAACCTTGTCTTGCAAGTTCATCGGCTTTTTCATTGCCTGCGATACCTGGGTGACCTGGGACCCATTGTAGAGTCAGTCTGATACTTAATTATAAATACTTCTTATTCAGGATTCCCCTGTGTGAATCTTTTCAATGAAGTTCAAACCCAACTGAATTTCAACTACCGACTGTAAACGTCATGGAGTTTTGTTTCAATTAATGGTATCTTTCAAAGGCTAGAGGGGGCTCGAGTGACCCCTCCCCCCCTGCCCATAGGTGAGGACGCCCATGAAGTCCAAACCTCAGTTTCTAACCAATATCATACTAATAATACCATTGGCATTGTTTATAGTGTTTATAGCATTGTTCATAGAAAATGTACGATGGTTTGTCATGGTATATGTAAAAAAGATTTGAATCGTTTTTGTTACGCCATCTACAGTATAATGTCTATATTTCACATCATATTTCTATATAACACATTGAAGGTACAGATAAAAAAACGAGTGAAAAGCAGTTATTCAGCATCATGTTTCTTTGTGTTTCTCTTGTTGCTACAAGACTTGCATTTTTATGAAATAGGCCCTAGAAGGATTATTTGTCGTACATTGTCAACTGAATGGAAATATCAACATTATATGGTGGCACAAAAACGCCTAATTTTTTTTACACAGGATTCCTATTTCTCCATAAATGATAATGATACTGATACCTTAATGATACCCTTTCACCGAATTTATATTGCGTACCCGAAAACACTCAATGATACGCCTATGCTTTCAACTCGACAGTGTACAAACATCTCGTTTGCAAATGCATACATAAAGACTGCATATAACTTACAGTGGCACTGATCCTTGTCTCTCGCTCAATGTTGCCAAACCGCCCACAATTTCTCCTCCTCTCCCCCCACGGACGGTAGTGACTTTGTAGCAATCGTTAGGCAACGTATGTGAGGGATCAGGAACGAAGAAATTTTTTTTTTACAAACGTCAGTAGAAGTATAATTTTTGACGCATGCTGTCAGTGTCTAAGATGCCATTTTATGACACTGGTGTTGAAAGTAAGTCTTTTTTAGCACTAGTGCTAAAAGTGCTTTATTTGTAGAGAGAATATAAAAACATAATTCAAAATGAAGTGTTTATTCAATTAAACGTACAAATAGTGAAACTACAATTATGATTAGAAACTCCACGGCCAGTATCATTGGTAGATGTAACAGAATTTATTTTGGTGAAGCTTGTACCAGGACAGAGAACAATGTTATCCACCGAAGTTTTGGACAAAATTTGATCCGCAATGTTCTGTTTCCTGAGTCTTTTATATAACCCTCTGCTACTGTACTGGACTTTCATCCACCGTGTCTTTCAAGTGTAGTAAGACTAGCACCAGAGTCCGCCAACAAACTTGCTAAGGAACGTCGGAAACAATGTCCAGTACAAAGATGGGAATCAGGCAAATTTAGAAATTCAGCAATTTTGGCAGGCATCTCACGATATGTGTTGATTCCAACTGGAGTCCTGGCACATTTATTTCTAATGCATTTTATAGAAACTCTTGAATGATTAATATCCACTGGACGAAGTGCTATGTACTTTTTATAGTAGTTCATATACAATGTACCACTTACAACAAAGGTGCGTGGCACATTAGTTTTTGTGTCTGGTATATGCAAAACTAGTGAAATTCCGGAATCCTCGATATTATTCAATGTCAAATCGCACAGTTCCTCTCGACGACAGGCTCCAAAAACACCAAAAATCGCAGCAACTTTCTGCGTTAGATATATTTCCTTCGGGGCTTCTGCGAGGAATTTGTCAATTTGGTCCCTTGTCAGTACTTTTGACTTTTTCGGTCGATCTCCACCATTCTTTCGCTCAAAAAAAGCCACAAGCTTGTAATATCCCTTCGGCGTCGTGTCCCAAACTTCCCTTCCCACAAAATAAAATATCACTTTTAGCACTATATATCATAAATTACTATTGAAGTCTTGATATTTCTCATTATTCATTGATGAACACAACACAAATGAAATAGATCAACAACGTTTATTTTCGTCAAGTAGTAGTGAATCACGGTATTTCATACAGAAAGTCGTAGACTTCAACCGAAGTCCTCCAATAATGAGGCCTAGTAATCACACTTGCAAGGTAAGTCTTCGTTAATTCTTAGACAGCTAGTTAACAGAAAAACAGCTAAATCTAATTCAGGTCCAGGTTAAGCCTTGTTACTAACTTCCTAAGCCATCCATCGATAGCAGAGCATGGTTATCCGCGAACCAGTCAACCTTAAAATGTGGCAGAGTTACGTATTTCTCGATACTACGGAAACACCTTCGTGGGAAAAGGAATCTCCGTTCCATTGCGGGATAGTTATTTCAAAATTTCAATCAAAAACGGAATACAGAACGTATCATGAATTAGTCCAAACTGTCAAGGAATGATCCCATTTATTGGAATTAATAATGAATCAAGGCCGTTATTATTTCTAATTTTCAGAAAAAATACTTGATTTCTTTCATCATTCAGTTTTCCTTTATATAGATAGTGAATCAAACCGCTTAATTCCACTGGAAGTTATTGTTTCATAGAGCAGCATCTTTTCGAAAAACTGTTATGGATTCGTAGTCTATTGGAACTGACAGGATACCTAATAAGAGCCATACCTTTTTGAAAAATAGCGATGCAGTTCGCAGCTCCTTCAATCTGCTTATGTAGCAAACCATGTGTTGTGATATTGTTAACATTATCAAAGTTAAAATTTCACACCTTTACTTCTCAACCGATAAAATGCCACAATTTTGACGAGTTACCATGGCAACTAAAATTTCCTAAAATTTTTTCGAGGCGCCACGATATTAATTTGGAATTTTTTTGACAGGTCAAAAAACGAACTTTTGATATACAACCATTAAATAATGTAGATATAGATACCTGTGAATAATGCAAAATATATGTCTACAAATTTCAGTGACCTATAATCAAGAAATGGCAATAGATTGAACTAGTACCCATCTGAGTTTTAGCAGTGAGTTTTTTCAAAATTGCGTCATGTTACTTGTGAAAATTTATGTCAACCCCTTTAGTTAACTGAAATTATCAAAGGGCGATGCACTGAGCTGCTACCCATTTGAGTTTCAGCATTTGGTTTGACTTAAGTTGGTATTATTATTATCATTATTGTTGTTTTATTCAACGAAGTAGTGTATATATACCTATATAATTTTATCAGACTGATTATTAGTGAACCGGTTGAATAAAAAGGACAAATTGACATATGTCAAAAACAGCAATACCCTGACCAACATGATAATCACAGAAATCTATTGGAAATGTCAGGTTGGATTAATGATTTTATTCCAAATAATGGTGTGAAATCTTTTTACCGAATACCGCGCAAGATTAAATTATGCCTGGAAATTTTCTTTCTTTTCAAAAAAAATTCGGAAATAATTTAAGCTCTTGTGATATTATAAGTGAAAATATTACAGAAAACGATAAAGTATTTTTTGATTACTGTCATGATATAACTTCTTCATTCATTTCAGTTATGTTTTTTGATATATATTTTGAGAAAAAAATACTTTGTTCATAGAAATGGACGTTTTTCCGTTGTTTTTTCGGGTTAGTAACCTCACCACAGTCAGGAAAAAAGTCAGCAGCTTGTCGTGGAGCTTAAAATTACCTATCAAGAATTAAAAAAAAAATCATAAAAACGCCTCTGTTTCGGGAACCAAACCTTCTTCCGTTCGCAAAACCGACTTCTTCAATCTTTCGATCTGTCAAAGATATGTTTTGATAGAAATCCCACCACAATCTGAGCAAATTAAAAATTTATTGATTATGGTAGGTTATCATCCCAAAAAACCTATGAACAGTATTTATCCGCCACATTTTTTTTCAAAAAGTCATCTATCTATCTAACATCTATCTATTTTTATTTACAATTTCCAGATGCAGCTATGAACTGTTTTCGGACCCCACCGAAACTTTCAAGATACAGTGGCAGAGGTTTTATGAGCAGGGAAAAAACATAAAATAATTCGTTTCCATTTCTAGAATTCCTATATATTTATTTTTGAAATGTTCGTTATTTCAATTTACATTTTTTCATGTTCTTTCATCTAAATTACAGAACAATTTCAGAAACTATGGAGTGATTCTGACAAAAAAAAACAGCATTGTTTGAACGTCATATTTTTGTGGCGGATGATATATTTTCTCCGTAGTTTCTTGGGTTTCTAACTTACCACAATCTGAAAAAAAATCAACTTCTGCGAATGTTTTTTCTATACATTTTCTTCCGATACTGATATTATGAAGTTGATCTCTTCATTGATTTTTTCATGTGAGTGTGATAGAATTTTTGTTCTACCATAAAGGTTGTTTTACTATACCTTTTTCGACACTTGTGAGGTGGTTTGAGGAGTAATGAAGATATCTGTTGGTATTCCAACATTCCGCCAAACAGCATTATAGTAATGGACAACGCAAGCTATCATAGTCGACAATTGCAAAAAAATCCTGGCTCAAAGAATACGAAATTGGAGATTCAAAACTTCATGGCTGCAAATGACATATATTTTGAGGAAAATTGTACAAAAAAAGAACTTTTACAAGTGCTGCAGTCATTTTCTTTGAAAAAAACGTATGTTTGTGATACAATTGCAGAAGAATAATTGGGACATACAGTGTTACGACTACCTCCCTACTACGGCGTGTTCAATCCCATAGAGCTTATGTGGCACCAACTTAAATCGAGCGTGCGCAGAAAAAATACTTCTCCGACTTTAAGTGGTAGTGAGGTAGAATTAATTAGGAACTGTATGAATGACATTCCTACCGAGAGTTGGAAAAGTTCTGTTAGTCATGTTATAAATGTTGAAAACTCGTACCTTTCTGTAAAATCAATTGCGCCAATTATAATTAATTTAGATGAGGATAGCGATAGCGACACTGAACTAAATATAGAATAGAATTTTAACATTTAAATAAATTACTTGTATATCTCCTACATTATGCAAAATTCAATCAAGCAACGAATGGACATTTTCAATTCGAATTATTCAAAAACACCAGAAATTCACAATCCATTCAGCCTGAGACGGAAAATCTGTAAAAACGACGTTCCAGCGACATTTATTCGAAAACAATTCTCAATTTAAAGCCGGTCCTCATACGCTTGCGCAGTGGATTCCTCTTTACGCTGGCTAGCTATAGTATGACTTGGCGCTCTTTGAAGGAGTTCTATTCCCATTCTGTCCTGTCTGTGCGGTTATCTGTCTCTGTTGGATGCTTCCCTCGCAGTTTAACCTGTGATAAAAGTATGAACCGCATTAACGGAGACTTTTCTTTTTATGCCGAGCTCAACAGAGAGGAAGGCGTGCAGAATAATTGAGATATTTTATATGCTTGCTCCTTTGGTATAGGGTGAGTGATTTATTTATATGACGAACTCACTTGACTACGCTGGATGTGAAGAAGTTTTATTCAGATTTCACTTCTGATCAGGCACAAATGTTATTATTGTCTCCGAATATCTCAATGATAACGATAATATCGCCTTAATTATTTTCTCGCCAATACACGAATAAGATCAGTAGAAACGAATTGTTATTGTTGCTGATATTGTTACGAAACCGTAATGCGAAGATTACTGTCTTCGAGGCGTGAATAGACTAGCCGGAAGAATCTTCTCTGTTCGGAGTAAAAAAAGGAGGCAATTCATCGCAAAGGCAGTTTATAAGTAGAGTCTTTGAGGATTCAGTCAGTTGAGAAGTCTAAGTGTTTTGTAAGCGAATTATAAGTCAGTGTAGTAGTTGTATTTTGTACTGAAGTGAATAAAAATAGTTTAAAGTTGTCCGGAGTATTATTTTTTTACAAACCCAGTGATGCATCATCAGTAAACGCATGTGCAGATTATACTCTTCCGCTCAACCCAGCAAGAACCATGTCCTACTTATTTGTATGAAAAAAAAGGGGGATAATGAACTATATTAATATATAATTGTTCGGTCTTCAAGTCTGTCTGTTCAACAAATAACTTGGATACTGGCCTGAATTGTGTTATATTAAATTTTTTTGTTGTATCGGTGTATCGGAAAGAGATTATAAAGATGAACGGTCTGGTACCTACAGGAAAATCACTTTCTGTTTTGTACTTCGGTATGGTGAGAAGGAAGGCCTATATGACTCACATACTGGTTATGTATGTCATTATTATACGTGAATTTAATCTATATTACAGAACCATTTCTGACACTATGCTATCATTCTGCCAGAAAACATAACCACAGCACTGTCTGAACGTCATTATATTGTGATGGATGATATTTTCTCCCAAGTTTCTGTCTAGTGGGTTTCAATCCTACCACAAACTGAAAAAATAAGAATTAATATCAAGTGTAGAAGGATAGATTTTCAGTACACCCCGATAAGTTGCTGCCATTGGATTTTCAGTATTTGTCAACGTTTTTTCTACAAATTCTTCTGGATATCCATTTTCTTCCAATACTGATTTCATGAAGTTGATTTCTTCGTTGATTTTTCCTTGTGAGTTACATATAAATGTTGTTCTATCCTAAAGGCATTTTATATATCTTTTTTGACACTTGTATGTTGGTTTGGTGTGTAGAGAATATATCTGGCGGTATGTGTTCTAAATTATCAGAGCCCATACTTACTGCCGGTGGAGATTACACAGTAGAATAGAATGACACTTAAATGATGGCGGCATAGGATATCAATGGCAGGAAACAAAAACTGAAAGAACCTCCTTTCATCATGCTTTCTAGAGAAGATTACATCTTCAGTTCGCTTGATATGGATCCTAGAGTACAAAATTTTATTCAAATCTTTGACAGATAATGTCAATTACGAAAATTGTCAACAACAAATATTTGCATTGGAAAGGAATTTGCTTATGAGTTTTGAGAACGGATGCGGAATTAGTTTCCGAATTATGTTCTATATAAAGCAAAGGGCCCAATATAGAACCCTGCAGAACACCATACTACTTATAAATTTATTCTTGTAATTTTTGATACCGGACTATTTCTCTCTGTTTTGTACTTCGGTATGCAGATTCACACGAAAGGGAAGCTCTGTAATGTTCAAAGAACTCCGCGTGAATCAAGGGACAGGAGATACGAATTAACATACACTTTCTTGAAGTATGTAAGCCTCAGGAAAAACCTCTTTCGGCAAGGAGTCCCAAAGGTCAGGTGTTCTATTGAAAAAAGATCCCTGAGCAAGAGAGGTTCGACAGGTCTCCAAATTCACAAAAAAGGGTGGGAATTCTGTACTCTTCGATATTGCCAAGGGTGGAACGATTGATAACAGTTCAGAAGAGACCGTGAAAATATCTATAGAAGAGAGACAAGTCTCCGATCCTTCTACGATGTTCCAATGAAGTGAGCGAGTCTGTGAGCGAAGAATCACCAACAAAACGAATTGCCTTTCTCTGAAAAGAATCGAGAAGCCTCAATGAATGTTTTGGTGCCGAACTCCACACATGAGATTTGTATTCCAAGACAGGTCGTATCTGAGCCTTGTAAATCTTTAGAAGCTGACCAGAAGTAAAGTATTTCTTTGTACAACATATAAATCTAAGTTTCTGGGAAGCACCTTTAGCGATCGATCTCACATGGTTTTCCCATGAGAGATTATCACTGATCGTTATTCCTAGCATCGAGATACTCGACTTTGTAGGAATGGTTACTCCTGACATCTGAATACTAGATGATGATAGATCGGATTTTCTTGAGAAGAGATATGCCTGGGTTTTCGTAGCATTAAATTCCACCAAAATCATGTTATCTCATTCTATTATTTTTACCAAGTCGTCGTTAATTTTATTGACGTGAATGTTTCTTTGAATTTCTGTTTCTCGAGCTGGTATGTGGACTCTGGAAGAGAAACTGGTATGAAGAGTACTGTCGTCCGCAAAACTATGTATTAAACAAAATGTTTTCTCGAGCAAGTCATTGATATGATGGTTATTATTCTATGGAAGTGACTGATTGCATGATAGGTATATTCTTTTTTTTACTTCTTTTTGAAACGTCGCCCTATATCCGCGGAAAACAGCAATGAACATTGGATGGAGTCCTGTGGATCTCCGGAATTGATATTTAACTGACTAGACTCACAAACACCCGTTGGTACCTTTTGTTTTCTACCTTCCAAATAGTGGGACATATTTCAAAATGAGTATCACGAGATGATGGCCGATGGTGTGGAAAAAACAACTGAAGTAGTTGATTACAGCGTGTCTGAAATTCCTTGGTTTCAACTTTTAATTATATTATAGACTTTCAACATGGACTGGCAATATTGATCCATTCTAAATAAGTTTCATCTACCTTCCCAACATTCAATTATCGTACGAAAATAGTCCCTTTCGACATCATTCAATCTCCTCGATTTATATATACTCTTCAACAATTAGAACCGTCCATCGAAGTCACTTGATCAACGTATTCTTGAACGCGACCCAAAACCCCGAAAACGATATAACTCATATATCTACGATATGTTGAGAAACATACGTATTTTTCCTCTGAACTTTCCACACTCGTACAAATATTCAAGAACCCCTGACACCATTCAATATCTTCGACTGATTCCAACAAACACTTATCGAATCAAATTGGCCAATTATATCCATACTCTTGATTGAAATTATTCAGTGAAGTCTTGAATCTCAAAAGTATCCAAGGCTTTTTATATTCGATTCAATTCAAATTTACCAAACGTATTGATTCGAATGGATTTTCGTTTTTTTTATATACGAACATTCAACCTAAGAACTAGTGCTCTGAATTCTTTCGATTTCCTTTAATCGTCAATCCCCACACTGTCTTACCAAAAAAAATATACGTTTTCTTGAAATCATTTTCATCTCATTTCAACATTCCATAGTCGTGCACACATTCAAAATGAGAACCCCTCTTGTGGCATGATTTAGCCTTCTCGAATCATTCAAACGAATTTTTTTCCGAAAGTCAAGTAGTCGTCGAACTCTCTTCATCACCATGTCTGAAAGCTAAGGATTGAAGTCAATACATTTCCAAAACAGCTAAAACGCACAAATCCAATTAACTGAAACTCCCACTCTTTGTGAGCGGAAAAAATTTATTGATTTGAAACAATTTTCATCTTTTCTTCAACTTCCTATAATGGTACAAATATTCCAGAAACACTTCTGACACCATTCATTCAAGTCCCTTCCATTAGCCAAACAATTTTTTTTTCATAAGTCGCATTGTAATGCTCGTTGCAACTGGAAGATTCTGATTGAAACCATTCAGTGAAGTATCAACTCCCAAAGTATACATACAAAGCCCTTCGATGTAACTGAAACTTCCACGCTCTGCGAGCGGAAAAATGAAATAAAAAATTTACACATTTTTCCCAAATTAAAAATCATCAAGACGTAAACCCCTCTCCTGACACCATTCAACCCCCTCTTATCATTCAAACAAATTCTCGGTGAGTCCAATCGTTTATCGAACTGAATTGGTCGAATTGTATTCGTCACCGCGACTGAAAGCTCCCGATTGAAATCGTTTAGTAAAGTATCAAAACACCCAAAGTATACAAAGCTTTTCGGGATCGAATTAACTGAAACTTCCACGCTTTGTGAGCGACTCTATCCGCTGACACTGATTAGTTTGATTTGCAGCGGCGCAGGGTTAACATAAGGGCGACACCACTCATCACGAAATTGGGGGTGGATAGCGTCAACTGCGCTGGGTGGATGGCTATTGATTCGGGGATTGGTTTCAACTAGTGCATAGTCGGTCCTTTTCGATTCCTGAATTCAAGAATTCTATTTGAGAGGAGGTTAAGCAGGCGCATAACATATTACAATATATATTAAAAAATATAATTCAAAATTATTATCAAAATTATAGAATATCTCAGTAGATTATATAGTCTCTGGTATTTCGGGAGAAATTGATAAACCTAAATTCAAATTTATTATTTAATTTTCCTGTTGCATTATCTTGTGTTCAATAAGTATATACTTTTCATTCTACTCATATTGATTTACACTATGATAAATACACGAACGAATATCATTATAACGGTTTATTTTCACTCACGTTGACAAGGCAAATGTTAGTTATTCCTAAAGTCTGAAGTTTATTTTCATAGAAAATTATTGTTTTCTCTACTTTTCAATTTTATTTATGAAAAAAATTAAGATTAAACAAATCTGACGTTTTTATTCCATAGTTTCCTAATAATTTAAGTCATTGTGAAAAGTAAGTTTGTGAAAAGGCCAATATGCATTTGAGTTCTGATAAAATGGTGGAAACGCATAATCTTCTCAGTGATTACCCCCCCCCCCTATCAACTTGAGCTGTATACGCGCCTGAGGTTACGCTAGTGAAAGTAATTTCACTAAAATGTGCCTTCTGGAGATGGCATTCATCTCAGAAGACATCGATTATATCAATAAAAAAACAGATATCAACCACCTTAGTGATATATATTCCTACTTCTTGACTTTGGATAGAAATTCGGTCAGAGACTTTTCAATAAATTTTGATGATGAATAATCATAATGCAATCGATTGAAATGAATTTCTTCATACAAATTTGTCTCCAATAACAGTTTTTCAACACATAAACTTTTCGACTGATAATTTTCTATTTCATGCATAAATTCCGACTGTACCCACAGGTTGACACACAGTCCTCATGACACTGCTCCTTTGGAGTTGGCAACAATGTAGTGACCACACTGTCACTGCGAGATGTCATGTCAACTAGATGTCATGTCAGTCACCACCAACTACATGTTGTGTTGATTTCACAATGTTTGAGTAATCTTAAAATATTAACGAGATTCTACGAATTTTGACTATGTGTTATGCATCGTATACTAACATCTCATTAGACATCCTCACCAAAGTTATAAGTTCAAACACTTACATTTTTAGCATCCCTGTTGATAGAAATGATTAATAAAGTTTCTGAAAGCTTGGATTTACTTTGAAGTGTACTCTTTCAATTGCTGCATAGCCTTACTATTCACTAGTTCCATTCCTAACTAGTCAGCAACGACTACTCATCCTTTCTCTCTCTTTCTGAAATATCCACATAAGAAAATTTCGAAAAGGGATCATTGCGGTTCGATTGACAGCCAGAATTGACAGATCTGACCTCTAATTACCCTAGCGCCACCTGGCGGGAACAAAGTCAGGCAACGTTCCCCCAAACTTTTTTCTGCTGTGAGGGTAATTTACTAGGATCCGCGCTCCATAAGGGTGTCACATTCGTCATGGCATACGCGATTGTCCTGAACTCCTGATCCTGCGATATTATCTGGCGAAGCGACCCGATCGCAGCCGAAAAGCGTATTGATTCACACGGAGTTAACAAATGAAGAAGTGTTGTGCGAAGTGGAGGGGATGAGATGTAACAATGATGCAAAATGGTAGGGGACGAGTGCCAAGGAGTGAATCAGAGATATCGGAAGGGGAAATGGACAACCTGAAGAGTTGGAGGGGAGTAGCAGAGTGGGAGCAATGTGGGGTTACGGTTATTTAGGAATATTAATTCATAATGAATTGATATAACACCTCCGCTGGTGATGAGATTTTGATAACTGGCATGATTATTCCATATACTCGAGCCATTCCAGACTGAGATAATTCGTAACGAACCGTTGTTCGTAATTAAATCGAATCGATGGTGTGTTGTTTTCGACAGGGACAGGTCTTCGTTGAAGAAACCGCTCGCAGTTGACAATGCAATCCTCTCAGTTTATTGATTAAAAAAACAACTGCGAACAGAGGGAACTTCGACAAAAATGTTGCTCATTTGAAATATACATTTATTTTTTTTTGAATCAATTCCTATAGTATATGTGGAGGTTATTTTTAGAATTTTAGTTCGACCTCACCGACCAACCGCCACTTCTTCATTCATACCCCAAGACTTGCATAGCAGACTGTTGATTCATAGTGCTCTACTACAATACAAATAGATCATTTTCAAGTTTGATTCGTTGATGTACCTTATGTCTGATTCAGTAGAAACATTGATGCAGAGGGCAAAAAGTTTCTCCCCTCTCCAGCATTGCTTTGGTTTAGGTATATTGAATGAGGAATATATCCATATTGTTGAAAACAAGTATTTACACCATTTTATTTCTCATCGAATTGAACCAGCCGTTACTTGATGAGAATCCTCATCTTACACAAAATATTAGAATTTCCAGTGGCATTCTCACCAACAATGGATTTAGAAAACTGTGACACGTGTTACGATAAACATAAGCTTCCTTAAGCAGAAAAAAAATCGTCCCCAAGTGATGACTGAAGAAGACGATTGTGGATTCCATATTTCTTAATTTTTCTAAACCTGCTATTTCATATTCAATATTTCAATTCTTTGATCAAGTAAACCTTCAATTTTTTTTCATTTGTCCAAAAAATCTATTCAACCTTTTTGTTTGGAATGTGTTTTCTCTGCAACAGGTTTCAATATTTAGGCAATGGAAGTCCGAACCAATAACCATTCAGCAAGGAATATTGTCAACGACATTCAAGCAAATACCTCCATCCGTTTAAACAAGGTTGTAATCAAGCCTCTCTGAGCGACAAATGACGTCACACGAATACTGTTAATGAGGAGTAATAAATATTATGCTTTTCAACGCAAACTCTATTCGACCCCAAATCCAATTCTGTTCTAAAGTTAGTGAAGACTCTTCAGGTCTGCACAGTATCTTGTGTGTATCACTATGACTTCAATAGGTTTTCGAATATTTTTGAAATATTGTATCGAACATTCAAACAAATAAATCAACATATTTTTTTATACTTTTTTGGACAATTCATAAAAATAAAATAAAATAAAATAAAAATGGTTTATTTTGTCCTTTTCTGGTTACAGATCTAAATAAGGTACAACATATATATAAAGTGTATAAAACAGCACAATGTATAATACATAGAGGTATAAATAAATAGATAGAATGTGCCGGAAAAACTATGAAAAAACCGGCTATAGACAGTTCTCATCCCCGTAGGGGATGTCTAGACCAAAGGAGTTTATTCCACTTCACGAAAAATGTCGAGAGCCTCATAGATCAGCCCATGTTTCAGGTGCTGACCATGATGCTCCCTGATGCCGGTGATACCCCTTGTTAAAGGGCTTTTCGGGAGGAAAAACTTGTAGAATTTATTGGACAGTCTTCTTATGTGGTCAGTGACTGTCTCGATTTCTGTCATATCTCGCAACTCCTCCAGTCGAATGTATCTATCACTGTTCGTGATGATACGAAGTACCTTGTTCTGCATTCTCTCAAGTCTCATCAGTGGAGTCTTTTTGAGACTGCAGAACACTGGACAGGCGTACAACATTGCTGGTCTAATGACTTGTTTGTATATTAGCAGTTTATTATCCACACTTAGCTTGGAATTCCGTGCAATGAGGGGGTAGTTGCGTTTTATTGCTGCTCCCGCCCTCTGGATTGCCAAGCTAAGGTGCCTATGAAGTTGAGACGCCTGTCCAAGGTTACCCCCAGGTATTTCACGCTTTCCTGCGTATCAACCCGTCTGTCTCTGACTCTCAACTTTTCGAATATTTTCACATTTGTGAACTTCCTCGAAAAGTTGATCGCCTCCGTCTTTTGCGGATTTAGACAGATCTTGTTCTTCTCTAGATACGGCACGATTAACCGATCCAAGTGGGTCTGAACTTGTTTATTCGCGACCTCACTAGAGAAGGAATGCTCATATATAGCAGTATCATCTGCATATATGGCAACATTCGTTCTCTGGAACATTGGAAAGTCATGCGTATATAGGGAATACAAGTGCGGGGATAGGCAGGACCCCTGCGGAACACCTGCTCCGACTGGACGAGCTGGCGAGATACTTTCGTTAACTCGCACCCGAATAGTCCTATTAACTAGGTAGCTGTCAATGAGCTTCACCATATGTAAAGGCATGCCTGCCCTCCACAATTTGGCTACTAATCCCTCCGTCCAGACTTTATCAAAAGCCTTTTCCATATCGAGCAGAACCATGACTGTATTCTTATCTTGGTTGAATGATTGCTTCACCCCGTGAACAACCCGGACAACCTGTGACGCCGTATTACGGCCTCGGCGGAAGCCGAATTGCTCCTCAGGGATCAGCTTCAATCTTCCCTCGATTCGAACCAGCCTGCTCAATATCACTTTGTCCACCACCTTAGCGACTGCACTCAGCAACGAGATGGGCCTGTAGCTTGTGACAGAAGACTTCTCCTTACCAGCCTTTAAGATTGGTACTACCTCGGCATGTTTTAGGCAACTTGGATAATGTTGCCACTTCATCACCGCGTTGATTATATGCACAAGTTGTACGGTACACTTCTTTGGCAGGTTGCGCAGTAGAACCGCCGCAATCCGGTCAATTCCCGGTGCCTTGTTCTTTGGCATTCTTCTGATAGCCTCAATTACCTCTTCATGGTCCATCATCAATCTCTCAAAAACGGGTAGAGAGATTGATGCCGGCGCCATGTTTCGGATTTCTCTTGCTTGTCTACTAGCTTTCCTGTGGCTATCAGAAGAATCGGGACTCGCCTTGTGTACACTCTGGAAGTAATCCACGAATTTTCTGGCCTTTTGGGGGTCCGTAACCGCACGCTCGTTACCACTCTCTATGGTAGGTATGGGCTCGAATCTTTTGTCGAGTCGACGCGCCATCCTCCACAGAGAGTTGTCCTGAGCGTTCAAGTTGGCAAGTTTATCCTGCCATCTTTTATTATTGAACTCCTTGATCTTGGAGTTCACAAGGCTCGCTAATTGTAATAACGAGTCCTTGTGAACTGGATCTCTAGAGCGTTGCCACTCTTTTCTGGCTTTGTTCTCTCTTTTTATAAGTTCAATAATATCAGCTGGCAGGATATCCTTTCCATCCTTGACCACAATCGATTTGATTGACTGGACAATTCATAGAAATTACTAACCTGAATTTCATCATAAAATCGAAATTGCTTCGTTCTTCATTAAAAAACATAACTGAGGCAATAACAAATCACATAAATGTTTTTCGGCAAAGAAAAAAAGCAAAAAGTTTTGGAGGAGCTGGGATTTGAACCCAGGACTTTCAGCATGCGAAGCAGACACTCTACCACTGAGTTACACCCCCGTTGAAAATATGTTGTAAATAGATGTATAGAAGCTTAGATTCATTGTTTCGACTAATCTTTCGGAAATAAGGTAAACGTTCTAATGATTATCTTTCATTCTGGTGATACTTGTTAATAGAAAAATACATCCTCAATCATAATTCACATTGGAAGTCTTAGATTTCGACAGATATATCATATATTTTGGCGAAGTCGCTGGTTCACTCAATACGGTTTTTCAAGTAGATCTAGCTATAGCACTTTTTATGTATGGTATGCGTGACCTAACGGTATCAGAATCTTTATGAGTTATAGAAGGTTCTCCACGATCATTTTCTGCAAGTTTTTTTATATATCATAAAGCTATCGACAACAACCAGTGTGAAGTTGGCAGCCAATTTTCAGCAGCCAAACCTACGGAAACACCCGAACAACCATAGGCGTCGGTGGCTGCTGAAAAATTTTTCTAGAAGGGTCACGAAAAATCAATTCACGTTGCACCGTGCGATGATTTTATCTCACGTAACTATCCTTGTGAAGAAAATAAAGTAGCTATACGAATATGTGAATTATCAATCCAGAATATCAGGAACTATGTATCATTTTGACAAGAATCAGAACCGACTCGGGATGTTGAGGAATTTATATATTCTCAACGAAATATTGGTTATTTTGAAGCAGTGGATGGGGAAGTAAATTTGATGGATATTAAAATAATTTTTTAATTAGAAAATATTGTTTTCCTATCTTTGACGCCCGGTATCAACTCTCAAATCACGTGATAGTATTGATATTATGTGCTTCGATGATGATCATAAACTGAGTTCCTTAGAAGGGGGGTGAGGGAGTTATTTCCTCGGAATAATGCTTAAATGCTTAAAATAATTGAAATAATTAAAAATGTCCCAGAAATGTTCGAGAGTCCCATATATCAATAGATGATCTCCTTAGCGAGGGGATGGGGAAGTAAATTTGGTGAATTTTAAAATAATTTTCTTTGAAAATATTGTTTTCCTATCTTTAACGCGCGGTATCATCTCTAAAAACACGTGATAGCATCGATATTATGTGCTTCAATGATGATCAGGAACTCAGTTCCTTAGCAAAGGGGTAAGGGGGGTATTTCTTCGAAATATTACTGAAATTAATTTTAAAAAATCATTCTGGACATTCAGCAACGGCGTATCACATCAAATTGAATGATAAATGTCCCAGAAATGTTCGTGAGTCCCATATATCGATAGATGATCTCCTTAGCGAGGGGATGAGAAGGTGAATTTGGTGAATTTTGAAATAATTTTTTTTAAATATTGTTTTCCTATCTTTAACGAGCGGCATCATCTCCAAAATCACGTGTTAGCATCGATAATATGTGCTTCGATGATGATCAGAAACTCAGTCCCTTAGCAAGGGGGTAAGGGGGGTATTTCTTCGAAATATTACTAAAATCAATTTAAAAAAATCATTCTGGACCTTCAGCAACGGCGTATCACATCAAATTGAATGATAAATATCCCAGAAATGTTCGAGAGTCCCATATATCAATAGATGATCTCCTTAGCGAGGGGATGGGAAAGTAAATTTGGTGAATTTTAAAATAATTTTCTTTGAAAATATTGTTTTCCTACCTTTAACGCGCGGTATCATCTCTGAAATCACGTGATAGCATCGATATTATGCTGCCGTGCTAAAATCAAATGCGGTATCTACTGTTGACCTAGTATCGAGAAATCCAGCGTCAAAGTATTTTTGACATTCCTTTGTGTAGAACGATATATTTGATTAAGGAAAGATGGCTTCTGATGTAGAATGGTATCGACAATCTATTGAACTGGAAATTTGAAAAATATATATATGTTTTATACTGAAAAGTGAGATACGGCTTTTATTGTTACATACAGTGTGGTCCAACGAAAACTTAACACCTCTATGTTCCGGCTTTAAAATGAAAATGTGGAAAATCGCTCGGACCCGTCAATTTCTAATACAAGGGGGAACAACTTTTCCGCTGTTTTCATCCCCGTAACTTCAACCCCCTAACGGGGGTGAGCACAACCCCTTGATTTTGAATAGGGATGAGGGGTGTTGAGATACCTCATTTTGACGATCTTATCCATCGATAATGAAATAACAGCGAAAATAGTGAAAGAGGCAATATGGAATTTATCTCGAGAATATTATTCGTATCCGACGCATTTCAAAGGTATTGAGTGGTTAATTTTTTGTCCAAAAAAGTAGACGGACCTTGTTTTTGTACCTTAGTCTATCGTGAATTGTTAAGGACGGTACAAGTGTGTCCAAGCGATTGTAAATTTGTAGTGGAATTAAAATGGTGTATTCCGTAGAAGAAAGGGTGGAAATGATAAAATTATTTTTCCGAAATAACGACTCTGCGCGCACAACAGCGGCTTTATTTAACGAACGACATCCTGGAAAAAATGTATCCGCTGCTTACGTTGTGCAACTGGTTGCCAAATTTGACGCTACTGGGTCAGTTGGAAACAAAAAGAGGGTGCATGAAAGAGACGAAGCGAGGGACGTGGCTGTCTTAGGTCATATAGCAATGGATCCGACCGTTAGTACTAGGAAATTGTCCGAGGTATCTGGTGTTTCACGCACAACAATCATGAGAATCCTGAAACAACATAAATTCCATCCGTATAAGATACGATTGGTTCAGGAACTGAATGAGGATGATCCCGATCGCCGACTCCAGTTCTGTGAAGTGATCAGTGAAATAATTAACGGCAATCAAAACTACATGTTCGATATCTGTTTTTCGGACGAGTGTTCATTTTACCTTAACGGCATTGTAAACCGGCATAACTGTCGGTATTGGTCAGATGAAAATCCACGATTATTTCGTGAGGTGTATACACAGCGCCCCCAAAAATTAAATGTTTGGGCGGGTATTTATGGAAATCACATAATCGGCCCTTTTTTTCTACCCGGTAATCTCACAGGCCAAATGTATCTCGATCTATTGGAGAACGCTATTTATCCAGCCCTCGTGCAAGTATTGGAGAATGAAGAAGACCATCAAACGATCATTTTCCAACAAGATGGCGCACCACCTCACTTTGTTCAACCGGTGCGTCAGTTTTTAGATGACAATTTTCCTCACGCCTGGATTGGAAGAAGGGGACATATTGAGTAGCCACCCAGATCACCTGATCTGGCTCCACTGGACTTTTTTCTATGAGGTCACCTGAAATCCAAGATTTACGCTACCCAGCCTGAGTCACTGGATGATTTGCGAACTCGGATCATTAATGAATGCCGTCAAATTACACCAGACATCTTGAGTAATGTACGTGAACGTTTTCAGCAAAACTTATATTACTGCATGGAAGTGGATGGTGCCCATTTCGAACATTTAATAAAGTAATCACAAAAGTACGTACTCTTCCACTATTTTACCTGTCATGTCGTTATCGATGGATATTTTGGAGCGAAATTTTACGGTCAGATAGTACACGATAAGATCTTCAAAATGAGGTATCTCAACACCCCTCATCCCTATTCAAAATCAAGGGGTTGTGCTCACCCCCGTTAGGGGGTTGAAGTCACGGGGATGAAAACAGCGGAAAAGTTGTTCCCCCTCGAATCAGAAATTGACGGGTTCGAGCGATTTTCCACATTTTCATGTTAACGCCGGAAAATCGAGGTGTTAAGTTTTCGTTGGACCACACTGTATATTTACTGACTTCCTAAGCCATAATGCCGTATCTGCGTCATTTTAGTATTCTCTGTAGATACGGCATCTTTATTTGGCATTCGCAGAGAAATAATCAATAAGAAGTGTCCTAAATGAATATGTTTGCACTTCCGGGTCTGCAAAGTGTCCTTAAGTCTTTCCAAAGAGGATTTTAAACGACCCATTCAATTCCTAAGAAGTGAAGGGAACCGTTGATCAGTTTCATAATTTCAAAGAAACTGACTAATAACAACTGGTAGTATGAATTAATCAAAGGAAATTATACATTGGCAGATTACCTGATTCATGTTATCATTTACCCGAAGATGTCAGAATTAGTATATATAAATACCATGGAATTGAAATGACTTAATTCCTTCAGTTAAGTTGTTGCCCTCGTAGACCGGGAGGTCATGACAGGTGACGTTCCACCATTTTTTCGTGCATGCCTTTTTAAGGCTTGATAAATAACCCTAAAATATCAAAGATAGTCGGATTTTTAGCCCCCCCGCGCGTCCTCTTCATAAGGAAAAACGCTTTTCTTTCTGTAGCGAATTTTCGTGTTTTTCCGTGATATTTTACTGCATACCATTGTAATATATGGAAGTTCAAACTAATTGAAGCTCTAATAATTGATGGCATGCACCCCGCAGCGGCCCAAGATGATCGAAGGGTTGTGAAAACCTGAAAAAAAATTTAGGAAAATTCCGTGTTTTCAAATTGCATGCCCATGTGAAGAATTGAAGTTTTTATAATAAAAACACTATGGAAAAATTGGCATGCACCCCTCGTAGGACCAACGGTGAAAAATTTCCGGAAAATTCTGTAAAATTTTAACACCGATTTTCCGTTATTCCAAACTGCATGCCATTGAAAAAATTCTTAATTCGTACCATTATTGAATAGAAGGAAATTTGGCATGCACACCAGGGTGTTGCAAAATAGAGGCATGCGTGACGAAAGTTGCAAAAAACACTGAGCAAATTTAGGTGACTTGTATTTGCATGCCATTTTGAAATTCATGAATTCACCTTATTTCAAGTCATGAATGTAAATGGCTTGCATGTAGCTACAGCCCAATACACCAAAATTGTGAAAAAATTGAATAAACATCAATTTTTTAATTGAAAAAAAAATTAAAAAATGGCGTGACTGCTTTTTGCATGCTGCTATGTACCTATGTACTTTTTTGAGCCGAAATGCAAAATAGCATGCATGTAGCTTTATGACAATGGTTAAATAAACAAAAAAATCGTCCGATTTAATAATTTCAATATTTTTCAAATTTTTTATGAAAAATGAAAGTAGAAAATCATTTTCAGCATCATTATTTTATACATGAAGTATTATTATTAAATTCACTCGCCACCCTATTTGGGTTAATATTCCCATCTCTTACTTAACGCTCAGCCGATGTATCTGAGGCGTGAGTGCAAGTGAGCCAAGAATGCTCTCAGCCGACACCCTCCTACCGCACCACATGCTGCCAGAAACCAGCTTAATATAAAATCTTGACCTGATACATCATGCCGACTGGTAACGAACTTGTTGTTTACTTCTATACGGTGGTATAGGCAATGGCGTAGCGTGTAGCGTCTATCATAGTGTTACGTGCTAGCGCCGGCCCTGACGAGATCGTAAACGCAGATGAGGGATCGTGTCGTCGTTTTCCAAGAACTGTTGATTGCCGCCTGGAGAATTCGAGACACGTCATCGGGGCTTCTCTCGAGGATTCTCGATAGGTACGCAGGTATATAAGCATCGTGATATCGCGGCGGAGAGAAGTTTTATTCGGAGAGTTAGTTATTGACAGAGTTAGTTAAGTGACAAATTTTATTCAGAGCTAAGTGGTGAAAGTTATTGGGAGGTAAGTGGAGCAGAGCTTTGTGCGGAAGTAGAATTTTTAGTACAGAGAGTTTTGGTACCGAGCATTGGAAAGTTATCGGAGCGATTTAAGTGATTGTGTTGTATTGTATTATGATAGAGAGTTATAATAAAAGAAGTTCAGTGTTGCCCGGTGTTTTAATCGACGAACCCAGGGATAAATCGTAACAGTAGTGTCAGAAGTTGGATTTTGAAAGGATATATCGTAACAGTGGTGTCAGAATTAATATTTTCCAGAAGAAAGATCGTAACAATAGGGTAGTAGTAACCTCACGTGCTAGTCGACGTATGATAGACCACTTTTAGACAAGAGACCGGGAGATTCGTGTCATTTGAATTTATTTTTTTTACAATTCTTGAATGTTGGACTGTGATAACATGTATGTTATTTCAGCCATCAACTTGAAATAATGTTTATTCAAACAATTTTCATGGAGCTACATGCATGCCATTTCGTATTTCAACTTGAAATAGTATCTACAAACGAAATACAAAGTGGCATGCAAGAAGAAGTCACGGCATTTTTTAGATTTTTTATTCAATCCAAAAATTTATTTATTCAATTTTTTCACAATTTTTGTGTATTGGGCTGTAGCTACATGCATGCCATTTACACTCATGACTTGAAATAAGGTAAATTCATCAAATACAAAACGGCATGCAAAAACAAGTCACCTAAATTTGCACTGTTTTTTTGCAACTTTTATTATTATTTATAATACGATGGGCTTATTCAACATGCATGCCATTTGAATTAGATAATTATTCCGTTATAAAATTAATATTCATCCTTATTAGGAGTGATTCGGAATCACGGAAAATTGGTGTTAGAATTTCACAGAATTTTCCGGAAATTTTTCACCGTTGGTCCTACGAGGGGTGCATGCCAATTTTCCCATAGTATTTTTATTATAAAAACTTCAATTCTTCACATCGGCATGCAATTTGAAAACACGGAATTTTCCTAAATTTTTTTTCAGGTTTTCACAACCCTTTGATCATCTTGGGCCGCTGCGGGGTGCATGCCATCAATTATTAGAGCTTCAATTAGTTTGAACTTCCGTATATTACAATGGCATGCAGTAAAATATCACGGAAAAACACGAAAATTCGCTACAGAAAGCAAAGCGTTTTTCCTTATGAAGAGGACGCGCGGGGGGGCTAAAAACCCGACTATCTTTGATATTTTAGGGTTATTTATCAAGCCTTAAAAAGGCATGCACAAAAAAATGATGGAACGTCACCTGTCATGGCCTCCCGGTCTATAATAATAAGGTAACTCTTCATTCATGATAATTTATATAAATATGAGCCAGTTCAATAGAATCGACGCGGTAAATCTTATAGTTTTGACAGTTCAAAGGTAAACAACGTTTTATCGAAACAATCGAAAGGACCAGGCAGTTTATCGGTATAATACCCAATGATTGGTTAGAATAACCATAGAATAACCCGCTACCAAAAACGTCACATTTTGACAAGTGATAAAAATAATGGTTGAAATCCTCCATAGGAATTTCACTTGTATTCCGTGAATTATTTCGAATGAGTTCATAGTTCATAAGTTTCCAAGTGCTCCTGGATACGTTATCAGAATCTTTTATGTAGTTACCATATGCCTTTTATTACGCTATAAGGTAGACACGATTAAATTTCCACAAAATTCATTGTCTTCGCAACATGTTTCGATACACTGTATCTTTATCAAGCGAATGTTTCTAAACACTGTTTTTTGGCTTCTTTTAATTTCTTCCTATATTCTTTCCTAAGCTATCGCAAATACATTTGATACATGATAAATTGTCCCTCATTTGTCTTGAATGGATTTACTTTTTTGAGTGGTAAAAATTCCAATGAGTATTTTTCCAAAGCAATCACAAGGTTTTTGGCAATAACCTCGGGTGGGAGTGTTTTCTGACATATTATCACATTCCAGTCAGCTTCAGACAGGGCTTGTTTCAATTTTTCGATGTTTCTTGTATTGATACATCTTCGATTCGCTCGAATTTATGAAGTGGCCAAAATGGTCTGATGAAGTTCCTCTATGCTACTTTCAGCATTGAGCATTGTGGTATCATCAGCATATGCTACATATTAATTAGGAGACATAAAATGGAAGAAACCATCTCTTCCCATCTATATTCGAAATGTGAAGCTCAACATCACAATCACCAGACAAATTGAAAATAATGCGAGAACAAAATATGTACCATGGCGAACTCCCCCTTTAGATATTTTATCCGAGCATTACGCATTTATCAGACCAAAAAATATTACACAGGTGCTATTAAAACTTCGGAATGCGCGAAGTTTCCATCTCGGAAATCGCAAAGTTCTAGAAGAATGTATAAAAGTCGACGCATTTACAAGATTAAATTGCCCTGTTCTCGCAAATTAAAGTTAATATCTAAAGTAGACAGTCAGCTTTCGTGAGAAAACAGAATAAGCGCTGGAATGCGGAGCCTGAGCGATTGAAGTTCTGGGTTTTCCACCTTGGCAGTCCGAAGGGGGAGGCGGGAATTTCGCAGTGAGTAATACGAGGGAGATTGCGTTCAAGGTCGGGTTTGAATTGTTTATCAGCTTCCAGAAATCGAGGAACTTTGCAGAATATGAGAAGTTGAGCTATGAGATCAAGCGTTGTTTCGGAAGTTCTTGATGAAAATTGTTTTGAAAATATTGAGTTCAACATTATAAAAACATATAATTGTTGCATAGTACTTAATCGGGAGTAATCACACAAGTGCTTCAAAATTACCAATAATTTTCCATGAAAGCATGTTGTGTAAAAACTGCATGAGTTTATTTTCATATTTTGTCGAGAGAGTTTAATGGAGTTTGGCATTGGAATCTCCTTTCTGAATTGCCGACTTATGGTTTGCCTCCCCAGTTGTGTGCTTTATTGAAAATTGTTTCTGTCTGATAGGTCTCTATATATGGTTTTTGATGGAGTATCGTCTGCTACTCTTTCAATGAATTCAGCTGTTCCACAGGGTTCAGTTCTGGCGCTCACTGTGTTTCTGCTTCATATCAGTGCTTTGCTGCAAAAAAAATCGTGTTCAGTGCATTGTTTTGCGGATGAAAGTAATCGTCCACAGTGCCCATACCCAAGTAACACATAATATTGGCTGAACCCCGAGTTCAGATTGGTCCAATATAGATACATCGTAAGTGAAAAATTGATGTTGAACTGATATCAATCAATATTGAAAAAACGATATCTCATTATGAATATTGCCTCAATATTGACAATAAATTTCAACTGCTTTTTGTAAGGTTCAATATTAAATATATATGGGTTTGATAACTTATTACCAATATCTGAATTACCATATCAGGTGATAATGAATAATATCAGTTTAACAACATAGATATTTCAATATTGTGTGCATACTTTGTATATACTCAATTTTCAACATCGAAATCTAATGTATATTTGACATTGTTTGGGAGCGTAGATTAAAATATTGTATTATTACATCAGGTAGCATATCGGCATGATACTGCAATATAGATATGCGAATTCTGATATTGCTTGAATATTGTTTCAACACTAAAATGAAAATATTCAAATAGACATTTTAGAATCACAGCCTGAAAAGGGGTATCGAGATTTTGAAAGTGATCACTTATTGTATTCAAATATATATCAATATCGGATACGCAATATTCATCACGAATTATTTCTAACAAAATTTGGAAAAATTGAAATATCGTCATCTGGTGGATTTCAATACCAGAAAATTACGCCCAGAACATTTGGCACAGCAAGTTTGATATTCCAAATCGCCATCACATAAGACAGTGATCCTTCAGTGTTTTTTCGAATAAATTTCATTGTTACTTAAGTTTCTAACATTTTAATGTTGTCTCGAACATAACTAACTTGAAGTCACCACATCTATACCACCCAACTCCTTCTTACAAACAAGTTTCTCCGTGCCGTAGAGTGTTTAGTGGTCGACATTAATATTTCTCATTCTGAAGACTCACTGAAGTATTCGGTTAGTTAATTTGGATGAGTGTAATTTTCGAGTTGACTATTGGATAAAATAGATATGTATAATCCCGAATATTATAAAAAAAATAATTAGTGACATCAATCGAATATACCTTTTTCGTCGATATATCATTAACAATATTGTACCAATAAAGTTGAAACGATATATCCTTATATTGCTTTCGAATGTTGATCTAATATCGCCGAATGTTCCCATTTTTTTTGTGGCCAATATGATATCTACAATATGAGGTTGATATTGACGTAATATTGAACCAATATTTGTCCAATATGTTTGTGCTACTTGGGTACCAGCACGAGAAACAAAAACTCAGAGAGGCGTTAGTGTCAATAGAATCAACTATTGAAATAATAAAATGGGATTACATCAATTTGGTGGAATTTGATGCTGGGAAAACCCAGGCACCCAAATAGCACACGACGTCCTGAAGACGAACCATTTATGTCCCAGTTACGTCGATACGTCCCGGGACGTATGGGAGACATTCGAAGAACATTTCCGGATGTTTCATGTATGTACTATATAGACGTCCCATGTAGGTACATATTTGGTCCCGTTCCAATCGGAATGTAATAAAAACGTACATGCTTGGAAGTACTATGTACGTACTGTAATTTCGGAACTAGTTAGGGACATACCAATGACGTGCTTTTTTGATAATTCCTTGTACGTACTGTTTATAAGTATCATTGACGTACATGTTTGGAAGGACTATGCACGTACTGTTCGGACCTTCCAGGTGCGTACATATTGGGTCCCTTTCAAAATCGTATCTTTTGAAACTTTTGAGGATCATAGTGATGACGTACACTTTTGGGAATCGTATGTATTTGGACGTCTCCTTGACGTACGCCAAGAAACCTACTTTGTACATTCAGCTAGATCCCCTCAAGTCTAGTGAGGGCCAAAAAAGTACGAACTAGAAACGTCCCACATACGTACATTACCCTCCCTGTCAGGTAGGCCCAACGCGCTATCCCAAGTAGCACATCATATGGTGACTTCAAGTTAGTTACCTATGTTCGAGACAACATTACATTTTTTTTAGGAAGTTCAGTAACAATGAAAATATATTCGAAAAAACACTGAAGGATCACTGTCTTATATGCGATGGCGATGTGGAATATCACACTTGCTGTGCAAAAAGTTCTGGCCGTATTTTCTGGTATTGAAATTCACTACGTCGATATTTCAATTTTTCCAAATTTTTTCAGGAATAATTCATCATGAATATTGCATTACCATTATTGGTATATGTTCGAATATTTTAAAGTCATCACTCTCAAAATCCCGATACCCCTTTCAGTTGTGATTCGAAAATGACGAGTTGATTATTTTCATTTTACTTTGAAAACGATATTCAAGCATTATCAGAATTTGCATATCTATATTGCAGTATTATGCCAATATGCCACCTAATGTGATAATTCAATATTTTATTCTACGCTCCCAATGTCGAATGCACAACTATACCACACAACACTTCTTTAGAAACAAGTCTCTCCGTACCGTAGAGCGTTGTAGTGGTAAACAGTGAAATATTCAAAGTGAAGGTCCGGGTTCAAGTCCCGCAGCAGGCAGAGTTTTTTCCAGGTTAGTATTCGGTAAGTACATGTGCATGAGTGAAATTTTCAAGTTGACTAATTGGTAAAGAAGAAATGAATAATTCCGAATATGAGAACTGCTACAAGAATTGAGAAGTGACATCAATTGAATTTTTTTTCGTCGATATATGATTAACAAGAAGGTACGTTTTCGGAATGTCCCAAACAGTTCCCCTTTCTGTACATTACAGGTCCTGTGTGGACTAGAAAAGTACGTACCTGGGATTACCGACTATGCGGAAACGGTAAGTTCCAGGGAGGTCTTATGTACGTCTGTCGGAGACTAAAGTACGTCCCAAATACGTACAATACATCCTCACCGTACATATGCAATACGTCCACTGGACGTACTTGTGCTATCTGGGCATGTCTGTTCTCAAAGAAAACCGATCTATCTTCATCAAGTATTCATATATCAGGAATAACTATTCCTACGAAGTCAATTATCTCGATGTTCGGCATTACAATCAGTAACAATCTCTCTTAGTAGAACCATGTGAGATCGATGGGTGCTTCGGCGCTGTCCATAATTGTCTTCAGTCGTTATACCCTTAGCAGTATATATACGGATGACCCGACGAGTACAGAAAGAACTCCGACTCCTTTGTTGTCCACTTGTAGACCTGTCGAACCCCTCTTGCTCAGGGATCTCTGAACTCCTTTCCAAGGGAAGTTCTTCCTGAGGCTTACTAACTTCAAAAATTCAAAGTGAACGTTAATTCGTATATCCTGTCCACTCATTCACTGGGTGTCTTTTGAACATTACAAGGTTTCCTTTTCGTGTGAATTTGTATTGAAAAAGTCCAACTGAAACACTCAGTATATTAATAAATTCTTCTGTATTTAGCAGTTCATTCAACATGCAATCGTCCTAGTTTAGTAATGAAAATTCCGCGGTGTTAAGTCTGGTGATCTTGCAGCTCACTCCATTGCCACCAAGATTTTCTTACTGTTGGATAAGTTGATATTGGTATTCATAATCATAATACAAATATGTGGTTGAAAACTAAATCTTCCTGAATAACATAATGGACTATACCCAGATAGCACAAGTACGTCCAGTGGACGTACTGCATATGTACGGTGAGGATGTATTGTACATATTTGGGACGTACTTTAGTCTCTGACAGACGTACATAAGACCTCCCTGGAACTTACCGTTTCCGCCTAGTCGGTAATCCCAGGTACGTACTTTTCTAGTCCACACAGGACCTGTAATGTACAGAAAGGGGAACTGTTCGGGACATTCCGAAAACGTACCTTCTTGTTAATGATATATCGACGAAAAAAATAAATTCAAATGATGTCACTTCTCAATTCTCATTTCTTCTTTAGCGATTATTAGTCAACTTGAAAATTTTACTCATGCACATGTACTTACCGAATACTAACCTGGAAAAAACTCTGGCTGCTGCGGGACTTGAACCCGAACCTTCCCTTTGAATATTTTTACAACGCTCTACGGTACGGAGAGACTTGTTTCTAAAGAAGAATTGTGTGGTATAGATGTGCATTCGACATTGGGAGCGTAAAATAAAATATTGAATTATCACATTAGGTGGCATATTGGCATAATACTGCAATAAAGATATGCAAATTCTGATAATGCTTGAATATCGTTTTCAAAGTAAAATGAAAATAATCAACTCGTCATTTTCGAATCACAACTGAAAGGGGTATCGGGATTTTGAGAGTGATGACTTTAAAATATTCGAACATATACCAATATTGGTAATGCAATATTCATGATGAATTATTCCTGAAGAAATTTGGAAAAATTGAAATATCGACGTGGAGAATTTCAATACCAGAAAATACGGCCAGAACTTTTTGCACAGCAAGTGTGATATTCCACATCGCATATAAGACAGTGATCCTTCAGTGTTTTTTCAAATATATTTTCATTGTTACTGAACTTCCTAAAAAATGTAATGTTATCTCGAACATAGGTAACTAACTTGAAGTCACCACATGATGTGCTACTTGGGATAGCGCGTTGGGCCTACCTGACAGGGACGGTAATGTACGTATGTGGGACGTTTCTAGTTCGTACTTTTTCGTCCCACACTAGACTTGAGGGGATCTAGCTGAATGTACAAAGTAGGTTTCTTGGCGTACGTCAAGAAGACGTCCAAATACATACGATTCCCAAAAATGTACGTCATCACTATGATCCTCAAAAGTTTCAAAAGATACGATTTTGAAAGGGACCCAATATGTACGCACCTGGAAGGTCCAAACAGTACGTGCATAGTCCTTCCAAACATGTACGTCAATGATACTCATAAACAGTACGTACAAGGAATTATCAAAAAAGCACGTCATTGGTATGTCCCTAACTCGTTCCGAAATGTACGTACCTGAAAAGGAGTTATTATGAACGTACCCGGGACACTTACTACAGTACGTACATAGTACTTCCAAGCATGTACGTTTTCATTACATTCCGATTGGAACGGGACCAAATATGTACCTAGTACCTACATGGGACGTCTATATAGTACATACATGAAACATCCGGAAATGTACGTTCTTCGAATGTCTCCCATACGTCCCGGGACGTATCGACGTAACTGAGACTTAAATGGTTCGTCTTCAGGACGTTGTGTGCTATTTGGGTAATGATGATAAATGAAAAAGTGAAGTATACAAACAATCTTTCAAATAATTGTTGCTTGGTGCTCAATGGGTGAACAGAGGTACTAATTTGACTGCACGTAAAGAGCAAAGCATTGTTGAAATATAAAAACACTACCAAAACTCAGCTCAGTGGCAATCGAAAAATTTTTACGTTCATTGCAAGCACAAGATTCTGCCATGTGGTTGCTAATGAAAATGTATTTGACAAGGGGATACCTAAAACACTAATTAGAAAATAAATGGATTAATATAGGAATTCTGTAGAGGAAAGAACAAGTTTTGAACCAAATTAAATATCTATTGACAATTCCACCTAAGAGAATCTGTAACGAAATTCGTTTGAGATTTGCGATTGAGGTTGTTTGGAGTATTTAATTCTGACCGAGCTCTAACCTAACCTCACTCCCGAAAGCGATTCGTCATTCCTGCGGTCATAGAGCGTCCACGAGGATTAAAAGGGAGCGGAAAAAAAGACATAACTAAACAACAAACAACAAAGGCGAGTTAAGTGGCAGCTTTCGGGAGTTCGGGGAGTGGAATATCGACCGCCGGCCGTCCGTCGTGACGGAGCGAGGATGCCGGGGGGGAGGGGGGTGCCGATGCGGGAGAGGAGAAGAGACGCCTTCGGAGCTGACCGCCCACAGCGTCTCGGCGCCTCGACTTGTTGGATTCCGACACACTTCTCATGTCGCACCGTATTATTACTGTTTGCCGAAGCTGCACTCATTCAGAGAAGAGACATCGCGAATTAGCCTGGTTTGCTTCGATGCCAGTTGATATAGAAATAATATGAAAATCTTTGTAGAGATCAATCACCCTTACACCAAACTAATCCTAGTATCAGTTTTCTTCTCCTGAAGATGTTCACGTTGGTAGCGAAACGCACGTCGAGTGCAAATAATATCAGTTTGGTGTTTGGGTAATTGATCTTCACAAGAAGTTTCAACTTTTCCACCAAAGGTTCCAATCTCATTATTCATTTGAAATACAGTATCAAACAAACTAAAAAAACAGAAATTTGGAATATGCAATGAAGAGTTTGATATAGAAATATGATATTTCTGTGAAGTCTGAGAAAGTTGATTAACTAAGTTACATTCAAATTAATGTCTGCAGTAAGTCGTTACAACTCGTATGTAGAGCAATAGCTTGATCAAACTATATTTATACAGAATAAATAATAAAATACTCAAAATGATATATGATAATCTCACATCATAGATTTCAAAATTGTCATACATATTCATTCACAGACAGAGTGAAAGCAGTATCTCATAAGTCTTTTCAATGAGTTGTGGCGGTCCGAAAGGGATTTTTTGGTGCCTAATAGATAATAATGAACTTATATTTTTCCAATGATATCGATTTGTTCTTTCTGTATATATATATATATATATATATATATATATATATATATATATATATATATATATATATATGTTAGCATGAAGATTCTCACGGACGAAGTATGATGAGTTGTTTTACAACGTTTCGGCAAAGTCTCATTTGCCATCTTCTAGGTGATGATTGAGTTTCGTCCTCCGAACTCGACTAATTATTTCGAGTTCTACTTCTCAATATATAGGGGTGTTCATTGATGGTATCTTTGACCTGGGCCCCTCCCACTTTCTTCGTTGGTCCGACTGCATTTTTCATTATGTCTGTATGGTAATTACTTGATAAGGTCCGACCTTTTTCCTCTGGTGTAATCGGCTTGTTTTTGTTTTGTGATAGGATGGATTTCCACGTTCTTGGTAATCTTTGGGCATCATCTCTCTTATTCATACTACTCGGTCGTTTCTCAATTTCGATATCCTTCAGGGGATCAGAACACGGAATGAATGAATATATATATATATATATATATATATATATATATATATATATATATATATATATATCGAAAGCCCACCCACACAAACAGTTACCTACACGCCGAATCCCACCATCACCCCACACAACTACAATCCGTAGTCAACATGCTGGTGTCCCGATCTTTTCGTCTGACGGAAACAACAAATAGACAAGCAGAGCTAGCAGAGATATCAAAAGCACTTCAACAAAATGGCTATGGAACACACTCAATCAGAAGGTCAATCCATGCGCAAACAAACCCAAGAAAAACTGGGACGCAGGACCCCCCAGAACCCAGAAAATCAGTGACACTACCTTTCATCAAAGGAGTCACCGACAAAATCGGAAGACTAATGAGAAAACAAAATATACGAACCGTCTTCAAACCTCAAAGGACCATTTCGTGTTGCTTACCGAGACCAAAGGACAGGATCCCTCTCGAAAACCAAGGAGTATATAGCATCACATGCGGGGACTGTGATAAGCAATATATTGGCCAGACGAATAGGAGAATGTCAGCTAGAGTGCAGGAACACAAAAATAGCATAAAGACAAAACAAACATCTTCTGCCCTGTTTCAATACCACCACCAGACGGGTCACAAAATAATTTTCGAGGCAGCAAAGCAAATAGCGCAGGTGAACCATTTCAGAACACGCCAAATTAGGGAAGCCATCGAGATAGAAAAACATGGAGAAATAAACAAAAGAGACGACTCCCAAAATATTCCAAATGTCTGGAGGGCCCTCATCAACAAAAAGAATAACAGTTCAGGAAATGGTCCTTCGATGGATGCAGGTCACCACAAACCAGACCGACCGTTACTACCTGAACAGTCATTAGCCAAAAGTCCGACAACCATAATCAATCCGACGGCTGAGGGAGCAGATCATATCGGCTACAATTTACGACCGAGAAATCATTTAAAAACTGGCAGAAGTTTTACAAACAACAGTTGCTAGCACCAAGTAGGAGCAGTAACATTCTTGAAACTGCCAACTGAGATGTTGGCGAAACGTCGAAAGTCAATACCGACAAATCAACGGATGAACTCCCAGAATACCAATTTCGCATACTCAAGTATCCGTGAACACCTTCACTGTAACATATATATATACATATATATATATATATCTTATTTCATCGCAGTGATACGATCTTTGAAATTGGTTCTCTCATAAACTGTTCCAATGAATAATTCCGAATGAAAAGATCATTCATCTGTTCAGACCCAGTTGAAATATTCTAACCTTGTACTTCAATGGATCGTCCTCAAATTGTGTAAATTCAAAGGGTCCTCCAATTTTTTTTTCCGCTAGTATACATTAGACTCAATTTTTTATCGTACAAATTTTTCATTTTCGACATAAAATATCTTTTAACAGAAACTCATTCAATTGGGAAATGAATTTATCCGATACAGAAAAATGAGGTCAAAGGTACACACTCGAACGTGAATACACTAAACGATGAACAAAATGAAGTCATTTTGTCAGAACAACATAGAAGATATCATCTTCAATTTCTAAGAAACTTTAATGTCATTGGGAAGCTTTTACCAAATCAAGTTCTAGAGTACATTTTATGAATACCCAACCTCATAATTTGATTTAATTTCCCTTTGAATTTCCACTACCGATACCTTCTTCACATCTTGTTCGAATTCAAATTCTCTGATTGATATATTGATGGTTTCATGTTGTTAATTCCAAACGATTCTGATCTTATTATACACTAATTAATTATACATTAATAATTTTATTACGCTATAAGGTAGACACGATTAAATTTCCACAAAATGTATTGTCTTCGCGACATGTAGACAGGTAGACCATTTTGCTCCAAAGTATATATTGGCCAGACAGGTAGACCATTCAAAAGCCGCACACGTGAACATCGTATGAATTATGAAAAGAAAACATTTCATTCATCATATGCCAATCACATTTTGGAGGAATGCCATGACTTCGATAAAAATTTCGAAATTCTGCATGTTGAAAATAAAGCTATTATAGACTTAATTATTTAGAATTTTTGGAAATCAATAAATTAAAAAATTCAAATTGTTTGCTAAATGATCAATTGGATCTCAATAGTTCCCCTTTGTTGAACTTATTCAATTAAAAAGTAACTATGGTCCGATATCATAATCATTATCAGTGTAATTATAGGAATCAGTATCAGTTATTAGCATCAGGTAATAAGTTTAGGAATCATCATCAGTGTCAGTTGTATTATTCTAGGAATCAGAGATAATTAGAGTAGACCCTGATGTATTTAAGGAGCTTTTAACAAAGAATAATTTAGTGTTTAAAAACATTCGCTTCATAAAGATACAGTGTATCGAATAAAGATACAGTGTATCGAAACATGTCGCGAAGACAATAAATTTTGTGGAAATTCAATCGTATCTACCTTATAGCGTAATAACTATGGATTTCCATCAAGTAAAGGCCACCTCAATCCAAAACATTAAGAATTGATTTCTGATTATAGACTTCCAGATATTGATTTACGGGTAGTCCTAGGGTTCAATTTTCTAATTCTACTTCCAAAATTTGTATACAACGAGCCAAAATCAAACGTAATTGCTTAAGACTCAGTTCATGAAAATATAAACCCTTCATTGACTTGACATTTATTACAATCTACAAAACGGCGTGTATTATTCACTGGAAATGGTTTTCAACGTTCTCTGTGGAAGAGAACTGTTGTTTTCTTCTACTTTTTCCACACAAAGAATCAAATGAAAAAACTCCACATCTCCACATACTCGTATTAAAAGCTACTAACATCATCCCATTCATCACGCAATAATATTGCCAATGTAACTACAGACGTCTCAACTTTGAAAGATTCAAATACAAAAAGTTTGACCTCGTCTTCACATGCCTTCCATAGTGAATCCGTCTAGCCAAATATTGACAAAAAACACGACAAAAAATCATCTTGAGAAGGTAACCGAGATCGACTGTCTGGATGGGATGATTTATCTCACGATGAAACCCAGAGAGGGTGAAGAGTGAAATGGAGTTTTCCACGGAATAGTGCGAGAAGCCTAATTGTATTCAGGTACAATATTGGCTCTGAACACGCCGACACTTACGTCGTTGTTGTTAGTCTCCAAAAGGCATATAGGGTTCAGTTTTTCTACCAGGACCGTTTCAAAAGTTTTTATTCGATTGTTCCTTCTATATGGATGGAAATTAATCTTGAAACTTCTGGCGAATATACTGGAAGGGGGGAAATTTCCTCCTATATATATATATATATATATATATATATATATATATATATATATATATATATATATATATATATGCTGGCTGGAACTTCCGGTTGATACGCGTCTGGAAAGATTTACTTGTCTACGTTTCGACTCCCATTTCGGAGCCATTTTCAAGACTGCGTGACCTTGCGTCTAGGTCTGAGTTGTCTTACTAGCTGGCTATCATCACTGGAGATCGGGGATTGAAGATTGGTGGGATTTAAGGGTTCATTAGTAATTATGGCAGGATCAGGTATCGGACGGTCAATGGGAGGTTCGAAAGGATTAGTTCCCAAGTCGGAGTAAATAGAAGTATGTCGGACCAAGAGTGGTTTCCAGGTATTAGGGAGTCTTTGAGAATCATCGCGTTTATTGAGACAGTTGGGACGTTTTTCGATTTCAATGGCTTCACGGGTAATTCTGGTTTGGAGGGTTTTGGCTGTGGCAACGGTTTTGGTGTTTTTGAAATCTATTTTGTGGCCTGTTTCTAAATGATGTTGGAATAATGCTGAGTTTGTGTCAGAATTACGGACTGCTAATTCGTGTTCATATGCTCTACAGGACACTCGTCGGTTGGTCTGGCCGATGTATGTTCTGGGACAGTTAGAGAATGGTATTTCATATATTCCTTGGGTTTCATTGGGGATTGTGTCTTTGGGTGTTCGAAGGTAGGTGGATATTTGGTTGTTAGCTGTGAAAATGGTTTATATATATATATATATATATATATATATATATATATATATATATATATATATATATATATATATATATATATATATATATGCCCACAACCCGTTTTATAATGAAATCCATTACGATACAGATTGACAAAATGGTTAAGACTTTCGCGGCCGAGGTTATTAGTATAACTACTTCTCTTCGGGCTTGAAGGCCGTCGTTAATAAGCCTCTGAAGAAGTTGGCCACTCGCGCTAGCGAAACGTTAGGAAGAAATTCCAAAGAACGACGGCCTTCAAGCCCGAAGAGAAGTAGTTATACGATACAGATTTTCAACCAATAGAAACCCATTATTTCTCAATCAAGCATGATGTGCATGCTCTGCATTTGACGTTTGTCAAGTCGAAATCGGTATAGGTATTGAATTTTTGAAGAATATAGCCAAACTTCGATACTCATAAAACAATGTCTGATACCAGCGATATGGGAGAATCACCTTCGACACCTTGACCGGCAGAGATATAGTTATAATGATTAATTTTTTCATTTGACAAATGCATGATTTATTATATTATTTTTTGAATCAAATATTCTGTGCTCTCCGTAGGCGAACGGTCTAAGGCGCTGAAATTATACTAGCTAGTTGGAAGAGACATGAGTTCGATTCCGGCGTCGAGTAACCTTTTTTTTATGAATTTTTGATCTTCTTTTTCATTTCTCATCGTTTTATTTCTCGAAGTTATACCATTAATTACAATTTTGTAGAATTTTTCAAAGAAATGCGTTTGATTATTATTATTGTGTACAATACAAATATAAATATAATATTTGTAGTTCTTCACTATTTATCGGGGGTAGATGAAATAGCGTATGCAACTCTCATGTAATGGTTCTTACATGATCATTGCATAATATACTATTATGGCTATATAAGAATCCGGCGTTGTTTTCCAGGAATGGGAAAGCCTTTGTGAGACATTTCATTTGTTGAGGCATTGAAAACGTTTTTCAATTTCTATTGCTTCGCGAATTATTCTGGAGTGGAGTGTTTTTGCTGTGGCAATGGACTTCTTGTTGAAGAAATCAATTTTATGTCCGGTTTCGTGGTGATGTTTGAAGAGAGTCAGTCGTGACAAGGAATTTCATATATTCCTTAGGATTCCTTGGGTATTATATCTTCAAGTGAGCGCAGGAAAGAGGATATTTGATTGTTTGCTGTGAAAACTGTCTAGATGTCGTGTTTTGTCAGAATGCGGTTCACTTCATCAGTGACTCCCTGAATGAAAGGAAGTAAAGCTTTCGGTCGTTCAGCCGGATCTTCCGGTGGTTTGGGATGCGAGAAGCGGGTTCGTTGGCGTTGAATGGTTCTCTGGATCTGAGAGTAGGAATTTCAGTACGGAGCTCACCTGGGTAGGAGTTGGCATTGAGATATCTATTGGTGTGCGTGGATTTTCGATAGACAGTATGAATGAAGTAATTCTTGGATTTTGTGATATGGACATCTAAGAAAGGAATAGCGTTGTTCATCTCCATTTCCATAGTGAATTTTATATCGGGGTGAATATTGTTGAGGTGATTGAGAAAGGTGTGAAGGCTTTCGGATCCATGAGGCCAGATAGCAAAGATACCATCCACGTAACGCAGCCAACACGTCGGCCTAAATGCCGATTCAAATGGCTCTAGACTCAAAATCTTCCATAGGGGCGCCTTTCCCTTGTTTGTAAAATTTGCACTAGAAAAGAAAGTATGTACTGGACATACAAAGACTGATGAGGTTGTGCGTGTCTTGAAAGATTTGATGTTTGGTTTTCTGAAGGCTAAGTGAATCTGCTATGGGGATGTTCGTGAAAGGGGATGCTACATAAAGGCTCACAAGACATCGAAACACTTTAGCTCCGCAACCAGACGACAAATAGCGAATTGTAAAAATTCTGGTACTCAGAAAATTTGAACCTCGTCCGGCTGGAGATGATAATATTCCTCTTGCTACTTCATTCCCAAATGCAGCTGCACACCTGCTGTCAGAAAGTGGTAGACCTTCATCATCTAAAAAACGAAAAATGAACACCTGGACTACTACCGAATCTCTTTTTCCTCTACAAAAAAAACTGTACCAAGCGAAATCCACTTGAGGAAATCCATGAAAAAAAAACTCTATCGGAATTCTTTCAACTATGTTTTGATGAAGTTTTGACCAACATAGAAGAACAAACTAATTTATATGCCCAGAAGAAAAACTACAATTTTAACCTTACTAGTAATGAACTAGTTGTGGTAATCGGTGGACACCTGGTTTTGGGATATGGTAAATACCCTGACAAAAAAATGTACCGGTCTAACGATGATCTTCCAAAAATATTGTCAGAGTATGAGACTAAATGAGTTCTAGAGCATTTTGAGGCATTTCCATTTGATTGATAATAGCGGAAATGACAACCGAAATAGGTTGTATAAACTACAGCCTCTAATTGAAAAGCTCAATTTATAAGTATCGACGAAAGCATGATATCCTATTGTGGAAAACACTGCAAAACTGTGAATCAAAGGAAAGCCCATCCGATTTGGGTTCAAAAATTGGGCATTATGGACAAGTAATGGGTATATTCTCAGTTTCGACATAAATTGGGAGGAATAGTACGAATGAATCCAATAAATCAAATGATTTTGGTTTGAGAGGCAAAGTAGAACTGAATCTGATTGACAGAGCTCAAATACCATCTGACTGTGTCTACAAGATTTTTATAGATAACTATTTCACTTTCCTGAAACTTCTCAGACATTAATCTTCATAAGGATCTGTGAGAGATAACAGATCAGAAAACTATCCACTGAGAAACCAACAGAAAAACTGGCAAAAGAGAAAAGTGGTACACATCACTTCTCAAGTAGTGAGAGAGTGGTAGTGTTTCAGTGGAAGGATATCAAAGTAGTATCTGCAGCTTGCAACTTCGAAAATTGTGAAACGAACACCACTTCGATGTATTGTAAAGAATATTCAGAAACAGCAAGAAGATGCTTACAAAGTGGAAAAAATGCCAAATTCATATGCGTTAAGTGTAAAAGGGCTTTGCATCCAAAATATTCATTGTTTCCTGGTGTACACCATAACAATAAATTGTGAAATTCTGACACCATGTTTGGTTTTAATATTGTGAAATAACGAGAAGGAGATTGAAATTACTTTTCTATCTATTCAAGAATATCCTGACTTGACATTGTAACTATTTATATGTTAACAAACGTTGTCTAACTACCAACTAGATTATTATGAAGTCGAGTCAACACAATACTGGGAGTTCAAGATTAAATGATAATTAATCTACATATCACAACATGCCCTCCTTTTTTTTAAACATTGATTACCAATTAACTGAAACGCTTTGGGGGTCTTATAATTCTACCAAATTTTGATCTTAGAAAATTATGTTCAGTTTCTGCTTTGAGATCATTTCTAGAAGTACTTGGAGATGGTTCAACAGATTCTCTATTGTGAGAAGTATTCGAACTGTATTCGGGAGATAAAATGCCATTATTTGAATTATTATTTGATCTACTAATAGGTGTATATCTACATAGAAGCTGTATACATTTCAGTATATGTTTCCTAATTCTACGATAATCTACTCCTTCTTCAGACTCCACAATATAGGATCTTGGACATCCAAGCTCACTTAAGCATTTCTTGATAACTCCAGGTAACCAAGAACCATTAGGTTTAAACTCAAATCTTACATACTCACCAATATGTAATTCAGGTAATTTTTCACAATTTCTATCATAGTAAGATTTCATTTTTTGTTTATGAATCTTCACATTTTTCTGATGTTCATCGAAATTGACACTTCAGGTCTGAGATTTGAAGCAATAACTGGCAGTTTTGATCTGATTTGCCTGGACATCAACAATTGAGATGGAAAATAAAAATCACCTTTGGTGCATTCCTCAATTGTAAAAGTGCAATGTAGGAATCTGTATTAGATTAATGACATTTTTTCAAAAAAAATTTTATGACTTTTACAGAATTTTCTGCGAGACCATTAGTTTTCGGATAGTATGGGCTAGAAGCTGTGTGCTCAATGCCCCAATCAAAAATAAAGTTTTTGAAATGTGCTGAATTGAATGGTGGTCCATTGTCTGAAACTAATTCAAGTGGAATCCCATGACGAGAAAATATTGACTTCAAATGTTGAACGACATTTTCTGAAGTAATAGATGTTAATAAAGAAATTTCAATAAATTTGGAGAAATAATCTACAACTAATAGATACTTTTCGTTTCTAAGATCGAAAAAATCAATAGCAGGTTTTTCCCAAGGTAAATTAACCATACGACTTGGAATCAAAGGTTTTTTTGGATTTGCTGATATATATTTTGTACAAATAGGAAAATTCTAAATAACATTTTTTATATCTTCTGGGATACCTATATGGCCAATATAGAATACCTCTGACTTGATTTTCAGACCTTTCTATTCCAAAATGACCTTCATGTATAATTGATAACATTTGCTGTCTCAGTGATTGAGGAATAATGATACTTGTACCTCTAAAGACTATATTATTGATGACATGAATTTCATCTTTGATATTAAAATAATATTTCACAGAAGGGTGTAAAAGATTTTTCTTTTTCGGCCAACCATTCAACCAATATGATTTCAGAAATTGTAAACTTTCGTCCTTCATTGTTTCTTCGGATATTTTTTGTTTCATATCTGACGACACTGCAAGACTATCAAAAATCATATTAACATTTGTTACTTCATCATCTAAATCTGTTTCAACATCTGATAAAGGAGCTCTGGATAAGGTATCCGCAATGTACATTAAATGACCAGGTTTATAAACAACATTCAGGTGATAAGCTTGAAGTTTCAGCAACACTCTTTGTAATCTAGCAGGTACATCTGCTAAACTCTTATTGAATAAAGTAACAAGTGGCTTATGATCTGTTTCAATGGTTACTATCTGTCCATAAACATATTGATGAAATTTTTTGCAACCAAAAACAATTGCATATAATTCTCTCTCTATTGAAGCGTAATTTCTCTGAGACTGACTTAATGACTTGGAAGCATAGGCAACAGGTTCGTTATTTTGTATAATAACTGCTCCAAGAGCTGACTGACTAGAATCTACGGACAAAATGATTGGAGAATTTACGTCAAAATGTGCGAGAATAGGAACATTACTTATTGAATTTTTCAAATCATTAAAAACATTTCCATGACAAGCATTCCACTGCCACGAAGAATCTTTTTTGGGTAGTCCTCTCAAACTTTCAGTTTCTATAGTCAAATTTTTTACATGTATCAAAATATCATCAATGTAAATTTAAACACCCAGTATGTCTTGAAAACTTTCTGTCATCGACCTGTGGAAGATTTCTGGAGACGCATTGATACCAAATGGAAGACGATTGAATTTGTATCGTCCAAATGGAGAATTGAATGTAGACAGTAATGAACTTTCATGATCTAAAGGAATCATCCAAAAATCACTATTAGCATCCAAAGTAGAAAAATAGTTTGCTTCTGCTAATTCGGATCTGATATGTTCGATAGTCGGAATAGGAAATCGTTCTCTAAGAATAGCTTTTTTGAGATTTCTAGGATCAAGACATATTCGTAGACTGCCATTTTTCTTTTCAACTATGACAATAGAACTAACCCATTCTGTCGGTTCTGTAACTTTTGAAATAACACCAACATGTTCCATTCGATCAAGCTCGACTTTGAGTCTATTTTTCAGTTTGAATGGAATTTTTCTAGGATGATCAATGACAGGACTGACTTTTGTATCGATTGAAAGGTGACATGTCTTTGCTAAACAACCCAAACCATCAAATACTTCTCTGAAATCACTGAAAATATTATGGCTCTATTCATTGATGGTACAAACTTTATTAATTAACCCTAGTTGTTTGCAAGTCTCTAGGCCAATAATTGTTTGAGAATCAATTTTAGTAATAATGAATTAAATGACACCATTTTCATTCAGTCCATAAATGTAATCTAAAATGCAGAAACCTGAAACTGGTATAGAATGACCACCAAAATCGTTGAGTTTTATTTGACATTTCTGAATATTGACAGTTGGTAAACCAAGAGATCTTAATATTTATTCCGACATGATATTAATTTGACACCCAGTATCTAACATTGCTTTAACTTTGACATTGTTACATAATACATCAATGTACCAAGATTCATTTTTATTTTCATTATCAATATGCCCTATAAACAAATCATTATCATTACTAGAATATGAAACATTATTTTGAATACCTTCTACTCAATCAATAATATGAACTGGTTCATTAAAACAAAATTTTGCGAAATGATTCTTTTTGTGACACTTCTTACATGTTACCCCCTGTGCAGGACATCTGAATCTGTGTATTTCCCCACATCGACCACATCTTCTGGAACTTCGATGAACTCTGCGTTTGTATCAGCTGAATTCTGACGATTTCCCGACAGGGATCTGTCATTGGAATCAATTCTTCTTTCTGGTTTCTGATATTCATCTTGAAAATTTGAATTTCTACCTCTGTTTTCAGCTTGTTTCTTTGACTTCATGAAACCAACGAATTCACCAGTTTTATGACGAAGTTGCTCTGCTCTCTTCTGTGTGGGTTGTAAAGTTTTGCATAGTTCCAATGCTTTCTCAAGAGAAATGTTTTCCTCTCTCAGCAGACATTCTTTAATGTAGTGATTGGATTCATTATAACCTCGAATCATGATATCTTTCACTAAATCTTCTCTGAGAGCACCAAATTCACATGAAAAGCTCCTATTTGTCAAATCGGTCACAAAGTTATCTATAGATTCGTCTTGACCCTGGACTCTACTGAAGAAAATGTGTGTCTCCATTGTGACTTTTCTCTTGGGAACAAAGTAATCCTCGTATTTTCTGATGAGATCTTCGAATGTGACAGTATCGATGTTGATATTGAAAGAGTTGAAAATGCTCATACCATGCTCTCCAATAAAATGTAGAAGCATCGCAAATTTTCGTTTATTGCTTTCTTGATCGTATCCAGAAGCACATAGAAATATCTTGAATGTTCTCAACCAATTCGTTACAAACGAACATACGGAATTTTTTATATAAACAAAAAAAATAAAAATTTCACTAAAACGTGTTTATATTTCCTTTATGCACTAATGGGTTAATTCAGCAACTCCCTGTATAATCCCGTAGCATGAAGTCCATAAATCCAATGTGAACATCGTTTAAATTATGACGACATCTTACAGTTTGCATTGCTTGCTCGTGCAGACAGATTGATAAATGTGGTATGCCTCACGGGGCCCTCGACAGAGTTTCGGTGGCAAATTTCGACGCGATGATGTAATTAATTATTTCTCATTAAATGCGTACAGCTTTGAGGGTCCATGACGCATCCAATTCAAACGAGAGACAAATATTCACAGGCAAATATATGGATTGGTGGTAGGGTGGCGTCGAAAGTAAACAGTTGAAACCTTTGTCAACAGTCATTTAACATTTGCACTCGTTGCGCATTTCGCTATATTTATTTCAATGGTTTTTTTCTCGATTATTTTTTTCACTGGCATTTCAACCAATAGAAGCGGGTTATTCTATGGTTATTCTAGCCAATCATTGGGTATTATACCGATAAAACTGCCTGGTCCTTTCGATTGTTTCGATAAAACGTTGTTTACCTTTGAACTGGCAAAACTATAAGGTTTACCTCGTTGATTCTATTGAACTGGCTCATATTTAGATAAATTATCATGAATGAAGAGTTACCTTATTATTAATAGTCATTCACTTTTCACTTTTTCAGCATAATAATAACATAACACATTTCAATGAACACTCAAACACGTAAATAGCTCATAACCCCAAATTTATGACAGATATAGCGAACGACCGATTCAAATATTCAAGGTTTCCTTAACTCAAATGAAGATGGCGTACAATTAGTTTTTATTAAATGCAATTCATTTTTTGTTGTATGAGAAGAAACCGTTGTATGAAGATTTTGATACAACGATATAAAGAATGATTTTATGTTCCTTCTGGCACGATTTTCATTCCATAAGAAATTTTCAATTATCAACCTTGTACAATGAGAGGTGTGACGCCATCTCTTGGTGTCGTCGGCAAGCATTATCATATTCACTGCGTAAGCATCATATCTCTTCTGGATCATAGAGGGCATACATCATTGTTTGACATTTCAAATTTGTGAAATTTTCACCTATTCTCCTTTCCTTCCTATGTAAATTAAAAATTTGTTCAAAAAATAATCTCTCCAAATACAACTCGTTCTTCAAATTGAAAAAGCCCTATAATGTTCAAAGAACACCGCGTGAATCAAGGGACAGGAGACAAGAATTAACATTCACTTCGAATTTTTTGAAGTTTGTAAGCCTCAGGAATTATGTCTCTCGGCAAGGAGTTCCAATGCTCAGCTGTTCTATTGAAAAAAGATCCCTGAGCAAGAGAGGCTCGACAGGTCTCCAAATTCACAACAAAGGGGTGGGAATTCTGTACTCGTCGAGTCATCCGTGTAGATATTGCCAAGGGTAGAACGATTGATAACAAATCAGAAGAACACCGACCATGAAAATATCTATAGATGAGAGACAGGTCTCTGGCCCTTCTACGATGTTCCAATGAAGTGAGCGAGTCCGTGGGCGAAGAATCACCAACAAGACAAATTGCCTTTCTCTGAATAGAATCGAGAAGCCTCAATGAATGTTTTGGTGCCGAATTCCACACATGAGAACTGTATTCCAAGACAGGTCCTAGCTGAGCCTTTTAGATTATTAGAAGCTGACGAGAAGTGCAGTATTCCTTCGCACGAAATAGAAATTAAAGTTTCCGGGAAGCACCTTCAGCGATCGATCTCACATGGTTTTTCCATGAGAGATTATCACTGATCGTAATTCATAGCATCGAGATACTTGACTTTGTAGGAATAGTACTCGAATCATCTAAATACAAGATGATGATAGATCGGCTTTTCTTGAGAAGAAACATGCCTGGGTTTTCGTAGCATTGAATTCCACCAAGTTCATATTACCCCATTCTATTATTAAATAATCAATCAAATCAGCAGTTTCTTGGAGGACACGTACTTGCAATAGCAGGATATTCAGCGATTTATTCCACCAGATTATACTGTTGTTTTGTTGACCTGCCAGTCAATCATTCTGAAATCAGTGTCAATATGGAATATTGACGATATGATCCGAAAACTAACGAATATCTTTGTGCGTTCTATTTATGAAGCTCTCCTGCGACATCAGAGAAGTTGGCGACAATCGGAACATTGTTTCTCGAACACTAAATTAAAATTATCAGCCAACCGTTGTCAAAACTTTCGGACCATTCCCATGCAGTAGAACTCAAAAAGTAGCAGATTTATTTTCCTACCCTAAATTGAAAATATGACGTGTATCTATAGTTGCGAAGTTCGCCCTGTTTTCAGAAACCTGAGAAGTTAGTTTCCTTCACGGTAGTACTCTGTTCCTAGTACTTTGATCGCTAGAGGGCGCCACAAATTCTACTCTTGCTGTAAAATGTTCTTATATTTGAATTGCAAAAACTAGATATTTTCCTGGACGAAGTTATCTGCGTCTTCGCGTCCCTTTTAGAGTTGATTTCCCATACTGATATTATACCTCTGGTTGTAAATGTGCTTAGGGTTTTTCTACAGCAAAATCTCGAAGATTTTGGCTGGTACCAGTTTTTTTTGTAGAAAAGTTGAATTATGTAGAAATATATCATTTTTTTTTCTAATATTATATGAAATTTTTATAATATACTTTGCTCTCCAGGTTTTTTGGATTCAAATATTAGTCTGTCAAAGCTTCTTGTAACTGGGCATACTTCGCCATTTTATTATCGTAATATTATTGCGACTTTGTATTCGTGGAAAATAATATTGTTTATTTTTTGTAGATCTATTACCATAAGGACGGACTAAGGTGGTCAATAAATATACAGTGGTTGAGGACACAAAAGAAATTCAATCCAAAAACCCACAAATCTCGGAAATCGCGCCCAGGTCTACGTTTGAATAGGCGCGCTTCAAATTGCCGTTTTTAAACTACTTCAAACATCCTTCTATTAGATAACTGCAAAATATTCGATGACGTAAGGATGTTTCATAATTCATTTGTGCCTAGTGATTGAATTCAATGAACAACTACTATCTCTGAGCTTTTTTGAGATTGTGAATTCAATGAAAAAAATATGGGTGGATGAAACAGCTAAGTAAATTTGTTTCCATTCTGTATCGGAATACTCCTTGAATTATATAGTTTCATATGGAATATGTATGATTAATCTAGAGAATCAGTAAAGAAAGGTAATTTCCGTGTGACTCTATCCAGGGCTCTTTTCCAGCTCAGGGCCAATTCATATTCATCTTCGTTTTGGTACTAAATCTTTGAGTCATAGTAACTTCCACATTTTGTTTTTCATATTATCATTAACTCTGAAAGATAACAGAGATTCATTACGTGTATATCAAATGATGGATATAAATAAGGCGGTACATGTATTCGTCGAGACACATATCAAGAGTTTCTATGGAGTAATATTCTTTTCATATTTTTTTTTTAAATTGTCTGAGGAAGCACTGTTTTTTCATCATCTGTAAGATGATTGAACCATTCTAGGGTGCACATGGTAGTGAGTAGAAGTGTTAGTTGGTTCTAGCGTTGTAATGATGCATTGTAATGATGCATGTCTCAATCTATTTATTTTTTATTCAGTAGATCATTTTGACACTGTCCAATTCAATAATATTGTTACAATATTTCCTTGTATTAGTTTATTAGGACTCTAAACAACACCAAAGTACTTTTATTAAAACTCTTTATTCAACACAATACAATCACTCAAAATACTCAGATGAACTATCCAAGGCTCTGTACTAAAACTCTGCCATCTGCCGGATTGCCTCCTTATTTATACTTGCGTATGCCTATGAAGAATATTCATTCATGTCCTGATAAGGTGTATCGAAATTTCTACCCGATTCGCGATCCCGCATGTAAACGATCTTTCTTCGACCCCTAATATTACTTCCATTTAACGATTGACAGGACCGGCGCTAGGAGATTCCGTAACAATGTCAGTCACTCTCAGTATTTTAGGGTTTCTGTAAAGCGTATCTGTGTTAGCACAATGTGGAAGATTAAACAAAGTTTCAGCGATTTCATTCTGCGGCACTTGAAGTTCTTCGAGGTCCTGTTGCATATCGTGTCCCCAAAATACTGCTATATAAATCAAGTGCGAATGTATACAAGCATAATAAATTTGATATTCACTCCTTTTATTGAATCATATTGCACTATGTCTGAGGCTGTAGCATAAATAGTTGAGTTTTGACTATTTTGAGCATAGTTTGAGAACATATGTTGTGGAGATGACTTCGTGTTTCCTTTTTCAATAAAATTGGTCTTCCACTTTGAGTATGGACTACTACCTTCGTATTTCTTCTTTTGATACCTAGGTGCAGAAACACTCTCGACTTGGAGAAATTATGTTCAATGAAGTTGCAATATTACCAAAGTAGTCATTCATTTATCTGTCTATTCCATAGGTGCGTATCTTCAATTTTCTGTCTTTTGTTCACTTTTTCCTTTGCTGTTCCTCATAGCATTACCCATTATCTTCCATTGTTATTTTATCTCCATCTGTATTTTGTAGACATCTTTCTGAATGTTATTTTTATTATGAATTATCAATGAATTCACTTCTTTTCGTAGGTTTTTTCAATTGGGAGAATACGTAGTCATTTCTAGGGTTGGTTTGGTATGATTTGTAGGCTCTATCTCTGATTCTGATTTCTTTGAACCATCCTTCTCTTACATTATTTGTATATTTCCTTGTGATTTTTGTGGCTTTTTTACTTGCTTCGCTTTGGATTATCTCAGCTAGTTTATAAAATTCTAGGGACTGAACTTTCGTCGGATATACCGTGTGTCACAGACTCATGGTACACCCCCGTTTTCTCCTTTGTTTTTCTAGCTATATTTTTGAGATTCGGAACATCGAATGAGCTCACTGAACAGCATTTCTCGACATATCTGAAAGAAAAAAACAACTTCCAATTTTTCCGGAAATGACATCAACTTTCGATTCTTGAATGGGACACCCTGTATATTGTTACATGATCGGCTAGGGATGATCATGAGGAATCCAACGATACCAGGTTTGATGATGTTATCTCCAATGACTGCGGAGATATCGCCATTTATATTATCCATAAGCTCAATGAGTGGGAGAGAGAATTGGATTGACCCGCCAGTAAAGTTTCTCTCTCCTACTCGTTGCGCTTATGGATAATATAAATGGCGATATCTCCGCAGTCATTGGAGATAACATCATCAAACCTGGTATCGTTGGATTCCTCATGATCATCCCTATTATGATTTTACTTGACCATTCTTTTATCAACTCCATCCGACCATTTCTGAAGGAATGAGGTGGTTATTCATCATATATGCTGCCTGAGGAACATTTTCGAAATTGAAGGGGATACTGAATCAGACGTAGTTTTTGAAATGGTCCTACATAGACGTCTGGAATCAACTTTGTTTCAAATGAAAAAATTGGGTTAAAACAGAGATGAATAAATTGGCACTTACTGAGTGTATCAACCTGTCACAATCTGGAATTTCATGTGGAATGTATGCTAATGTGGAAGAGAAAACCGCCAGTGTATCCTTGAATATAAATGATTCTTCAGAATCGGGCAATAACCCAGAATTTGTTTGATTATTTCAATTATTTATCAGAAGGATATTAAGGAGTCAACTGTTCCTCTGTAAAGAATTCATTTTCAAAGAGCCAAATATGCATAAACGATGAGTTTTGGAACCTTTGGTGTAAAAGTTGAAAACTTTTCCTAGAGATCAATTACCCTAACACCAAACTGATATTTTTGCACTCGACGCGCGTTTCGCTAACAAGGTTAGCATCTTCAGGAGAAGAAAATTGATACTAAATCTAGAGCTGAGGTTATTTATTTATATACCTAAAGTTTTCCGGTCCGATATGGACTTCGTTTGTTACTGTTAATTATTCTAATTAATTTCTCGGTAATGAACTGACTACCTGCAAGTTAGTAACTGAGAGGAACTCAGTTACTCCCCTAGGGTCTGGATTAGATATGTTGACGACATATTCGCTGTGGTGGATACAAGGATTGCCAAAATTGAGAATGTCCTTTCGGCACTAAACAACAGATGTAATAGTATAAAATTCACGTGCGAAGTAGAAAAAGAACGAAAATTGCCACTTTTAGATGTATTGGTTATAAGGAACGAACAGAATGAAAAAGAATTTGACATTTACAGGAAAGACACGAACACCTTCAGATACATTCCAAATGACTCAAATCATTGTCCACAGCATACAATGGCGGCACTGCAATTTCTTGTCCATAGGTTAATAACTTTTCCTTTGAGAAAAGATAAGTACGACAATGAAAGGAGAGTGATTAGGCACGTAGCTGAAGTGAACGGTTTTAACCCAGAGATAGTTGATAAGATAATTAGAAAATGTAAATTTAGGGAAACACTTCGTAAATCTTCGACTTTTAAAAAAGATGAGATAAACGAAAAGTTTATAGTAATCCCATATGAACCTCAATACACTAGAGGACTCCAACAGATATTTGACAAAGTAAATATTAAAGTTGCATATAAAACTTCTTACAAATTACAGCAGCTTCTTGGTAACCCAAAAGATAAACTAGAAAACTCAGAGAAGTCGGGAATTTACGAGATCAGTTGTCAAGATTGCAACAACAAGTACATCGGCCAGAGCCGACGAGCTATTAAAACCCATTTCAAAGAGCATTTTGCACATATAAAATACGGAAGGGTAGAAAAATCCAGTGTCGCCCAACACGTTCTACACAATGATCACAAAATTGGTGAAAGCAATCTGAAACTGATCAAGCATGTGCATGACACAAGACTACTCGATGCATGTGAGAGTCTAGAGATAGCAAAATGTAAAAACAGCATGAATGGTGACAAGGGACCTATCCCTTTTAGCCCGCTTTTCAATTTATTGTTGAGGAAGTAATCAGAAATCAATACTAACAGATGACGGAACTTGCAGGTAGTCAGTTCATTACCGAGAAATTAATTAGAATAATTAACAGTAACAAACGAAGTCCATATCGGACCGGAAAACTTTAGGTATATAAATAACTAACCTCAGCTCTAGATTTAGTATCAATTTTCTTTTCCTGAAGATGATAACCTTGTTAGCGAAACGCGCGTCGAGTGCAAAAATATCAGTTTGGTGTTACGGTAATTGATCTCTAGGATAAGTTGTCAGCCAAATATGCATCAGTTGTAAAAATTATTCTTCAATTCATATATGAGATTTCAACGGTTCTGCAGTCCGTGTCAGACGAGGAATTTTTTTGAAAATGTTTGTAATTCTTCTGCCAGGTAAATACAAATAGTACCAGTTGCTGACTAGTATTGTGTGTTCTCCATTCAGAAGGAACATTTCAATTTAGCACAGCAACTCTTTTGAAGTAGACTGAGAGTCTGTCCTTCTGAACTTGTAGGTATCGATTTCAAATAATACAGGCTTCATTTTTTCAGATTTGATAATATATGTCAAAATACCTAGAAAGCTACGAAAAGAAGCATTAACCGAACACGGAGATGTTACTTTCAAAGTATATCTCGAAGTAATCAAAAATCCAACAAGTGAACAGGCCACACCGTATATAACCTGATCCAAATACGACGGCAATAAATACAACGAACTCAATTTTCCGTGAGTGTAGAGGGAGTCGGGCAAGGGATGGAAAAGGGGCGCGAGGCGAGTAAGGGGATGTGATGTATCGCACGAGCTGAACTTCTCGCACCCTCTCGGTGGAAATTCCAAAGTTCCCGGACTTCAGTTCGGCTTTATACACCATCTGGCGCTGCCTGAAACCACTTTCACATAACAAGAATCCTCCTAGCTGGAAGTTCGGCTCGTGGACGGGGAAATGAATCTGATTAAAACATCGGGATGGCTTCAGGAGCATAATCGGTATCACCAGGTTGGCTGTAGCTGGATAAATTGTATGAATAATAGTTTTCTGTTAGGTTAGTAGATGACAAGTATGAGTCCGAGGCCAATTTTATTGGTTCAAAAACGAAAAAGGTTGCTTATTCCTTATCCCCACTAACATTTTCAGTCATAATTACGTTAATCTTACCTTCGATCAGGTCGGCGACCTTTCTGAAAGAAGACTAGATTACGTAATTTTTACCTTGTAATCACCAATGTGGGGAAAAAATTCGAAGTAATTTGGACGTCGAAAATTGGAATATTTGGACATTTAGTTTACTAGCTTGAGGGTAAAAATAAGTAATTTTGACATGAAATTGGTCAGAAATAAGTGAATATCAAGCTCAAATCAACCTTTCTGTTACCAATTATTCCCTTGGACGAATGAGTGAACAAAGAGAGGTTTCTTTATATGAATAGCATACATATATACATATTATCTCTATCTCAACTACTCATAATTTGGTTGCCACAACGAATCAGCTATGGTCTACATAAAATGCTGACAATAAGTATGGGAATATAAAAATTATTGTTATACGGTAGCTACATGCTCTCTCCCCAACAATATTCTCCTTGCGGCGCGACATTTTCTGTAAAATGATGGTTCTTACCTTCATAAAATTCACGGGCATCTTTGAATATGCGATTTAATGCAAAAATAATTTAGATTGATTGCACATGTTTGAATTTTTTCTGCAAAAAACACTCTTTTAGCAAAGTTATGGTTTTAAAATGTCATATGCAGCCATTATTTAGAAATGAATCGTCAGAATAAACTAAAATTCAATATTTTATCGATATTTATTGATGGGTAAAAGAGATATTCTAATTAAATATAGCGTAATTTTTGAAATGTAACTATAAGTCAATATTCTTCTTCTTACGGTATGAAATCAAGTTAATAATTGAACTATTAGACCTGTTAAATAACCTTTATATTTCCTGACTGACCGTAACGCTTATATCTAGTCACATTTAGGTAAATATTCACCAAGAGAGAATACCTAAACATTCATTGGGTTATGATGACATTTGCTTCGTAAATTATACCCTAAATAATACCAGAATTCAAACCGCCCCAATCCTTGCGACGGTTGGGTCATTTTTGAAGGAGAAAATAGGTAATTTCTCACATGTTTCTTGCTCTGAAGTGGCTTATGGAATTTGAAGGGGATTTACTGGTGATTACTTTCCTGTAATTAACCAAGGTTGCTACTTATAAATTATTTATACTTTGAAGTTGAAAATTCAAGGCCTGTATTATCCTTTTCAAGACATTTTTCCCCATCATGTGGAATAACTGTCCTAAAATGTTAGTTGGGATATGTTTGCTTGGATGTGGTTGACAATGTTCCTTGCTGAATGGTAATGGTTCGGACTTCCATTGTCTATATTATTAACTCTACTATTGCACTAGCAGGATTCATCAGTCCTACTTATTGAGAAAACTGTTATATAGCGAAAGATGTGTTGCGGCTTTCGTTAACTCATTGTTTTAGAATCGTAACTAAATTTATTCACAACCATATATGTAATGCTGTCATAACGTCATTAGTGGTTCTCGGTAGTGTAGAGGTAAGCATATTCGCCTTTCAAGCGGAAGACCGGGGATGGTAATCGCACGTTGAAAGGTACGGCCACGTTGATCCATTGCTCGCACAAGTTTCGACTTCTGAGGGTTGACGTTCGTCAGCTGGTAAACGGAAACGAACAATTTCAGAACGTACAATTAGAGCAGGGTTTCTTAACCTTTTTTCAGGCACGGACCACTTTCACAATATAAATAATTCCACGGACCCCTATCAAAGAATATCTTAATCTTGAGTAAAGAAAACAAGCCAATCTATATTGAAAAATAAATTTTATTAGTTGGTAGTAATAATGGCACTATTCTTTTTTCTAAAGCTAACGAGAAGGCTTTTACTATTTAACCTCGATAAGAATATTAAATTGTGGGGTTGTCTTCGACAAAGCAAGGCACATGTCATCGGCGAGGTTTAGGCGATTTCGACTTTTTATTTTTATCGACACTAAAACCGAGAACCCGGCCTCACAAAGATACGTAGTAGCAAGGGGTATCAGAACGGACATAGCTCGCTTGACAAGAAGAGGGTAAGCTTCACTCAAACAACACCAAAACTCGCCAAGACCTTTTGCATGAAATCCAGCCTCCAGAACTGCTTTAGATCTTATGTCAATTGAGTCATCTTTGATGAGATCTTCATCACTGATGCTGTCAATCTCTATTAAAAATAGACATCGCACCCATGTTTCTTCGACTAGTTGTTCGGAGCTGAAATAACCTTCAAAAGAATGTTACCAGATGTTTAGACATTTCGTTTTGAATTTTTGATCTGATTTTTTCATGTTTCCGTCACCTTGTTTCACCAACTCTTCTAACATCGGAAAATTTGCGAAGTTATGAGAAAAAAGATGTGCTAAGTACGCTAGCCCTTGTAAAGAATCTTCGCTCTTGAGATATTTATAAAGTGTATTTGTTTTATCTTTCAAAAAAAGGAACACTTCTTCTCGCAACTCGATCAAGGGCTTCAAGACTTGTCGCCGTGGCAGCCAACAAACTTCTGTGTAGTAAAGCAGTACTTCATGTTCTGATTCCATTTCTTGACGAAGTCTTTTGAACAGGTTGTGGTTTGAAGCTCTTGCTCTGATGAAGTTGATTATTTTCACACATATCGACATAACTTCCTTCGAATAAGTGGGCAAAGTTCGTGAAGCTAAGGCGTGTATGTAAAAAACATGAGTGATTATGATATGAGGGATCTCTTTTTTGATCGAAGCTGCAAAACCAGATGTGTTACCAAGCATTGCCGGAGCTCCGTTAGTGCATATGCTAACTAGTTTAGTTCTTCAATCGATATGATGTTCATTAAAAATCTTTCAACTTTCTCAAAGACGTCGGAAGCCTCAGTAGTCGCTAAGAGCGAGTCGCAAAACAGGAACTCTTCTTTGATACTACGTGTGTCATGAAAGACGTAACGAACAAACACCAAGAGTTGGCTGCATTGTGAAACATCGGTGCTTTCATCCAATTGCACACTGAATGGAAACGGTGAAGCATTCAGTTCTTGCTTCAAAACATTTGACGACATTTCAATAATTCAAGAATAGATGGATAGTCGGTGACCGATCCCAGTTGGCAAGCGATAGTAAATGAACAATCAGATACAAACATAAAACAACTGCGCTGCTAAGAAACCCTGCCCAGTTCATTCTTTGTTCAATTAACTCATTATTTTCTGACTTTGATTTTTTAACTGACCTACTGCGGACCCCTGGTACACATGCTACGGACCCCCTAGGGGTCCATGGACCCCACTTCAAGAAACCCTGAATAAGAGGTTGGAAAGTGTCACATTACACACCTCTACTTCCCGCCCTCATTTCATCTATTCTAGACCGCGTCTTGGTAATTTGTCGTTAAATGTAATATATTAGATATGTTCAGAGCGGAAGAGGGATTTATCAATTTTAATCGAAATATGATAGTTGCAAATAAAATAGTATACGAACCTTGGTAGGAAGTTTCATTCCTGTCTCGAGATCATAGCTAACCTCGCCGCTCTACGTCTCGGTTAACTAACTGATCTCACGACAGGATTGAATCACTTCCCACCTCGGTGTGTAATATACTATTTTCGTTTTATAATAGCATATTGTGATTAATTACAGTTCAGGTTACTTTTCGTAGCCTTCAGGATTAAAACAAAACTTCATACAGCTTACAGACGGAGTTGAGTTTTGTTTGAACTTTGTTAAACCGAAGGGAGTCATTCCTGTAAGCTATACTGATTTAAATGAGAAGTGGTTATATCTTAGTGTAACACTTTTAAAAAGGTGTAGGCCTAGATGCTTCCGGTTCGGTCCCCCTTCCCCTGGAAATGTTGGTATGGGCGCACTTGGATGTGACTGTAATATATCAAATAACTGTGACCGAGTCACTTATTTACAACAACCATCGTGATTCTGATTTTATTCCACTACAATAAAATATGTAAGAGAATTGATTGTAGAGTTTATTGTTTTTTAGTAAAATATCTACTACGGATCAGTCCAGTCACTAAATTTTCAGTTTTTTTTTTGTTTTATTGATTTAATTCTGCATATGGGTACTAAGAACGTTTCCACGAATTTTGGAGAGAACAGTAACTGAAAAAATATATAGTATTCTGGAAAACTCAGCACTTTATATTTTTCGGAGCATTAATTAGATGACAAGGTTTTGCTTTTCCTGTCATATGGATATTCGTAAACGTAAAATCGGTGCAGGATCCAGGAACACATACGATCCTGATTGGCCTGGCCCTTTCCGTCAGTGTACCGTAAACGTTCGATATCTTCAAATTCCTGACAGGGACGTGACCAATTGGTTTATCATCGACGTCACTGTCTTGGTTGACTGATATTCCATTCCATGTTATATCTAGACGAGAAAAAAAAACAATTCATTTAACCTAAGTAATGGATACTATGAGTAGATGGCATTAGTGGTTTCGTTACCAAGTCATGTTTTTTCAAATAGCCGTCGTAGCTCCATTACCCAATTTTTTTGACCGCTTATATCTGATGTGGAAAGATAGCAATCCATTCGGAAACAGAAGTGAAATTTTATGTTTTGAAGATTATTTCAATGCCTATATTTTCATTACCTGCATAAATTTCTTAGGTCAACTGTAGTTTGGAGCTTCATTAGCTTTCGTTCAATATCTGTCGAACTGTCGGAAATCTGCATCTATGATATGAACCTATTGTAAGTCGTGGATTATCAAGTGAACGGAAGAAAATGTAGACATTATATTGTAACGAAAACGCTTCAAGTAATTCTACAAAGGAATCGACCAATCCTATCTTTGAACAGTTTTATGATAGACACTCAAATGGTGTACCTAGAAGCAATGCTTATGGGGAAACGTCTATCTGCATAACCGGTACATCAAACCATTTGTCGACCAGCTAGCTCTATGTTGTTTTCTGTTATTTTATTCATTTCAGATATATTTATTCGTATTTTTTATACTTTTGTTATTTATAAATAACATAAATTCACCACCATCCCATCAGTATCGTTCATGAAGTGTAATTTAAATTCCAGTGCATCTATTCGCAATCATAAGGTTCCAATGCAATATGAACATTCTGAATAAGAGATTTCCCGATTAATAAGTTATGAGGTGTTATTATGATGAAATAGCCGCAAAATAAGGAAAACGCCTCTTCAGTGAAGTTCTCCGATAGGCTATATTTTTATTACTATAGATTCGAATTTTCAAGTTATTAGGTTGAACCTAGATGAACTACTCACCCTTCATTGTGATACGATTGTAAGTAATATGCTCAATTAAACCTTTTCCTGCCCTATTGACCGAATTAACATGGATTGCCTCAGTTGCTTTTTCAATACTGCAATCCTCGAAAGTGACGTTTTTCACATGATTATCTTCATATACTTGTGAGAGTCCTGCTCCTATGCTGAGTCCGTGACTTCCGGAACAATGGATATTTTTGAAATAACAGTCCCAGCCGCGATTGACAACAATACAGTCATCTTGATTTTTTATGACACAGTTGGTAATTTGGATGTTGTTACCAGCCACATCAAAACCGTCAGTTTCACAAGCAAGGCCTTTCTGAAACAGAATGAAAGATAGTATCACTTTCCAGCATCATGCAAAACTCTATAAATTATCGAAAAATTCGATTTGGAACCAATCTGATCTGAATAATATTCAAATAATTTTTTCGACCTTGAATAACTTTGATGTCGAGTCACCTTAAATGACCTTTGGTGTGTATGCCCCGTCTGGTGCATACACGTTTGACCTTGAATACCCTTGAGTGTTGCATGGTCTAGCTTGTACATCATTGCCCTTGAATGACATTGAAATCACTTTGTGATGCGTCTTCAAGTTGATTGCGATTGAACAACATCGCAGTAAATATTTTTCTGTATAACATCAAATGACTTGGTGCAATGTAAAATTAAGGTTGAATACATAGTGTGGATATTCTCTGAACCGAATATCATTGCCCTTGAATAACCTTGTCTGCTTGGAAACAATGAAAAGTTTGGCACTACATTTACGTTGAATCATTTTGATCCACAAATAACAGCATATCCCTTGTTTAATGGATTTTCACAAATTGATATTGAGGAGTTATGTTTGGATAATATCTAGCATAAATAATATAGCCCTTGAATGAATTTGTTTTCAAGACAACATCAATGTTCAATCATTCCGACCTACGAATAACCTTGAGGATTTTCAATGATGAAAATTAATCTCAAATGTGGGAGCAGGTTCAGAGTGTTCGAACTCACACCCCCACTCTTTTCAATTTCTACATGAGCTCAAAACAATCTATAAGCGCTCAGTTCAGATTATCTGAAGGAGTATTAGTTGTGCTTCAATGTCACACCAGCAAGAATCCATCCACCCAAGAAGTAAACGTCAAAATTATACTTTCACTATACTTTTTGAATGGATAATTTGAAATTTCAATTTTACCACAGTTCAGCAGAGAGAAGATATGGAACATCATTATCTATCGATAGAAAAGTTGTCATTTGATAATGGTTATGCTGCTTTGGTTAGTATCGTACTTGGCGGTGATTGGGTGGACCACTGTGACGTTACCTACCCTAAATAATGATAATGATAAGAATTATAAATCATTATGGAGGTTGTTTGGGAAAATAAAAAGCTAGGGTACAAGGATGGTCAGACGGTTCAGATGAGACGAGAGAAATACATATGGGGATATCGTATAGTGAGGAAGGATGTATATCTATCTGACTATATTATCGTCAGCGAAATCTGAGAATTTCGTTTTGTTACAACTGATTTCGGTAACTGAATTCATAAGTTTCATTTTTCTCTTCGTTTTCAAATTAGGAAATTTAATTTAATAATTTGAACTTTTCATACATACCGCATCTCCAGCAGTATTATCGATATTCCAGTTATTGATCGTGATATGAGATCCGAGTACAGCAACACAATGTTTGGGGCAATTTATTAAGTTGAGTCCATCGAAGTGTCCGCTCCCTCTTATATATACGAAAGCTGGTTTTTGTACTCCCCCGCTACCTTTACCGTCCCAATATTTAGCACCTTGTCCATCAAACAGGTTCCCTGTTGAAAATAAAATGAGAGCAAAAGTTATTCCCACTGTATACTATCGTACTATTTTATCAGCAAACATATTCATTTATCCCATTTTTCATTCTAGAGAATTTATGTATATGGAATAATGCAAGAACAGATCCTCGAGGAACACCGTTTACATTCTGTACATTTCTGTCCCCAATAAAAAAAAAGTTTTCTATTACAAAAGTAATCTCGAAACCATCTGTAAGCAGTTTCCCTTGTATATTCAATAGAATTGTGTGATCTACTGTATCGAATGCTTTCAAAAATTCAGCGAATTTTGAATTGTAAATGATATTTTGAGGGAATTTGTTGTCTAACAGTTTGTGGATTGGTTCTGTATCTAGTCGTATCTTCGAAGCAAGCAATTGTTTCACCTACTAGCTGTCATCCAGTGTCTCGTTAATCATTGAAAATGTGGGATAACAAAAAAAGTTGTGCTTCACCAACAGAAATTACCGCACAAGCTTGGTGGGAGTGAAAAAGTACATTTTTATAGAAGGAGTAAAAAATACAAAAAATACATATTTCCACTATATGAACGAATCAAGGAACAAATGAAAAAGTTAAATACCAAAGTACTATGTCAGTTGCATACACATAACATATAAATGAGTAATGGGTATAAATGACTCAGTTGAATCAGGCATTATCAGTATAAAATAGTTAAGGCTTTCGCGGCCGAAGTTTTCAGTATCACTACTTTTATTCGGGTTTGAAGGCCGTCGTTTCTTGGAATTTCTTCCTGACGTTTCGCTGGCTCGAGTGGCTAGCTTCTTCAGAGGCTCATTCATCGGAATGAATTTCAAGATGAATGAGCCTCTGAAGAAGCTAGCCACTCGAGCCAGCGAAACGTCAGGAAGAAATTCCAAAAAACGACGGCCTTCAAACCCGAATAAAAGTAGAGATACATTATCAGTATAATTACAATCCGTACCACTTTACTTCCAGAGTCGTTTTTGTTTTTTCCATATGGAAGTAAAGGTGACATGGGAGTAGCTGTTTTAGATAGACTGTTCATTTTGTGAATGATTTGAACGTAAATGAATAATGAATACACATAATCAGAGAGTGTTTGCGAAATATTTGATGTTACTTTTCCATAGGAGTTTTGTATTTTTTCTGTATTCACCTGGATTTGATTGTATTTCAGCAATTAACATTCTGGTGAATCAAATAATGTCATACACAAGGACATTCAAATGGGAGCATCTGCATGAGGCTCTCGAGAGCGGTGGAAGATAGAGGGTCGGTTGAACTAAGTTGAAGTTGTCCACTTCAGAGACCTATCGAATGATATAGGAAATCAACTTTTACTCTCCCAGTTTCGAATATTCAATGCCTGTATATCAAAATATATCAGATGAATCCAAAGTTGAGAGTGGCCAAAATCGAAATTGAAACTATGAAAATCTGAGAATAAAAAATTACAGACACAATTTCGAATTGTCCTATTTTGTCCGCATCAATGTTCCTAACATATTGAGATATTCAATCATCTCTGATAATGATTGAAGTTTGGAGATATCATTGTGTACTCAGAGAAGAATTAAAAAAATTATCCGAACGAAAAACACCCGGTTCAATGTTGATTTTTCTTTTCTAGTTACAAGAAGTCATCTGAAAAAGGAGAAAAATGTTTGTAACAGCTTTGAGCGTGCCATTATCTTGACCAACTTGCTCGATCAATAGGATCAAACTTCATCAATGACCCCCAAATGAGATATCATATCAGAGTGCCCAATGTTCACACATGAATTTGAAATATTGAGATTAACTATACATCTGAAGGTGATAGCGGAAAGGTATTGTTGAAGAATTATGTTATCTTGTAGGTCTTTTGGAATTGAATGCAATATGTTTCTGGAAAATAATAAATCTTTTATAGCCATAGTGATTTTGTAAGTTTCTCAGTACTTTCGCTACATGATTGCTCGAGTACTCGATCATTCTCCGACGAAACACGGTCGCAGTTTCATACCCACATAGCACCGGACGTTCAATGGACATTCATTTTGGGTCCATTATAGATCCAAACGTCCATGGATTCGAAATGGATATCCATTGGATGTACGCTTTTGGACGTCAACTTGAATATCCAAAAATGATCATTCGATGGTCGTCCAGAGGTGGACATTGTTTGGAAATGTAAAACTGTACATCCATTGGACGTACACTTTCGGACGTGAACTTGAATATCCAAAAATGTTTATGCAATGGACGTCCAGAGATGGACATTGTTTGGAAATGTGAAACTGTACATCCATTGGACGTCCCCTTTCGGACATTAACTTGAATTTACAAAATGTTTATCCAATGGACGTCCAGAGTTGGACATTGTTTGGAAATGTTAAACTGTACATCCAGTGGACGTACACTTTTGGACGTTAACTTGAATATCCAAAAATATTTTTCCAATAGACGTCCAGAGGTGGACACTGTTTGGAAATGTGAAACTGTACATCCATTGGACGTACACGTATGGATTTCGATTTGGATATCCAGAAATGTACATCTATTGGACGTCTAGATGTGGACGTTATTTGGAAATTTGGAACTGTTGTAAGAATTCAACACAATTATTTCTGATTTTTCACAAAAACAGTAATAATTTCATTGATTATGTAAAATTTACATATCTTCGGTTTTGAGAGAAAATTACTAATTGATTCTGAATATGAATCGAATATATTCAAATTACGCGCCAATCGTTTCGCCCTCAATTGAGAATAGCAGAATAGCGCCAAAAGCACTTCGTGTCGGTAGTGGGTAGTGTATTGTATCTGTATTGGACGCAGTGGACGCTGGGAGCTTTCATTTTGTACGATTGTTGAGTTTTGTGTATTCCGATCTGTATCATAAAGCAGAAATAAGCTATATTGAAGATAAGTGACTATTTTTAGTGAAAGTGAGGTTATACAATACTTTCCAGTGTACATCTTAAAAAAATATGAATCGTTCGTCTGATCAACGTACCTATATAGAAATACGAACTTGCATTTTCAAAAGGGTCCGAGTTGCAATAAATAAAGAAAATCAGTGGTGGAACAGTTCCAGTATTCAACAACTGCACTGATGATATAAGTCTTTCCAAGTGAAAAATTCACATAACACTGTGAACATTGGTAAGATCAAATGTTCCGATAAGGTGTGGAAGTGAGAACACTCTTTTGAGAGGTTTCAATTACAGATGCCCAGGATGATAGGAATAGAAGAGTCGTATCAGAAGAAGTGGAAGACTAATTATTACATGGGAAGAATATCGCACGGTAACACAGGAGTATACAGAAATAGAATGAATAACATTATTAACCCATTGTTTCATCATATGTAGTGATGTTATATTCAAATATCAAACTTGAGAAGTTTACCTTTTACTCCTCTCACATTCAGGTTTTCTCCATCGAGATATAGCAATGGACCTGCCCAGTTTGCGTGTTGAAATGTGGTGTGGCCTTCGAATGTTATAGTGCTTCCTTTTTTCAATTGAAAATGTAGAGTTGTTCTGCCAGGAACGTTCATACCTTTGACGACTATGTTAGTACAAGTCTTCACAACATTTGCTATTTGGGAGGGCTGGGTAATTGTACAACTGGCTCCCACGGGATTCGCATATGCTATGGGGGCAACACCCAAGCAAATGATGAGAATACTTATTAAGTTCATGACGAATATCTTTTTCAGTTTGTTGGAGTTTGAGATCGATTTGGCGTTTTATATCCAACGGATATTTCGACCACTTGTCGATAAGATTACTCTGATGATAAAAAAATACATGATTCCGTCATTCTTGATATTGAATTGAGAATTTTTGCAGCGAGTCCGACAAGTGGAACATTTCCCATATGGTACTACCGAACAAAATTCTCACGAATATTATGAAAAATAAGTAGAAAATGCAACAGGATATTCACTATTATGATATTCAACCGAAAAAACAAACATTCCCAACCATTAGTTGAATATTCGGGGGTTATATTCAGAGTGCACCAAGTTTAATCGGTTAAAATGTGTTTACATCCTAAATTCTCGGAATTTTGCTTAGCAAATGAATGTAATATATTGATGAAATTCCTAGACCACAGGTCGAGGTATACACGAAAGCATTTACTTATAATATAGGTAAAATAGGAGGAATATATGTTAAGATAATTTCCAGAAGAACTGTTTACTCAGAAAACTTCAAAGTCGAACAGAGTACCTGAAGAGTGAGCAATTTTCCAGGATTATTTTGATAAGTTCGATCGGTTAACTAGGTCTATTGCAATTGATAGATGCATAACTCTGTGAAAGCGTCAGATCCCTGAGCAAGAGAGGTTCCACAAGTTTCCAAATTCACAACAAAGGGCTGGGAACTCAGTACTCGAGTCATCTGTGTACTTATTGCCAAGGGGGAACGATTGATAACAATTCGGAAGAGCATCGACCGTGGAAGTATCTATAGAAGAGAGACAAGTCTCCGACCCCTCTACGATGTTCCAATGAAGTGAGCGAAGAATCACCAACTTTTATTTTGAGTGGTGACCGAAAAAGAAATGTCATATATGAGCTGATATTCTTGTTCGAATAACTTTTACTGAGTAATTATTTCACGAAAAAAATTGTAATTCTGTTTGTATAAGACTACAATAACAGACAATTAGGACGGAGAGTAGAACCCTTGTTTCTTCCTGAAATATTCATTGAAAAGCAATCCAGTCAAAAGTTTGATTTTTTTGACTAATTTGTATTTTTAGAAGAATGTACATGATGATAAGGTCTGTGATCTTTCTGTGGTATGGATATACAAGCTTGTACAATCTGTGCAGGAAGCAAAACACTTAGAACTCTGAAATTTTCTGACTCTGGTCCTGTCACTGAACCGTAAACGTTCGATATCTTCAAATTCCTGACAGGTAAGTTTCCAATTGATTTATCGTCCATGCCATTGTCTTCAGTAACTGATATTGTTATATCTAGAGCTGAAGAAGGAAACGAGTAATAGAAGCTACCAAGAATGGGTATATTTTGATGATATAATAAACAATCTGTGAACACAAACATTTCGAACTATCTGCTCTTTACGAAAAGAATCTCTGAAACTGGTGCAGATGGTGTAAACTATCTGCTCCTTACGTATGTATCCGGAAATACCACATTCAGGAAAACATGGAGAATATTTCAGGCAATAATCATTATTAATACTGATCCAACTAGGGATTTCATCACTAAAAACTTCCGCTACCTATACCTTTCCAATATTTGACTCCTGGTCCATCGTGTACCTCTGATGAAAATGAACAAAATTCATAATTCGTAAATTGTTATTAGTAATAACTCACGGATACTGACAATTACGGAATGATTTTCCACTTTCAAATGGTATTAACGTCTTGTCACGACGTTCCAAATATATATCTTGAATAGGAACAGAAAAAAGCCAAAAAATGATTACTAACATTCTCGAGGAATTTTTACGAACCGAGCCGCGTCAGCAGCGAGGGAGTAATATGCCGAGAGAATAATAGTCATTATTGCGAGAAATGTACTCTATTTTATCTACGACTGATTTATTTATCACAAATAAATGATTCTTCAGTTTCATTCTCAATACAAATACACAAACACTACCTATGCGTTTGACACTAACACTTTGGAGTTTGGTTATATCGTTTCCATGGTAATATTCAGTTAGAGAAATGTTGTGATAGGACTACATGGGGAAATAACGACTATTACTATTAATACTTCGCCATTATTCCCTAAGGGCATTATACTGCAGAAACTATAAGAAAAATACTTATATTATGTATTAATCGTAAATAACAATCATTATTTCGATGTGAGCAGATTCTCAAAAATTATTATTTCTTTTCAGTGATCACCGGGACAGTAAACATTTTTCATTTATGCTATATATATATATATATATGTTCGGATAGGTTTCCGCGGTCAGTTGTGTGTTGTTGTTGAGTTCGGGTTGAACCGCGTCTGGAGTTTTGTTCTCGACGTTTCGGCTCCGATTTTGGAGCCATTTTCAAGAGGTGAATGTGACTTCACCCTGAGGTCTCAATCTGCCTACTCCTCAGGTGTTGTCACAGGGGGCAAGGGTTTGTGACTTGACGCCGGGGCCTCAATCTGCCTACTCCCCAGGTCTCGTCACGAGTTCTTTCTAAGGTCTCAATCTGCCTACTCCTTAGATCGAACTGAGGTATCGAGGGATGTTGGGTAGGATTTATAGCAGCGGGTGCTACTAAAGGACCGTCGGATGTCTTGGTGGGGACTGGGCATCTGGAAATTAGGGGTTTCCATGCAGTTGGAAGTCTCTGGCCGTCGTCACGTTTATTTAAGCAGGAAGGTCGCTTCTCGATTTCGATGGCCTCGCGAATTATACGAGCTTGTAGTGTTTTTGCTGTAGCGATGGTCTTAGTGTTCGCAAAGTCTATATTGTGTCCTGTCTCTTGATGATGTTTGGACAGAGCTGAAGATGGGTCTGATTTTCGGACAGCAAGTTGATGTTCGTATACTCTACTTGTCACACGTCTGTTGGTCTGGCCTACATATGTTCTATGGCAATCAGAACATGGTATTTCATATATACCCTGTGATTCGTTGACAATTTTGTCCTTGGGGGAGCGGAGGAATGTGGAGATTTTGTTGCTCTCCACATTCCTCCGCTCCCCCAAGGACAAAATTGTCAACGAATCACAGGGTATATATGAAATACCATGTTCTGATTGCCATAGAACATATGTAGGCCAGACCAACAGACGTGTGACAAGTAGAGTATACGAACATCAACTTGCTGTCCGAAAATCAGACCCATCTTCAGCTCTGTCCAAACATCATCAAGAGACAGGACACAATATAGACTTTGCGAACACTAAGACCATCGCTACAGCAAAAACACTACAAGCTCGTATAATTCGCGAGGCCATCGAAATCGAGAAGCGACCTTCCTGCTTAAATAAACGTGACGACGGCCAGAGACTTCCAACTGCATGGAAACCCCTAATTTCCAGATGCCCAGTCCCCACCAAGACATCCCATCCCTCGATACCTCAGTTCGATCTAAGGAGTAGGCAGATTGAGACCTTAGAAAGAACTCGTGACGAGACCTGGGGAGTAGGCAGATTGAGGCCCCGGCGTCAAGTCACAAACCCTTGCCCCCTGTGACAACACCTGAGGAGTAGGCAGATTGAGACCTCAGCGTGAAGTCACATTCACCTCTTGAAAATGGCTCCAAAATCGGAGCCGAAACGTCGAGAACAAAACTCCAGACGCGGTTCAACCCGAACTCAACAACATCATATATATATATATATATATATATATATATATATATATATATATATATATATATATATATATATATATATATATATATATATATATATATATATATATATATTCATTGAATACCAAAGAGAAACCACAACTTCTTGTAAATTTTCCATATGAGTACAATTTCAGGAACGAACATACAATTTATATGTTTAGTAAAACCTGATACTTTCTCAATTTTTGACGTATCTTTTTCATTATTATTGCTCGTATACGTTTAGTTCCATAACAGTGCAAATATACTTTTCCTAGAGATTTTTGCACTTAGAGTGCAAAAATATCAGTTTGATGTTAGGATAACTGATCTCTAGAAAAAGTTTAAACCTTTACACCACAGGTTCCAACGTATCGCTTATAACAGTACAGCGCAGATTTCATTCAATAACTTGTTTATAACTCTTTGACAATTTTATTTTTGGGGTGATTCATAAAAAATCCATTGAAAGTAGCTATAAAAGTCAGAATCTGAGAAATTTTGAGGTTTTTCTGTCATTATGGCGGACCAAGCATGTGGGTAGGGTAGAGAAAAGTACAGATATTCAAAATGCTGTATTACTTCACATTTTTTCGGGTAATTCATCTCGTGGAGTCTCTATTTATTCAATTATCACATAGTCTTGTGGTATTCAGTAAACAATTCCATTTAGACCTGGCGGCAGTGATAGATTTTTTGGACCAATTTTTTACAGTCTGCTTTCCGAAAAAGAAATACTTGAATCTGAAACGAATCATAATATGCGAAAAAATACGCGCTGCGTGGTACTTCATAGCAAACCCAGAATTTGTTCTTGATGGAACACAATGTATACTTCCAAAGAGTATGCCTCATAAATTTTCGTTATTCTCACGATGAGACTCGTTTCAGTTGTGAAAAGCGTACTGGAAAAAGTTGGTTTTCATTGAATTTTTGCGCAATACATTCGGGGAATTTGTGAATCACCCTGTATCATTTACAACAGTATATCTTATATAATAAATAAATGTATAAATGTAAAGCAGTCTGTAAAAATGCGTCCATCCAAATTATTGTTGAACTCAATGAACGGCAAAGATCAGTTTTGAGTTTCTGAGAGTCTGAGAGAACTTCCTGGAAGTGGAAATCTACCAGTGTACTGTGAACAACCAATAACTCGTCACTATCGCTGAGGTGTTGACAAACGGATGACGAACCAATCAATTTCAATATTCCTTCGATGGAAGAAATAAGAATTGATTATGATGTCAGTGAAGACGCAAACGCAGTGAGAATCATTGTCAGACACCTTTCCCTTCATTACTACTTCAATTGGGTCTTGAAGAAATAGGAACTCCTACCAAGGTGCTCTTTCCCATCAATAACTACAATGGCATAATCTGTTGAAATTATAAATGCCTTGGCCGTTATGGAAAAAAATGGTGTTATGCGGATTAAATGAGTAGGTATGATGGAAAGGTTTTAATATATTCTATTTTCTTTTTTTTTTTTTTTCGCCTTCGTTAAACGAGAGATTGAAATTGTATCTCGATGTTATTGTTTTATCATCTCTCAAAATATTATTGGGTTATCTCCTCTCGATAAATATCACGTCAGGAATTTTCTCAATATTATCATTGACAATCATGGAATATTTGAAAATATCATTAATCTAACCTTGAACTGAATTAATCTTTTTTCTCAAAATCATATAGCATACTGGGTGAAGTAGACATATGCCTCAGTATCAAACGAATTGACCATCATTTAATCAATTACAGAACTGTATTTCAGCAGATTATCTCATCACATAGCCTCCACGTTGGAAAAAACATGAAAGTGAATATGAGTAATAGCAAAGTTGGGCGTTTCTGATATCCGCAAGCGATGTGTATGTTAAGAAACATCTCTTACCGCTAATTTTGAGATTCAATGAAGGATAAATCTGACCATAAAAAGAGGGAGGAAATGTATAGTTGATTACTTTGAAAAATGAATCACTATGAATAGACATTTATCATTCAATCAGTAAACATTATGAATAGTCTGCTACGAGACTTCAATGTGATCAAGATTTATTGAACAAATGAATTTGAATTCAAATTTGCATGATGTCACATTCTTGGGACTGATTACCGGCGTGGCCAAACTCAACGGGATATTAACGAAAAAAGTTGCTCTATTCCTGTCACATTTGCACGGGCGGCATTCAATCGCTGATGCCAAGAACCAGGTTCAGAAACGAGAACCGAGTATGTCAATCCAAAAAATAGGGGTATTGAAACAATTAAAGCTGTTGAAGAAGCACAATCAAAGAATTCATTCAAGACTTGTAAAATGTCCAAACAGTTTTCTTTCATTTCGGTCATTTCCTAAAGCTGTCGCAAAAAAATTCACTTTCAGTTCATTATCCCCTTCCACCAAAGAGTATGGATCACAACAAGAAGAAAATATGGTTCATAAAAATTCTATTTTGGACTCATCGGAAAAAAAACGAATATCACGCCTGTCGACAATCATATGCCTGACATGATTTTTTCACCTCCGAAATATAAAAAATATTTTGAAGAACTTGAATATAAACGAAGCTTGCGTATCTGATGGAATCCCAGAAACTGTTTTAAAGTGTATGCCTACGAATTGACAACAGTACTTTGCGAATTGTTCAACCTTTCGTATAACTATGTCCTGGAAAACAGCCAGAGTTCAGTCAGTTCCTAAAAAGAAAGAAAACTTCGCCTTGTAATTATATACCAACTGCATTGTTTTCCATTAGTTTCTATCATATTAATCAATTCGGTTTCAGAAGTACTATAAACGCTGTGAACAAATTGGATAATAACATACTTGAGGCTTTTGAGAATGAACACTCATGCCTTACTGTCTTTACTGATCTATCGAAGGCTGTCGTTTATTGTATCAGTCATGATGAACTTTCGACGAAACTAGAAATTTATGGATTGAGAGGAGTTCCCAATCTTATCTGGAAAATAGAACACAGAGGGTCTATTATAATGATTAACGTAAGTCAGGAACGCTTTATCCAAAGAGGAGTACCACAAGGATCCATATTGGGTCTTTTTATATTTTTAATTCATGTAAATGATATATCTTCGCATATGTCTCTCAAGCACGAACTCTTGACTATACTATACGACGATGACACGTCCATCTCAGTTTATGTGGACGAAATTTTTAATTTTAATGATATATCACCAGGGCTTATTGGCCATGCAAAATAGTGTCTGACTGCAATGAATTATATTTAAACAAATCGAAAACTGAGTTAAGTTTGTTCTCGAATTCTCACACTGCTCTTTGTGCTTCTCCTTTAACACAGGCAGTTGAATTCTCAGTAATATTTTTTCAATAGAACAGCTGAACTTTGGAGGTTTTTCATGGGGCATACAATTTCAAAAATTCAAAGTGAATGTTAATTCGTGAGACGTTTTTTGAACATTACAGGGTTTCCTTTTCGAATGAATCTATATAGAAAAAAAATGGAATTCAACACTACAAATTTTAAGGTAGTGAAGTAGAACTGTTTATTTATATTTCAAATCAGAATTAATATTATTCCTTCAGTGGTTGAATAGTTATTTCGGAACAATAACCATGACAAGCAAGCAATGTCCTGAAATTGTTCATTTTTTAACATCATGCGAGAATATAAGAATATCACAATCAGGTGGTTGAAAAAAACATTTCGAACCACTTGACTGGATTATTCTGATAAATCAATATCTGAACTAACCTATATGTATCTGATATATTATTTCACTTCGTAAACATCGAAATGATTTTTATCAGCACACTTGATAATTTTTTGTTTTCATTTTTCATGAATGACAGAGATCTGAAGATATCAGAAGCCAGTTAGTTATAGAGGCCGTTCTTTCGATGATCCTACTATTGTTATCTCGGAAACGGTAAAACCTTCAAGGTCCCTTAAATCAGAAAACTTTTCCTCTTTTGGGGAATCAGAAAAATTTCCTTCCAGATCGTGAATATCATTGGTTGCTTTTCAGATATTTGCTAAAAACTAGAATTGTTGGATTTCGTTTTTTGGCTCCACCGCCTCCATTTCGAATAATATGAAAAAATTCAGAAAAAACTTGCAATATTGTTTTTCTTATTTCTCATAATCTGATTTAAACCAATTTCCAATGGGACGTTTTCTTCATTGGATTTCATTAACTTGATTACTTCAAATACGGACTTCTATTTTTTTTTTCATCAATTTTTGTTGCCTCTGTCATTTCAAATTCAGCTATGTATTACAATGCATGTGCTCTATAATGTTTTTCTCATAACCACTGTATGATCATTCAATTTCCGATTAGAACTTACTTCAATAAAGTAGGGAGCAATTTTCACATCAGATCACTCTAAAGTGCGCCGGTCACGTAAAAGGTTGAGGTTGACGAAAAAAAAAAATGGACCAAAAAAATGGCAAGTGAAACTAATTACAATAAATGGTAAGGGTTCGGACTTTCATTGTCTATGTTATTAACTCTTTTGAAACCTGTTGCTAAAAACGAAAGGATAAAGGAAATCAAATCATAAGGAAATCAAATCCAAACAAAAAGTTGAAATGGATTTTTTGGTCAATAATAAAATCTAGGGTTAATTGATCGAAGAAAATGATGAGAAGAGAGACAAGTCTCCGACCTTTCTACGATGCTCCAACGGAATGGGCAAGTCTGAGAGCGAAGAACCAACATTTCCCAGTAAACACATAACATGTGTTTACACATGTGAAACATCCCCCGTGAATTACTTGTGTGTTAGTAACAATTTATTTTTGAATGTAAATAAATGCAACCACATAAGTTTTCACAAAAGAAATAAAAAGGTTGAATCTTCATATAACATACAAGGAATCACACTCCAGTATTGCAGTACAGTTAAAGACCTTGGGATCTCATTTGATGATCAGTTGAGCTTTAACACGCATATAAACACTTTTGTTCTCAAGGCTTTCGAAAATCTGGGTTTTGTATTGCGGAACTGTAAAGAATTCTCTATAGAGACTTGCAAGAGATTATACATGTCATTGGTTGTGTCATTGTTGGAATATGGTTCAATGATATGGTCCCCCTTTTACATGAATAATTGCGTGTGCTTAGAAAGAGTTCAGAATGAATTCATTAGGTTTTGTCTCTACAAGCTCCAGATAAGAATTCCTGACGATCATGTTATGATAATGCGTTGGATATGCTTGGTATGAGGACTTTTAGGCAACGGCGGTTATATGCTGATTTTATTTTTGTATATAAATCATTGAATGGTCAAGTGGTTTGTCCGGAACTCCTAATGACAATACAATTCAATATTCCATCTAGAAATCTGAGGCAGTATCGTATCTTTTCAATTCCTTTTCATAATACCAATTATGGGTCTCATGCTCCTATTGAAAGAACTTTAAGAATTGTTAATACCAGGAAGGTTGAAATTTTGGGCATTTCCTTGCCTACATTTAATAGTAAGATAAGAGAAGTTATTTAATTTTATTTTGTGGAAGATGCAATGCAGAAAGTAAGATATTCTTGGAATTGTTATTCTGATAGATTTTCTCAGTATTCATTTTGTAATAGGCTTTGTTACTTATTTGCTTATCAGTTAGTTAGTTATGAGTTACTTGCTTTTAGGTTTGGTTAGGTTAATATACGTGTTTATTACTTTACTGTTGTAATGGGGTAACCCGTAAATAAATGAATAAATAAATTATTTGTAACATTGAAAATTGATTTTTCAAAAATACCCATACAAGAAGTATTTCATAATCAAAGCAAAGATGGCATATTTCAAAAATAGGCTGTATATCAAATGGCACATTGAGGAAATACTTCAATAACAAATTTATTTCTAGCTAAGCGATATGCGCACAAATACTCAATCCATATTTTGAGTATCTTGTCACTTTTTTGATGTTTTGCTATTTGATACATATGAGCATCTTGCATGTATGACTTGAATTCACATGGTGATTTGAAGTTATTATATATTCATTTTTCACGATGGTAAGTGTTTGAAATGCAAATTGGTGATACTAGAGGTTTTTGGAGTCTCTATACAATTCCCAGAAAACACATAACGTGTTTGAAACATTCCACGTGAATCACTTATCATTATTTGAAACATTGAAAACTAAGGTTTAAAAAATTTACTGGAAGTAATTCATAATCTAAGCAAAGATGACGTATTACAAAAATAGGCTGTATATCAAATGGCACATTAGCACAGAACACCCTATCTACACAGAAGCGCAACTGAAGCGTACCGACCGAATCGAAAGCTTGGCTTTTATATTGTCAACCTCACATTTGTGTTGTTAGGGTGTTATAAACTTTTCGAACAATTATCAATGTCCTTGGGTTATTACTACTGATAAATTTTATTAATATCGGATGAAAGCATGATCAGAGTAGTTTTAAACGTTCGCTCCTGCAAAATTCAGTTGATTACTCTAATAAAACTATTTGAACATTAAATAGCCGCCTACACCACTTTTCTATCTACTTTTTTTTAAGGTGCAAAAAACAGTAAGCCTATTCACTGAAATTATTTTGGTATCTTCAAATGGAATTGAAACTGCCCCAATTTCAGTTCAGAAGCAGAAATGCTCAGTCTAGAAAGTTTACAAAGGTGTATCACTTGAACTGTATATCAACCGACAGTTTGAATTTACCGCCAAGAAATGACATTATACAAGCCAAGCTTTGAGGTTACGAAAAATTGACCCCAAAAGATCAAAGGGACCGCCTTCAAGTTGCGCTTCTGTGTAGATAGGGTGTTCTGTAACATTAGCTAGCTAGCGATCGAAGCGACATGTGAACAAATACTCGATCCATATTCTGAGCATCTTATCACTTTTTTGATGTTTTGCTATTTGATACATATGAGCATCGTGCATGTCTGACTCAAATTTACATGGGGATTTGAAGTTATTTGCGGATGACACTACCTTGGTTCACTTCTCTGAAAATATTAATGAGATCAGAAATAAAATGAAAAGTGATCTCAGCATTTTCACACTATGGCTAAATTTTCACAAATTGACTCTCAGTCCCTTGAAATCAAGTTTTATGTATGTATCTAAGAGAACATTACCTCATCTGATCCAACCATTCACTGATCGAATTCAAAAACAAATTGAAAAAAGAAATGTTGAGCTGATTTAATCGATGAATTTGACACCTTCACCTGTCACATAGGTAGTTACAATATAGATTTGTAATTGCTTTTTTTTTTTCAATTCTCCTAGAATATCATCACATAATACATTATCCACCACATTGTAACATTGTATTTTCAAAATATTACCATTTTGAGCCTATGCTTCCAATTTTGATTGATATATGTATATGTTTATATATATATATATATATATATATATATATATATATATATATATATATATATATATATATATGTATGTATGTGTATATGTGTGCATATATTTGTTGTATTTCTTAGTCATACTACTATATATATATTTTTCTCTCATTCTTTCAAATATTTCCCGACTATAAACATGTAATGTTTCTTGGGTAATAAAGTTGATTGATTGAACCAGCTATTTCCAACAATTCAAAAATAGAAATCACAAAACATATTTAATTTCTGGGATAAATCATTGATCCAACCCTGTCTTGGACTGGTAATATTCTGAACCTTGAACCAATTATTGGTATATTATATAGATTAAGATTTTTTCTGTAATTTTTCTATTGGAAAACTTGTACGGGTAATAATAAAGTATTACTTATGATGAAATATACTTTCTGTGAAACATTTTCTATTGAAGTTTTCATTATGTGGTATCGTGTATGTTCACTTCTTGCTCGAATTTGAACGGCATTTTGGAATTTTCACGAGTGGGAAACACTGTTCTAGATTGAAAAAATCCATTTACGTCAGGTAAAACGAGTGAAATGGCACCCTGTACGTACACATAAAAACTGAATTTTTCATCACGAATGCGGCAAGAGAAGTTTTCTCAGCGATTCCATTATCCTTTTTCAGTCCTTCTAGCAATTTTCGTGCAAGGCCCAATCCTAAAAGGATACCCCAGATTGCCATAACACAGGTCTGTAACTGCCGGAAAACGGAAAATTGCAAACTCCGCCTACAATGAGAATTAATTTTCAGAACTTGATGCCATATTACGATTAAAAGTATTTGCAGGACGTGAATTTGTCGAAATCATAAAATAGACGATACATGTAAACGAAAAAACATTGTTTGTAATCAGTTATTATAGATTAAACGACTTACCTTAAGGAAGTTCAATCTAAATTATACGAGAACCACATCCGAATAGACCAAATAGACCAAATTGTAGTTACGCTCCTGGTGCGGAACAAGTCACACTGTTTTTATTTATCTCAAGCAAAAAACCTCGCTTATCATCCTTCACTCATTCCTGCCCAACATTCCTATCCTCATTACGTTTTGTAGTGTGCTCTTTGAAAAAAAATATGTATATCCCCATATATGAGGGCAGCAGAAGGGACAGGGTGGGTTGGTCTATTCGGATGTGGTTCTCGTATAATTTAGATTGAACTTCCTTAAGGTAAGTCGTTTAATCTATAATTATACATCGAACCACATCCTCATAGACCAAATAGACCAAATTGTAGATGTTCAGAGCAAAATATATATTTTTTTTCAAGTGAATGTCTATAAACAAACATTCTCGTAATACAGTTTACAATCACTACATTGAGATATGTCTATGAAATAATCATAAAAGACATACGGACATATATCGAAAGAAAAAACAAACAAATAAGAAAATTTACACTATGAGTGTCATTCTGAAATCAGGCTACTTGCGAAACCATTATCACTATTAGTTAGGGGTTTGTTATAAAATCTCGCAAAAACTGAGGACCTACTTGACCATCCAGCAGCATTTCGAATAATCTCAACCGAAACACCATTACGTAAGGCTGCACTGGTGGATGCATGTCTTGTGCTATGGCTGGTGAATATTGAAGTATCAATACCACTTCTGGTAAGTGCTGTTTTAATCCACCGTGATATTGACTGTCTAGATGCCTTATGATATGGTTTTCTGAAGGTAAGAAATAAATCCTTGATGTTCTCTCGGAATTTGGATGTGACTTCTATATAATATTTCAATGTTTTATAAACACATACTTCAGGTTTATTTTCAAATAATGGTATTCGAATAATAGGTTGTTGTTTATTAGGGGCTGAAGTTTTCAAGATATTTTTGATAAGAATTAGTATAACATTCCCATCCTCTCTAATATTATCTATTTGAATAGCTGCTAATGTCTGGACACGATGTGCCGAGATTAGGGCTAAAAGAGTTGCTAACTTAATGGTCAAGTTTTCCAAGCTGAGATTCTCCAAAGGATAAAGAGTAGACAAATAGGTCAAAACTATCTGTGGGTCCCACGTTACATTGTACTTTGGAAACACCGGCCTCCTCCGAAATATACCTTTCACAAAACGTTTAATCACATTCTGGTCACCTGGTGTATGGAAGAGGAGATTCAATGAAGATCTATGGCAATTAATAGTTGGATAACTTGCACCTTTATCAAATTCTTCTTGTAGAAAAATGAGTATATCATTAATGTCAGGACTTAGGAAGTTGACATCATGTACCCTGCAATATTGCCACCATTTCTTATAACTGGTATTATATTGACGAAGTGTACTGGAGCTTATTGATGATATTAAGGTTGAAATTACAGATGAAGGAGTTCCTTTCTTTTCAAATGCCGCCCTGACAATTTCCCTACCACCAGGGAAAGTTTTCTCCAAATTGGATGTCTTTCTCTGAGAGGAGAAAGTAATAAGTCAGGGTCCGCAGGAAAATAAATAGGTTCTGATACAAGTAATTTGAAGAATAAGGGAAACCACGGTTGGGTGCTCCATGCAGGGACCACCAAAATACCCTCTGCTTCATCGGATATTATTTTGTTAAGTATTTTAGGAATCAATGGAAATGGTGGAAAGGCATAAAAGAAAAATGAAGACCACGAAATCGTGAAGGCATCTATAGCTGATGACCCTGGATCGTGTTTCCAAGATACGTAAATATTGCATTTTGAGTTTATACTAGAAGCGAACAAGTCGATTTCTGGATGCCCTAATTTTGTTGTGATTTGAAAGAAGGCTTCATTGTTGAGTGAATATTCAGTGTCCACGTTCGTGATTCTCGACTCTTTGTCTGCTTCAGCGTTATCAGCTGATCTGATATAAGATGCAAACACTTTTAACTCCTTGTCTTCACACCAATTCCATATTTTCCTTGTGATCTCATTCAAATTTTGATGTTTTACACTACCCATTTTATTGATACAAGCAATAGCTGTTGTATTATCAAGTCGTAAAAGTATGCTACAGGACCGCTGAGATTTCGTGAAAGATTTCAATGCTTTGAAAGCCGCTAATAATTCCAGGTAGTTTATGTGCATGTTAAATTCAGATTGTGTCCAGAAACCGTGGGTACGTTCTCTATTACAAGAAGCCCCCCATCCTGTTTTTGAAGCATCAGAATATATCTCAATATCAAACTTCCGTTGAGAGAAGTCATTTTTTGATGTTGATATATTCTTCAACCACCATAACAAATCTTCTCTTGCCTCTGAATTGAGATATATATGAGAATTGTACGAAAAATATTTTTTTTAGTGATATATATTTCTGTCGTTCAAGATTTTTTGTATATACTCAACCATATGTGAACGCTGGACAAATCGAAATTAAATATCCAATTAATTTTGCAAGATCTCTGATTTTTATTCTCGGTGAACGTATCACCGATGTCAAATGTTTTTTGGCTGTTTCCACTTTTTCAGTCGGTGAACGAATGGTGATATCGTTGCTACACCAAACAAACCCTGAAAATCTACAATGACTTCTAGGTACAGAATTGCTTTTGTCCATATTGATTAGAAAACCTAACGAACATAATAAGGTTTTAGTTTTATGGAAGTTTGTCAAGCATTGCTCTTCTGAGTCTCCGAAAATAAGAAAATCATCTAAGTAATTCACAGATATGAATCCCTTAGATCTTAATTCATTCATTATGGGCTTGAATATTTTATTGAAGACATAAGGGGCTGTACACAAACCAAACGGGAGACAAGTAAATTTATAAAAAACGCCATTGAACTCAAACTTCAAGTATTTTCTATAACGTTCATGTACTGGAATAGAAAAATAAGCATCCTTCAAATCGAGTGTACACATTAAACAATTTTTTGTGATCAAAGATTTTACTGTTTTGAAATTTTCCATTTTAAAATGTTTACTTTCGATGAATTTGTTAAGTGGTTTGAGATTCAATACAAATCTATATTTACCATTTGGTTTAGGTACCAGAAAGTAAGACGACAAAAAATCGCCCTCCTCTCGCCGGCAACAAACTATTGCCCCAATGGATACAAGTTCATTTAAAATACTTTGCATTTTCAATTTTTCGGGAAGGGATAAAGTCTTTTGTGGTGGTGGGTTATCTTGATATGGAAAAGAAGTGAAAGGTATTTCATAACCAGTTACCCACTTCAATATAAATGGGTCAGATGTTAACTGTAACCACTTGGCATAACATTTCCTAATTCTACCTGCATATTTCTGTACCTCTAATCCCGGCGACGGCACCTCGGAGGCTGTTGATGTGGGGCGCCGGTTGGATATTTGGATGTTGTCGATGTCTTGTATGGCCGTTTTCTTCGGTAATATAGGTCCTGGGATGGGTATTTCATTTTGGTTCTTGTCGGCTGGCGCGTGGAGTTTAAAGAACTTGCTCCGGAATGTTGCGGTAAGTTTCGCTTCGAGGTAGATGGTTTCAGGCGCATATCGGTTCCCGTCTTCTGAACTGCCTGTGCCTCCTTATATTTTTCGTTGAAGTCTGATCCAAAAAGCCAGGTATCTGACTTGCACTCTTCAGCAACTTTTTGTGCTGCCGGATTCAACACATGAAATATTTGATGTTTCCTGTGTCGTGAGAGCAGATAATGTACTTCACAAAAAATCTTGGAAGCATCTGCTAAAGTTGGCAATAGTTTCTCCTTCATATCATCTGGAGCGTCGCTCGACAAAAAAAAAATTTAATACCTCGCCTAAGGCCCCAAGTCCTTTGCCTATCTTGTCTTGGACACCAATAAAAATCGAGTCCTTCTTTTTATCAATGGGAGAAAGAAGTGTTTCTATTTCCAAGTTCATTCTGGGGGGATTGAGTGTCGGACAGTTCTCCGGAATTTTCCACTTCTGGGACAACATTGCTCGGGTTTCTTTCTCTAAGCCTACGGATAAATAGCTCGTCCAGCGGGAGACTAAATCGGGGTTCAGAGCTGGGCCAACTGAGGGTTTTGCCGTGGGGTCAATGCCCAGAAGGGTCATCATGCGATCCTGTATACAATGCTCCCCCCCTCCATTTGGATTGTCTATGTCTGGCTGCCCATCTATCTCATTACTACTACTATCAACTTGAACTCTCGGACTTCCCGAAGACTGATATTCACTATCGCCTAAAAAAACATCAGTCGGTAGAACATACCCAGTGATTTTTGATTTGAAATGTAGCGAAATAGGAAAACTGCCATTCAAGAAGTATATCAAAAACAGGGAGAACATCCCTTATATAGTGACTCATTGGAAGAACATCCCACTGAGTGCAAATATGTCTGGTAATATTGGGAGAACATCCCATATACATAAAGACATATTAGGTTATGTAAGTGGTGGAACATTGGGGAGAACATCCCCATGCATAATCAAAACATATCCCTTTGAATGTCTAAAAAAAAACACTTACTGGACTCCTCGGAAGAGGAAGATGACAAATCAATTAATTTTTCCAATTTTCGTAGTTTCCGTTTAATCGTTTTGTACTTCTCATCGTTCTTCTTGAGATTCTTCCGTTTGGGCATAATGAAAGTTCTATAAACACGTAACACTTAAGTTCACAACTGACTTGTTCACACACTAAAAACGTAATGAGGATAGGAATGTTGGGCAGGAATGAGTGAAGGATGATAAGCGAGGTTTTTTGCTTGAGATAAATAAAAACAGTGTGACTTGTTCCGCACCAGGAGCGTAACTACAATTTGGTCTATTTGGTCTATGAGGATGTGGTTCGATGTATAATTGATATAGATCGGTCATCTTATGACGTAGGTCTCTAGAATAACGTCAAACAGAAATTGATTTATGATTCAGAAATAATGTATCAGGTATTACGTGAGATTTGCATTCGTAAATTTTTCAGTTAGTTGAATATATTACTTTGTTTCATCCCCACATCTTGCTGATTTTTTTCATATGCTTGCCACTTCTTGGCTCAAACTCATTATTACGATGTTTAGGTGTTCGTTTCTCTGAATAATACTCCGAGCAGTACTAAACTGCTTCTATTAACCACATCATAGGAGTAATACTAATGTACTGGCCAATAATTCACTTTTTGAAACTCTTGAACTACTCAACTGACTTCGACAGGTAAAAAATCCAACTCTTATTACAAAAATCCGCCGTCTGGATGAAATGCGTACTTTATATACACCGTTGGACCAGAGGAAATCATTTTAGGTCTGATCGATTGGACATTCAACAAGTCTTGACCGAATTATATGAATATGTGCTCCTTTAGCAGCTTCAATTGTTTCACTACACCTATTTCTTGCGTTAACACACTGGAATCCCTTTTCTGAACATAGATTTCAGCTACAGCGATTGAATGCCGTTTGTTTGGATGTGACAGCTTAGAGCAGCTTTTGTTGAACCAGGGTTTCTCAGGAGGTGGTGTCTTTGTGCTACTTGGAATAAATGTCTTCATCACCAGAATGATCGTCTCAGAAATTTCTTGGATCAAGATGAGTAGTAAGAAAAAGGTCCAGTGGTCCCAATTGGCTAGTCTTATCAGAAATATGACTGGATTGATCTATTAGTTGTTCCAGATCATTAGTAATAGCAAATGCCACTGCTTGCCATCCTCTTCCATCTGTTTTGTTCGAGGATATAAGAATTATGAGAAGCATCTACTGACTTCAGCAAATGGATGGATTTCTTGAGTGCGTATCACTACGTCGAATTCCCATTACGCCGAATTCCCACTACGTCGAATTCCCATTACGCCGAATTCCCACTACGTCGAAAAGCATCCCCACCACTTACGTCACCAAAACACGATCGTTATCGAAGCTGGATCCCATTCGACGTAATGGGAATTCGACGTAATGGGAATTCGGCGTAATGGGAATTCGACGTAGTGATACGCACTCGCAAAATTTACCGGATATTCTGCAATTTCCTGTTAACCCAATCTGACTTAACCTAACTAACCTAACCTAAAAGAAGGATGAATTTCGGTGTGCTGTTGATATTGAAAGTGCATGGTGTGGCACTACGCCGAATTCCCATTACGCCGAATTCCCATTACGTCGAATGGGATCCAGCTTCGATAACGATCGTGTTTTGGTGACGTAAGTGGTGGGGATGCTTTTCGACGTAATGGGAATTCGACATAGTGGGAATTCGACGTAATGGGAATTCGACGTAGTGACACGTCCCGGATTTCTTTAATGAGGTTGATCTTTTCCGATAAAAATCGAATAGTCTGTCACATGAGTCATTTTTAGGTGATAAATAAAGGCAACAGACAAATTTGGTCTGTTGACGATTGACAAGCCTCAACCACATCACGTCAAATTCTTTCGGTTCCAGCCCTTTTTCGTGTTGGCACGATAAATTATTCCAAGGTATAGACAAACACCACGTTCAAAAAAAAAGCGAGAATAGAATTCACAACCTGGGCAAAGCATATATTCATAGAGGAATTGATAAGTTTCAGTTAGAATGAAAATGACAGCTTCTTCTGTTTTTTAGACGGTGATGCACATCATTGATATTTTTATTCATTCCATGAATGTTGCAATAATCGATTTTCAATTCTTCCGATGGAGGACGCCTTCCACCCGGAAATCCTATTTGTGAGGTATTTTACTTCCTGAGTTTTCTACACTGGGAGACATAATCATCATTTTTCGAATTGAATAATTGGGAAGAACCAGAAATATATATCAATAACAACTGAAATTGAATGAAATACCCTCAAGCACATATAGTTTCCACCCGGGCGATGGTAAAGACTGTTTTCCACCTAAGGTTATTCCTTTAGTCGCCTTCCACGATAGGCAGAATCTACCCCAGGACCAGAAGAATTCGACTTGGTCAACTCATCTAGGGGTAGTGATATCAGAAAATTCTTCCGCGAACCGATGGTAATAGGTGCAGAGACCTTAGAAACTTCTCACTTCATGTTTTTTATTTGTTTTCGGCCAGTCTAGGTTCGCCTAAAATTTACCCGAATGATAATTACGAAGCTCTGGAAGTGACACCCAAAATAAAAATTTCGCCATTCCTAAAATTCCGAGTTATAAGTCGGAATTTTATATCAAAATTCCGACTTGTAACTCGGAATTTTAAAATTCCGAGTTGAAAGTCCGAATTTTACATCAAAATTCTGAGTTTTAACTCGGAATTTTAAAATTCTGAGTTGTAACACGGAATTTTAAAATTCCGAGTTAAAACTCGGAATTTCAGAGAATCCTCATTTATTGCCACTTGTGCTGTGCTGTTGCATTGGTGTTATTATATTATTTAGAGTGCACCTAGCTAGAAGTGAATAAAAAGCCCTGATCATGACAAAAATCAAAATCGCTTTATTTCTATCAGACAATATACATATTATCAGAATTGTCAATATTTTTTATTTTAATATCAAATGGACCTTCCAGGACAACACGAAAAGTGTTATGCTCATAAAATCTGCTGGATATGTGAATTCATTTTTATACAGATTTCAATGCAACTTGATTGCAAGCTATATGAATCCTTTTACCATGAGCTTTTTGCAAAAACTCTTCAATTTTCAGACCAATTTCAGACTGTAATATGCTAACTTATTGAAATGAGTAACCTTGAGATTTAAAAAAAAAATTAATTGCCGCAAAAGAGGCTGAATATTCATGATCTTACTAGACCCTTTTATATAATTCAAGTTGTGAATATCACAGTTCTGAAACACGTCAGTAAATTTTTGGAGGCTTTATATATTATTAAGTTTTAAATTGTTCACTGAAACAGTGGTTAGGAACATTACTTGATTAAATAAATGAAAAGAATTTATTGAAGTACTATCGTTTATAATCATTTCATTGGTATCCATTTCTCTCAATCATCCCATTCTTAGACTGAAATTATTTCATATACTCTTTCCCTGAGATTCAGATATAGCTGTACTGCATCGGAAGGATCTTTACATTGAGAATTGAGGTCATTCTCAGATATTATTTGTTTACATAATATGATCATGTCTTCATTGCATGGGGTATTATAAAATGTACATTCTCCTTTCAAAGGGAAAAGTACATTTTTTGGCCGGTTTTCTGCACCATATAGATTAGGAACCTGATACATCATAATGGGCCTTCCTGTAGGTGCAGTGCAATTCTTATTCCTTGGTATTCTATGAAAGTTCCACTCTAAAACCATTTGGTCCAATTTATCTTGGAAAAAATAAGAAATACAATTCTTCAATATTCAATATGTGAGTGATTTCGGATTTAAATATATCAACTACTTTGAGATGAGATAAAACGATTCCTAGTAGCATGGCATTAGGTGGGACTGAATGACACCTGGATATTTGGGGTGTGCTTTACGGTGCTCTTACAGTACATTCCTCCACTGTTGAATTTCGAATGGTTTGACACCAAATGGTGATTATGATTTTTTCTATCATTTGATATATTTTTGTTCCGCGAATGGTGAATCATTCTCGATGCTCACTTGAACAAATTCTGGAGGAGCTGACGTATATAGACATGAATATATTACAGTTTCCTGTATGATTTTCACTTACAATGGGTTTACAAAACCGCGACACGTGTTTTTACAATAGCTTCTTCAAGCAAGATAAAGATTTTTTTTTTATCTTGCTTGAAGCAGCTATTGTAATAGCGAAACACGTGTCGCGGTTTTGTAAACCCATTGTAAGTGAAAATCATACAGGAAACTGTAATATATTTCTGTTAATATGGATTTTCATCAAGTGTCGGCCAGTTCAATTCAATTATATAGACATGGTTTTAGAAAACTAATCATAGTTGTATACCTATGATACAAATTCAATTCCGTTGACCTGGTAGTCATCACGAATAAAATATGAGTTCAGAGCCGTTGATGTGAACAATGATGACTAACACAAAACAACAGCTTCCCCCCCCCCCAGTATTTATAGTCTACCGGGTATTGAAATATATCTGAATAATCCTTATTCTTATTATGAAAATGTTTATATTCACTCAATTTTTTCTGATTGAGAAACAATGCAGTCTTAAAAGTTGAAGTTGATACCCCGAAAATCCGACTATCAAATCCAAATTATAAAATTCCGAATTACAACTCGGAATTTTAAAATTCCGTGTTACAACCCGTAATTTTGATGTAAAATTCCGAGTTATAATTCGGAATTTTAAAATTCCGAGTTGAAACCCAGAATTTTGATGTAAAATTCGGACTTCCAACTCGGAATTTTAAAATTCCGAGTTATAAGTCGGAATTTTGATATAAAATTCCGACTTATAACTCGGAATTTTAGGAATGGCGAAATTTTTATTTTGGGTGTCCCTTCCAGAGCTACTGTTGTTACAAAAAATCGAGATATCGAATATGAAATATGAGTCAAAAAAAATTTTGATTAACGAAATAAATGAAATAATATTGTGACAAGAAAATTGAGGTATCGAATGTGAAAATACTAGTCAAAAAATGTGAATGAAGAAATTAAATGAAATATTATGAGAAATGTTGAAACCAAGTTCCAAGTTGAGTGTACTTACGACGTTTCGATTGCTGGTATCCGCAATCGTCAGTCATCACCCGAAGACGAAACTTGGTTTCAACATTTTTCATAATATTTCATTTAATTTGTTTATTTTTTGACTAGTATTTCCACATTCGATACCTCAATTTTCTTGTCACAATATTATTTCATATATTCCGTTAATTACAAATTTTTTGACTCATATTTCATTTTCAATATCTGTATTTTTTGTAACAACAGTATTTTTCTTTGATCAATCAATTCCTTATTTCATTATTGACCAAAAATTCGATTTGATTTTCTCACTTGATTTGTATTTTTTAATCCTGTTCTTAGCAACAGGTTTCAATAGAGTTTATAATATAGACAATGGAAGTCCGAACCATTACCATTCAGTAAAGTTTACCCATTCAGAAAAATAGAAGAAGTGATGTTTATAAAAATATTCATCTTTGTTAACGTTTCGGAAGGGAAGCCGTTGTTATTTGAATCAAGGGAAGTCATAGAGATACAACTTTTATCAGACAGCATGATGAGAGTACAGTCCTTCAATTTTTGTTAACTGCCATTACTCTCCCTTGGCATCATTTCAGTATCACTTCATTCTACTGTGTGATATCCATCGACAGGAAGAATGTATTCTGATAATTCAGTAAGAAATAAATATTTTTCGTTACTTTTATAGGATTCGGATGCAATCCTATAGATTGCCTAGAGGGATTGAGGTACGCAATTCATCAGCATACTGTCTGTTTTATTTTGAGTACCAGGGAGGTTATCAAAACATGAAGACAAAATGACATAATGTAGGCTTTCACGGCCGGTGTTGATGTTTCGCAAGTTTTTTGGGCTTGAGGACCGTGTACTGGAATTATGAATTCCGGAGATTTCGGCTACATCTGCGGCAGCCATCTTCAGCGGCGTGGTCGTAGTTTAACTTTCCTCTGCGAGTCTACTACGACTGATGTGTGATGCTGACTTGTTTTTATTATGAGGTTGGACCCTGTACTGTCAGGCGTCGGTTTCCCTAGTTCTGTCGGACTTTTTCGTTAATGCATTTAGAATTTGATGCCAATTTTGTTTAAACTTAATCCTCCTTCCTTTCTGTTGAAATTATCTTTGTGTTTATATATCTCAATTGCCTCCCGGTATAAACGAGTGGAGTAATGTGTGGTCGTTGAGAGAATTGAGGTCTTATCTGAACATCCAATGCGATAACACCTAAATTATCTCAACGACCACACATTACTCCACTCGTGTATACCGGGAAGCAATTGAGATATATTAAAACAAAGATAATTTCACCAGAAAGATTAAGTTTAAACAAAGTTTGGCATCCAATTCTAAATACTTTAACGAAAAAGTTCGAGAGAACTAGGGAAACTGACGCCCGACAGAACAGGGTCCAACCTCATAATAAAAACAAATCAGCATCTCCAGATGTAACATCAGTCATAGTAGACTCGCAGAGGAGAATTAAACTACGACCACGCCGCTGAAGATGGCTGCCGCAGATGTAGCCGAAAGCTCCGGAATTCAAAATTCCAGAACACGGTTCTCAAGCCCGAATAACTTGCGAAACATAAAGACGAAACTTACACAATTATTAGAGAATACCTAAGGTGAATAACAATTGAAAACATGACATAGTACTTACATTAGATACTGGGTTTACCCACTTCCCAGAACGCTTCTGCTTTCATCGAGGTACGCAATACCTTTTTCATCAGTGCTTGGCAGAGAATATAGAACCCAAAAGTGCAATGCACTGAATTGGCTGACATTGCAAGCGTCTTCAGGAATTGCATTTCCATTTCTTCAATATGCGGTTCACACACTTTGTTACGCCGCAGTTTCTATCAGATCGATTGATATGCTATGCGAGACATTTTGATTGATACTCACTTCTGAAGAATGGAAATGTGTCACCTGGATTTCAAAATTCGTTACGATAGGGATATATTGTTATTATTGTATTGGGACACTATTGTTAACAATATATTTCACCACAAAATTATTAGTTTCAATATTCGAAACTAATCAATTTCCATGAAAAGATGCAGCGGTAATCAAGATACCAAAACCCAACAACGCCTAATTTCCGTTGAACCACAGGCCAATAAGCTCAGCACACCAGGTTGAAAGCGATGTCCAACGAGCCCAACATAATCCTAAGAGTTTTATATATTTTTTCCTATGACCACATAAGAAAATGACACATATCGCACTCTCTACTCCCATGGAGAGTGACCTTGGAAAGATACTTTTTGCACGGCTGTCAATGAGCTGTCAAACCCAAGAATCCTGTGAGATTTACAAATTCAATAATTGATTGATCCTTCCTATTGTTGGATAGGTAACAATTATTCATAGAAAATGAAGAAAATAAACAGAAGAGTCGAATTATAAGTATTTATTGTCACATTTTCAAATGAACGTTAATCATTTCATTATAAAAGTGTTTGCAAATTCATGTGCACTTTTTATAGAAACAATATTCAAACATACACTGACACAAAAAAACATGAGATCAGTCAGGCAACTCAACATTACTTTAAAGTCCATCTGGAGTCCATGGACGTCGATTGGAATTACGTAATGATGTACTTTGTTGAATACACAACGGATGTCCAGTGGTTCACTCCATTAGAATTCATGATGGACATCCTTATGATTAATGTCTGGCTATCTATTGTGGGATGAATGCCTAACTTTTGAGATAAGAAGCATGCCCAAATTGTCAAAAGTCAATATCTTTGAGGTTAGATTGCCAGTTGTTGTGTGTTTTGTTCACTTTGTGGTTCTGTTTTCTTTTATACTTGACGCCATCCTGAGACGTTATTTGCATTCCAGATTTTTTTGAGACAAGTATCTGTCTATTTATCTATATAGTCGAATCTATAGGTGCAACTCGTAGTTTGTTGTGTACTCCAATGAGAAAAGTAACAGCACAAGTTGTAGAACCTGGATAATATCTTTTTTCAGTCTTCAAACATTGTCTTGAAAGATTGTTCAGAATGGTACTAGAGTCAGTTCACTTGTTGAACCCAGTAGAGATTTGTACAATGTTGATGGATTTCATGAATAGACTGTTTTCGATCACTCTTTAATACAGAAATATCGGCGGAAAACTACTGATGTTTCTTCATCAAACGCTCATTCAATTTTCACACTCTACTTTCAAATAATCTGTAGATGAACTGTGCTGGATGAACATGTTCTCTACCTTGAGAAAGGAAGAGGTGGCAAATGGGGGTTATTTGAATTATTCAAATTCAATTTTACCAAGTTACTTTCTGTTCTTCGTGAATCTTTCATAAATTGAAAACTTTTATTGAATCAATTGTTATTTTACAGGTACCTCCAAGATATTTTATGCTCCATAGGATGCAAAGCAAACTCCACCACAAAATCTCAGGGCGACGGAGGATAATGTTTCATGAAATATAATTCATCTATAACAATAGTTTTATTGTTTGCTGATTTTCCTAAGAATATAAATTTATCTTCATACTTAGTAGACATTTTTCTGTTCCTCATGTACCAACAGAAAACGATGTCTGGCGTTCGCAAAGTGGTTATCCAATGGACAGCCGAGATATCCTGCTGAAGATATCCATTGGATATCCAATGGACTAAGCTATGTTTATTTATTTATTTATTTATTTACGGGTGAACCCCATTTTTTGTTTACAATAAATGATGTAGCACGAAGCTTATAATCTACTATTTATCTTATACTACTACTGATTTTAAATTACATTTTTGTACAACAAAGACAATAAAAACACAGACAAAATTAACTTATACATATTTATATGACTGAACGGCGAGATATTTCTTTCTTAAAAGTATTTTCATTATCACAGAAGAAATTGATTTTATCACAGTAGTTATTCCCCAGTCTCAACATTTTAGATAAAGGAGAATGATAGCCATAGCTTTATTTGTCTAGTGGACTTCTGCGGAACGTTGATATGAATAAGAGATAGGATTTCCGGACAATCAATGAGACCAGACATAATTTTGAATAGATAAACCAATGACGCAGTTATTCTTCTATCCTCAAGACTCGACAAAGATAATAAACTCATCACTTCATTGTAATTGTATTCACCTCTGACCAACCCCAGTTTGTATGCAATGATCCTTAGAAATTTATTTTGAACACTTTTTAATTGTTGTATATATTTGAGGTAGTAGGGACTCCAGATGATGGTGTCATACTCTATGATGGGGCGTACTAAAAAGCAATATAATACTTTCATGGTAATAGGAGAAAGGTTACTTGATGATCTCGCAATAAAGCCGAGCATTTTTAGAGCTCTTACAGAAACTGAATTAACATGATTGTTAAAACAAAGCTTGGCATCTAACAGTGTTCCCAGATCTTTGCACTCTTGTTAACATTCCAAAATTTCGTTATTCAAAAAGTAATTGAATTTGATTGGTGATCGAAACCTACTGAACGTCATTGAGTGGCATTTATTCGTATTGAAATGAAGGCAGTTTGCTTCACACCAATCAGAAATGAAATTCAGATCATTCTGAAGGAGAGTAGCATCGTGGACACTCTCTACAACCTTGAACATTTTCAGATCGTCGGCAAATAATAAGAATTTTGAATTAGTGATATTTGCGCTAATATCGTTGATAAAAAGGCAGAACAATAAAGGACCACAATGTCACCCTTGTGGTACACCCGATTTCACAAAAAGAGGTTCTGAAACTGTACTTTTTACTTTAATCGATTGAGAACGTCCAATTAGAAAACTGCTTATCCATTTCAACATATTGCCGGAGAAACCAATGGCAGATAATTTTTTTATCAATAAGTTATGGCTAACCCTATCAAAAGCTTTAGAGAAGTCGGTGTAGATAGCATCTACCTGCACCGACCTCTCTAGTGCTTCTGTTATATAGTGCTGATAGTACAATATGTTTGATGCTGTGGAACGTCCAGATGTAAATCCATGTTGCTCTTGTAATATCAAGGGTCTACAAATATTTGTGGCAACAAGCTGATCTAAAACTTTTGGGATAGCTGATTGAATACATATTTCTCTATAGTTCTCAACTTTTTCTTTCGAGCCACTTTTATGAATAGGACAGATGAAGCTCTGTTTCCAAGCATCAGGGAACGTGCCACTGATTAGTGATTTATTGAATAGAATGAAAAGAGGAGTTGATAAAGTATATACTTTATATACTATATACTATACGAGCAGTATCTGGATCTGATTCTACGTAAACTGAAGAAAAGAATTTGGCAAACAAGTCGACTGTACTTGACATATCAGTAGATCTGATGCCATGCTAAGTCATTGCATTTGGCATTAGGGAATATACTAACTGTGTATTTGCAGTTCATACAACAATTATGTCCATTCAACAGTTATCGCAGCAACGAATCTGGCCGACGCCATTTAATCTATATTCATCAATAGTCAATTTGCAAGTACCCCTCTAGGTCTGTCAGCTGCTGTTAAGGGGAATCCACATTGTAGCGTACGTATATTACATATACACGATCTAATATTCACATATATTATTGTTTAAATAAAATAGGTGGTAGCATCCCGGTTGATGCTCGTGTATCAATAGCAATCATTACATGATCGTTGCATAATATACTATTATAATATTTCAGTTACGTAGCGGGGCAAACATACCAAAGTTTTTCTAATAAATAGGTGCAAGAATTAGAAGCTTTTTTGTCCTTAGCGGAGAAAAACTCAAAAATGAATTTCTACCTCCTCAAAAAACATTTAAACAATATTAGATATTTTTAGCAACATTAAGTAGGTAGATATATATATATATATATATATATATATACAAATAATAACACATTCGAAAATATCAAATTGAAATTATTCTTGATTATAATGACAGATTCACCCCGGAGGTTATCAATGATTTCAATATATTTGTTAAAAAAAAAAGATTTGTCAGAAGTGGGATTCGAACCCACGCCCACAGAGTGGACTGCGACCTGAACGCAGCGCCTTAGACCACTCGGCCATCCTGACTTAAGGAGACGACTTATATATGAAATCAACCATGCGGCTAATGCAAACTTTTCTGAAACACATTTATGAATTTCGTTCAGTTAGTAACAATTTTAGTACAAGTCATTCATTTAATTGAAAATTAAGTACCATATCATTCAGTGAATGAAGTACTGTTGAAAATAATCTGGAATCATTGAAGTTACTCGCAATATAAAAAGAACTGTTATGCAACTAGCAATACAATGTCCGTTTCGGCAAGGATGATGTCAATGTTGGGAGAGTGCCGACTTTGACCTGGACAAACTGAATTGTTTTTCCTGTATTAATTCCTATCGTTACATGAATACCACATCCCTTTGAAGATCGATTTCTCACATTGGATTCGGAACTGTGAAAAAACTTGAGCGAAAGTCCGGAATAAATAATAAAGGGTAGGTGTAAGTCTGGATTCCCACATCTCCGAAATTCGATTGTACGACGATCAGATAGCTTTCTGATTGGTCTAAATTTAAATTCAGACCAATTTAGACCAATCAGAAAGCTATCTGATCGTCGTATAATCGAATTTTGGATCTGTGGGAATCCAGCCTAACTGATGGAATTGTCATGGATTCATGAAAACATTTAAAAAACACTTCGTGTGATTTTCACTAGACAGTTTCGGACGCATTCAAGCATGTGGTCTGAACAGAATTATGTCATTTTTATAGAGTTCATTCATCAAAGAATAATCAAATGCTATTATATGTTTATTGTATGAACCAAAGAATAATCTTTCAGTTTTTACCAATTATTGATAAAAATTTGTTTAGAGTTATTTTGTAAAGTCTTGCACTTCTGAAAAGCTATCGAAAAGTTTCCTCAAGCGGTTATATTGAGTTAATCACAAGTAGACTAAATCAGTTGTTGGTGTCACTATTTCTATTCGGTTTTTATAATTTTTGCGTATTGAGTTGTCTGATCGAAAAAAGACATTGACGCTGTATTTCTTTCGTATCCCCTTGATTACCTCTGATAGAAGGAGTTAAAATAAAACTTGTTTCGATGTCTTTCTGGCATTCTTCTGTTTCGTACTGGCCAAAGACTGATCCAATGATTCATTGCTTATGTTGATTAATTCCTTGTCATGACTTTCTTTGGTATTGCAGAGTTTGACTGGCATCAATAAGAGTCATTGAAACTTTCCCTAGAGATCAATTATTACCCTAGCACCAAACTGATATTTTTGCACTCGTCGTGCGTTTCTGAACTCCTTTGTGTTTCCTCCACCCATGGGTATAATTTTGATAAGATCATTTCTTCTCAAACTCATCAATGCTTCTTCATTGTTCTTGCCGATCAATCTATTATCTTATCTTCCATCTGAACCCTTTTTTGTTTCTTCTATGGGTAAAATTTTGATGTTATCATTTCTCCTTGAACTGATTTTGCTGATCAATCTATTCTCTTGTCTTCCATCTTAACTCCTCTGCCTGAACTCAGCCGGTAAGAAGGGCGCTGATTATCTCTAATGTAGGTGTTGCTTGTGCGAATGTTAGGTTCAGGCCTTTCCCCAGTATGACTCCTATGCCTTTCTGAGTGGACGACATCTCAAATACAAGACGTTGAATACCTTGCTGTTATGGGATGTTATTCGGTTGTTGTCCCTGATCACAGACCCTCATTAGCGATTTTGAGTACCTACTTTCCATTTCCTGACTTTTTTTTTGGTACATATGCCGTTGGTTTTTGCGAATATTGGTTCGTTTTTTCCTTCCACGGTCTATCTCCTAATTCACACGATAATTATTTTCAAGCGGTGATAACTGATTTGCGATCTTATCAGAGCGGGACTGGCTCTTTCCATTATGGAATGGGTTCTTTCAGCTGAAAACCTCCGGAAATGATGTTGTCTCTTGTTTCGATCAAAAATTTGAGATCTGTCTCTTCCGAACATATCTCGAAATGTTGTCAGTGATCATTCGAAGATGATTGCGGATACCAGCAAGGCCTACTTGCTGAATGTCTTCGGAATGTCGTTTTGTGTGGAGAATTCTCATTTAAATTTATTATTTGGATTTGAGTGCCTTATTTGATTTAAATTTCTGATCCTATCATCAAGAAGAATTTGTTATATTATTAAATCCAGTAATATGTACATGTCTCAATGCTATTCATCATCAAATCTAGTAATACATGAACAGAAAATCGAAAGCGAAACACGACAGAAAGTTCTTGGAACAGAAACATAATAACATAATAATATAATCTAACTCAGAATATGTTTGAAAACTTAATCATCACACAGTCCCTCGAGTGTCTTTGGCACCAGGGTATTCTCAGGATATCTGTATTATATAAAAATATTGCATTTCTGAGATCATAATCAATTGATGAGGAGATGGTAATTTAATTCTCCTCAAAACAATTTTTTCTAAAAGAATAATCTTGAAAGGAATCTGCTGGTGACAAAAATGAACATCCACCATGATCTTTGAAGTCAAATCAAAACATACACAAAAGAAGAAAGAAAACATCAATAAAAAGCAACTACTCCCCTGTCACCATAGCTGGCCGAATATTTATATATGTATATATATATATATATATATATATATATATATATATATATATATATAAAACTGAGTAATCTTGAAATACACTCAAAGTGAGAGAGTATGCCTTGGGGATGCAGTCAAAAAAAGGTGGCCTGGTTAAAGAACAACTCATTGTTAAAATTGTCGAGCTCTCGAAAAATTTATTTCCATTATCAAGACATTAACGTGAGATCATAATGGAGGATAGCTGGTTGCCGGCAGTCGTCATTAAACAACAAAAAAACATTCTCCACAAGAATAAAAATTAGGAAGATGTACGCCGTACATGTTCGTTAATGGATTGAAAACGATTAAAAAATGTCACTGTTTGGCTCTTGAATATAATAAAAGTGGACTTATTCACTTTATTTAATTTTCTTTGGTCACACACATATATATATATATATATATATATATATATATATATATATATATATATATATATTATATATATATATATATATATATATATATATATATATATATATATATATATATATATATATATAATGTAATTACATTCGCATGAAAAATAGAGAGATGTCACCATTTTGTCACAAAATTCAACACTCACCAGAATCCACAGTCTCACATACCCACACAAACTCGTTTCTGTTAGTAACAACTATTACGAACTTCAGCAGTGAAAGATTATTAATAATTTCCTCACACAATTTCACTCACACATTTTGAATATGACAATTTTGAACTAGTCTAGCTTGTAGTAATGTCAAATTATGTGAGAAAATGATCGGTATCTTTCCCACACTGATTAAGTAATTATAATAGTTTTCACTAACAGAAATAAGCAGAAGTACTTTCGAAAAGAAGACAGTAGAGCAAAATACACCGACCATTTTTTTTCTAAACTCAAACTAGCACGATATATATTCGCACTATGAAAAGCAATTGTAATCATTTTCCCTCAACTTTTTCTGATTCAACTCACTTTGTATATCTTACCCTTTCCAAAAAGCAAAAGTAATATCAGCTTTGAAACGATCTGTATGAAAAGTTGAGTTTTCCACAATCAAATCTGTATGATTACCGTACATTTGCTGCTGGTGGAAGTAATTTTTTTTGCTCGCAGGATTAATAGACCGTTGGCCCATGACACAAACATTGTCGATAATCTATGTTCGTATGCCCTTTTGGGGATATACTCAGGAGGCTTGGGAAACCGGGAAAAAGTGCCTCCGAGCGTCTGTGACCAGTCCTTGCACCTGCTGACCTCCACTTCCGATTGAAAAAAAAGGGTTAAGTATTCGAGGAACGAGGAAGCTCGGCCATGTGGATACATTATCGTATCTTGCAAAAATAACCGGGCGCTAGCCGGTTTGCAAACGTCTAGGTCGCTGCCGGAAGGAGGCATACGAACCGGAAGTGGCAATTTCCCACTGGTGATGGAAGATGATCGAGGAAAGTATGCCCTTTCGTGGAACGACTCCTTTCGACCCATTAAACACTATCCGACATTTGCATACGATTTCGGAAAGGGCATCTCGATTTATGCCAGCATCAACTAACCGGACTAACCTAGAAATAGTCGATAATTTATGTTCGTATGCCAATCTCGGTGCCGATAGAATACGACATTTTAAGTAACAAAAGCTGGTTTGCATACGCCCAGGTCACTACCGGAAGGGGGCATACGAACCGGAAGTGGCAATTCTCCACTGGTGATGGACGATGATCGAGGAAAGTATGCCCTTTCGTGGAACGACTCCTTTCGACCCATTAAACACTATCCGACATTTGCATACGATTTCGGAAAGGGCATCTCGATTTATGCCAGCATCAACTAACCGGACTAACCTAGAAATAGTCGATAATTTATGTTCGTATGCCAATCTCGGTGCCGATAGAATACGACATTTTAAGTAACAAAAGCTGGTTTGCATACGCCCAGGTCACTACCGGAAGGAGGCATACGAACCGGAAGTGGCAATTCTCCACTGGTGATGGACGATGATCGAGGAAAGTATGCCCTTTCGTGGAACGACTCCTTTCGACCCATTAAACACTATCCGACATTTGCATACGATTTCGGAAAGGGCATCTCGATTTATGCCAGCATCAACTAACCGGACTAACCTAGAAATAGTCGATAATTTATGTTCGTATGTCAATCTCGGTGCCGATAGAATACGACATTTTAAGTAACAAAAGCTGGTTTGCATACGCCCAGGTCACTACCGGAAGGAGGCATACGAACCGGAAGTGGCAATTCTCCACTGGTGATGGACGATGATCGAGGAAAGTATGCCCTTTCGTGGAACGACTCCTTTCGACCCATTAAACACTATCCGACATTTGCATACGATTTCGGAAAGGGCATCTCGATTTATGCCAGCATCAACTGACCGGACTAACATATAAATGAGCAATTCCTACGAAAAGCGGATTTATCATGTCTTAGGTATCTGTACGACTCTGTATCAAAAATATGTACAATACAATACAAACTGAGTGAATATGTAGATTTATATGAGGCAACTTACAGAGTCAAAGAGTAAAAAAAAATTCGCTTGTGGGAATTGTCAATTGTGTAAAATGTAATCTGTAAAATGTAAAAATGCCAAAATTGCTGTCAAAGATGCTAAAAACTTGTTTGTATTAACCTCATAAACAGGGAAAGTAAGTAAGTTCCCTCATATAAATCTACATATTCACGCAGTTTGTATTGTATTGTATCATATATTGTTTGTACCTATAGTAATCTGAAGAGGGGAATATATAGATTCCCGAAACGTCATAATTTTTAAATAAAATGGACATGGTTCGTAAAAATCAAAAAAGCTGCAGTTAACATATTTTTCTCCGCGAAAAGAACGCAAATCGCCAAGGCTGGATTCACATGGACATCTGGACGTTGAGTTTGGCGGGCAAGTTTGAATGAATCGATCCCACTCGTACAATGGGAGATTAATATTTTCCCGACTTTTTTAAGGTCCGATTGTATGTTATTGAAAATATTAATGTAGTAAGCCCTGATTTAACTCATTTACACACTATCTACCATGTTTGGACACTCGCAAATAGATGTGCCTTTTGCTCAGTGGAAAACCCTGGAAATGGGTTTATCGGGGGAAAAAACTTGTGGTCCCTAATGGGAGGGTAATTTCCACTTTTTTCACTTTAAATTGTTAATAAACAATAGTAGCGCGATCTTCAAGGCGAAATAATTGGTATATTTGGATTCAGCGGGACAAAAAACATAAAATAAACATTATCTGCAGAGGGGCCCTTTTATTGAAAGTTTGGGAATAAATTAAGTAATGTTGGCACCGCGCAAATTGTATGCAAACCATTATTTGATAAATACTTTCACTTCTACTAACCGTGGTCAAAATTTCAACATTTCCTCAATTATCGACTATTTCTAGGTTAGTCCGGTTAGTTGATGCTGGCATAAATCGAGATGCCCTTTCCGAAATCGTATGCAAATGTCGGATAGTGTTTAATGGGTCGAAAGGAGTCGTTCCACGAAAGGGCATACTTTCCTCGATCATCGTCCATCACCAGTGGGAAATTGCCACTTCCCGTTCGTATGCCTCCTTCCGGCAGCGACCTAGACGTATGCAAACCGGCTAGCGCCCGGTTATTTTTGCAAGATACGATAATGTATCCACATGGCCGAGCTTCCTCGTTCATCGAATACTTAACCCTTTTTTTCAACCGGAAGTGGAGGTCATCAGGTGCAAGGACTGGTCACAGACGCTTGGAGGCACTTTTTCCCGGTTTCCCAAGCCTCCTGAGTATATCCCCAAAAGGGCATACGAACATAGATTATCGACAATGTTTGTGTCATGGGCCAACGGTCTATAACATGGCGTAAGACATTTTTCGCGCTTGTCACTTAAAATGAGAGTTTTTCTCCTAGTAACACAATCCACAACTTTTCTTTCGTGGTAAGAAGACTGTATGAAATACAAAGCTGAAGGTTTTCCCACCTTCCACTAAATTTTCCAAATGAATACCTTCTCTACGTTGCATGCATAAACACATCGTATCCCTGAGCAGTCTATGACAGCCGCCACTGAGAACGGTATATTCCGGAAAACAGGTTTAACTCTTCTACTTGCTTTACTTCTTTGTGGTGAGATGCCACTTATAAAACTGATACAAGTACCGTGTGTTGAGAACGGTCAATAATTCATAGAAAATAATATCATTTCAGAGCAGTTTCCAAATGTACCTATCTAATTCCCGACAATGAGTAGTTAGGTTGTTCACTGTACCTATATAAGAAATAGTGGACTGAATTCATTCAAATCCACATTCTGGAATATATTGAGGTGCGTAGTTCTACCTTCTTCACAAAATTGATTGTTTCGTTTATATTTTTTCTAATCTGATTGGACTTTAGCTCTGTTAGTCGTCTTACTTGTTATAACTAATGTTACGTTCGAATATACGTTGTTTTACGCTGTAGATCGCCTGAATTGTCGGTTTTTATTCGCTAAAGATGGAATCTCGAGTGGAGGAAATTGGTTCAACATCTAGGGAAATACCCACAACCATTATATCCAACACTGGAAGTGACGAGGTAGGAATTTTTATTATACTTACAAACAGGCATCTTCTCACAGCTTATAAGAGATTCATCAAGTCTCATCTTTTACTAATATTTTCTTACCAAATATAGGAGGTAATTTGAATTTTCTTTGTTTTTGAATGAAAACTCAAGAAGTAACTACTATATAGCCGTAAAAACTCCATACATAAATATACAAATATAGGAGATGACTTCCTAAAGACTTGATAAGAATGAGGATAATCAAATGTTCCATTCTAACGCTGTTTCACTTTCGAAAATAGAACGATTAGCCATTCCTGAAGTATCATCAGTCGAAATTATATTTGTTTTCATTAGATCGAGTCTCAACTTATAGAACGATTAATGAAATCAAATTCAATTTGAGCCGAAGCTGGGGATGATGATCACAAAGGTAGTAATTGAAATAAATTTGAATGTATTTTCAATGACGTTTCAATGAAATCATCTTCAATTGACAAAATGGTTAAGGCTTTCGCGGCCGAGGTTTTGAGTATCACTACTATTATTTGGGATTGAAGGCCGTCGTTTTTTGGGATTTTTTCCTGACGTTTCGCTGGTCCGATAACTGGTTATTACGTCAGGAAGAAATTCTAAAAAACGACGACCTTCAAACTCGAACAAAAGCACTCATCATGATCAATTGTTCGTTTGAACATTATAAAGTATCACTTAGCATTGACTGAATTATATACATATCATCAGATAGCTGACTAGTGTAAAATAAATATCAACTCAAGTTTAGAAAAATTTGGACGACTACAACAAAGCATCGAAAATAACAAATCGAATAATTTCAATAAAAGATGTGAAATTTATTTCAGTAAGTTCTCATAGGACTTTTGATGGCTTGAATTTGATGCATTTCTTCACAATATGCAATGACTCCATTAAAATAAATGAGTTGTTTCTCAACTTTCCAAGATGAGCGGAAATGGGCTTGAGATTCCTCAAATTTGGCATTATTCTTTCGAAATACACCTTCAGTTAATCAGATTCATTCAGAGAAGCCTTTGGCAAAGTTTCTCTATTCCCGGCTTTACACCGTTTCTTTAAATTTTGAATTTTTTTTATTTTTCGGAACTTTCGCTTCACCAATTTGGACATGTCATTGAAATTTAATCTTATCCAGAGAACGCTTTTATTGAGCCATAACCGGGAAAAATAAATTCACCTAAATAAATTATTCTTTCAATGTGCGAAGAACTTATATTTCTCTCAGGTAGAATCTGAGATGCATAAGATTCAGTTCCACATCCAAATGCGAAATCCAAATGGGAGACCGAGCTTTGACAAACTTTCATTCCTCATCATCTCCCGTCTGTGATTCACACGTTAAGACACTGAGGTAACACCTCGTTAACGTTCGTAGGAGGACTTTGGCTGGTTGACGGCAAAACCCTTTTTGATGTCGAATGCAGGTCTTGCATTTTCAAAAATTAAAAATTAGAATCATGTTTCCGCCAAATCAGTATAGGAGAACTTGCTCTTGCAAGTTGCTCTAATTTTCTATAGCCAAAACCAACTTCAGAGTTAAATTTCAAACATATCTATCATTGATAAAATTTCTCATGTTTTGCTATAGAACATTCCAAATGTTAATTAATTTAAAAAAAATCGTGGTCACTGGGGGTCTGCGGAAGGTTAAGCTGTGAATCTAACCCCCTACAGTCGATAGTTTACGTGTCGTGGGATTCCTTGATATTTTTTATAGTTTTCAATATACGGATGGAGTGATGTTTTCGTTCTGACACCCCGCATAGTGATGTATTTGTTGATTATGATATAACAGTACTAACAGGAAAAAATTATCGTAGATATAATACTTTTCTGAAATTGTCAATATTTGAGACATGGGAAGGACGGATTTATAATTCAAGCTCATGTTAAATTTCATTTACTATGCCCACTATGTTCAAGAGAATTCAATGATACTACGTGATACTGTATGGATCCTAGAGAAGTTCAGTTTGAAAATCGGATTATTGCCTTGTTGGATCCTATCAAAAATTCTACACTCCCAAGTCGGTATCAAGCATAATCAGCAAATAATTGATGATTCAAGGTTCGATGACAGGAGTAGGGAAATAATTTGAATAGTTATCTCTCACTTTTGATTATCATAAAAGCAGAGGCGTATACAGATTATTTTTCGCAGTGCTTTACCAAAAATATGGCTAGGTGTTCTACTTCTCAACTTGGTCGTTTCGTCGAATAAACTTGCTCTGAGAAATGATTTCAAAAGTTCTCCAGCAATGCAACAAAAAGTGGAAATATTGTGTTCAAAGGGTGACTCCCGAGGAAACTGCTGAAGTGAGACGAAAAGCAACAGCCAGGGAACGACTAGGTGGATTTATGCAATATTGAGTTTCACTGTCACTGTCACTTGACAGATGAACTATTGAGAAATTCATGCACAAACATTATCACTTTCAATACCACTGGTGATCACGAATATTTTCAAAATCATCCCGAGTCGAAGGGAAAATTTCACTCTCTACCTACCTGGTGCAGTTTCAAGTTGTGAACGTTTGTACCAATTCAATTGAATGGATACAGTGTACCCGAAATCAACAGAGCCATGAAACTGAAGAGTCCCACGGTTCGAAACAGGGAGGACGCTCAGATAGTTGCACGTGCTTATCTACCATGTATCCCTAGGGTCACAGACAAAATTGAAAATTCTTTGGGGATATACAACATTAAAACGGTTTTCGAACCCAACAAAAAGATACAACAAAGCCTCAGGTCGGCTAAAGACAAAAGATCCTTACTGTCAGCAGCAGGGGTTCATCGCATACCGTGCACCTGTGGAAAGGTATACATCGGTATCACAAAAAAAATCCATGGAAACAAGGCCAAAAGAGCATGGAAGAAACTGCAGACTAGGGCAAACTGACAAGTCGGCTGTGACAGAACACGCACTCAGTGAGGAAAACCACAGGATTATGTTTGAAAACGCGAAACTCATTGCTCCAAACCAGGGATAACTTAGCCGACTGGTACGGGAGGCGATAGAGATCCACGAACACAAGGATAATTTTAACAAAACTGAAAAACGAAAATGGTTCGGACTTTCATTGAATGTATTATTAATTTTATTTGAACGTGTTGCTAAGAACGAAAGCATATAAATACGAATCAAATGAGGTGATCAAATTCAACCAAAAGGTTGAATTTTTTTTTGAGTTATAGAATATGAAATATTAGTCAAAAAAATGGAAATAAATGAAAAAAAATTGAGACATCGTCGGCTTTTCATTTATAAACTTCAAAATTTCTTCTTTTGAGAAATTTTTTCCCTTTTTTGGTCTGAATCCAATGTTTTGTTTCTTTGTATATGCCATGACCTTGCAGAACTTGCTTGAATCGACGTCTTTTCAGAGTTCAATTGCACTTTTTGAAACGGAAAAGCGCCTCTTTCAACACTAAAATGAGTGTGGAAAAGTGGACTTTTCCGCACGCTAATACAAAAATGATTTTTCGAGTTTTGAATCGGCATAACGTGGATTTTTATGCAACGGAAAACGCACATTCTTTCACTTATAACTACACCAGAGCTTTTTTTGTCGAAGCAAACTTGACATGTCGATGAGAATTTTGTTGCTCGGCAACTCAAAGAAAAAAACTGCCTCTGAAAAAATAACGAGTCCGTAGAACATGCATTTTTATGAACGGAAAACGCGCATTTTTTCACTTATAATTATAAAAATAATTCGGTACGACAATTCAATGAATACAGTTTATTTTATTCAATTCAACGGAAGAGTACAATTGTTAAAAACACAATTCTTATATTTCATTTTCACAGATCAGATATACTCTTTTGACAACGCAAGTGAAAAATTGACAAAGACGCCGTCAAAGATTTGTTTACAATTCTGGTTGTCATGCTTTCAAGAGTTAGGTTCCGTTTTGTCGTTGAAAAACTTAGGACAAAGTTTTTTCGCTGTCATAATGACAAAATACGGCGGCTTATTGGATATTTAATGCACGAGTTAAATTGTCGTTGCATAAACCATCAACAGCGTTGGTCACTGAATGTTTGGGGTGGAATTCTCGGAAAAAGTGTTATTGGTCCGTATATTTTGGATGGGCATCTGGAAGGAAATATGTAAGATTACTTCAGCATAAGTTCTCGAATTTTTTGGACGAGGTTCCATACGGGACAAGACTCAAAATGTGGCTACAAGACGGTGTGCCGCCACATTTTAACACCGTGGTACGGGAATACCGCAACTATAATTTTAAAAAAAAAAATTACTTGGCAATGCTGTAATGGTGAGCAAGCTAAAAAATATGGAATCGAATGACGTATTCATATAATACTGGGTGTTCTACTCAAAAAAATATAACATTAGTTGGACACGCTCGGCTGAATCACCCAGTATACGAAATGATAATTCTAAAAGTATCATTTATCGACATGACTGCAAAAAAAAATAGAGCAGTTCGAAATATTGTTTCCCCTGATAACAGTGGACCGGGGGAATGTTGTTGACTCACCCTGTAGCAGTGTCCACAAAAAAATCTTTTATATTCATTGGTAAACATAATAATTTGTTGATTGAACCTCCAAAATTCTCAGGTTTTTATCACGCTCGTTTTAGCAGTTCTATATTGTATCTCTTACGTGTTATTCTAAATGACCTACAAATTGAATTCTGCAAATTTTGTGTTAGGTAATATGCACCTCAAAATTACTTGACATTGAAATCGAAGACTTTCACTCAATATCATCACTTATTATATAATTAGCATATACATAGCATAATAGGTTCGTTTAGAGAAATAATCACCAATATTGGTACCAAGCTGTCTTGAGCATGGAGAGCAATGAAAGTAAAACAAACAAATAATTATGACACACTATTATTTTGAATTTGCTTGAGAAAACACATGAGAGACAATAAAATATTTCCTTTCAGAATTTTTTTAACATTTCAATTGAAAGACCTATAGTATTTGTTCTGTTGACAATGAATGACCATCGAATAATTATACAGTGTGCGTCCGTTTCCCTCCTACTAACTTTTGGACCACCTGGTATTTGGAACGCTTGAATAGGACATGAAAATCTGAATTTTAAAATGAATATGACAGCAAAAAATGGCGGCTGAGCACCATGTTCAATACCTTTTCAAAATAGAACACCATGTGTATTATTCCATGATCGGTAAGGCATTATCATTACGAATTCAACATTACCAGGTTTGATGGGGTTCCGTCGAATATACGGAGATATAACCGATTATTTACATCAAAGCGAATGAACTATGAAAAGGTTGAGGGCTACTCTGCTTACAGAGTTTTACATTATTACTATTATTTGTTTCACTTGTCAAAAAGTGACGTTTTTGGGATTTCGACCGATAGTAGCGGATTATTCTAGCCAATCATTCGATTTTATACCATTTTTTTTTTCACTTGTCAAAATGTGACGTTTTTGGCATTTCAACCTATTTTGGCATTCTATGGTTATTCTAGCCAATCATTGTGTATTATACCGATAAAACTAGCTGGTCCTTTCGATTGTTTCGATAAAACGTTGTTTACCTTTGAACTGTCAAAACTATAAGGTTCGCCGCGTCGATTCTATTGAACTGGCTCATATTTATATACATTATCATGAATGAAGAGTTACCTTATTATTGATAGTCATTCACTTTTCACTTTTTCGGCATAATAATAACATAACACATTTCAATGAACTCTCAAACACGTAAATAGCTCATAACCCCAACTTTATGACAGATATAGCGAACGACCGATTCAAATATTTGAGGTTTCCTTAACTCAAATGAAGATGGCGTACAACTAGTTTTTATTTTATACAATTCATTTTTTGTTGTATGAGAAGGAACCGTTGTATGAAGATTTTGATACAACGATATAACGAATGATTTTATGTTCCTTCTGGCGCGATTTTCATTTTATAGGAAATTTTCAATTATCATCCTTGTACAATGAGAGGTGTGACGCCATCTCTTGGTATCGTCGGCAAGCATTATCATATTCAATTCAAGCAATATCATATCTCTTCTGGATCATAGAGGGCATACATCGTTGTTTGACATTTCAAATTTATAAAATTTTCACCTATTCTCCGTTCCTTTTTATGTAAATGAAATACTGATCAATTGAATTGTTCTTCCTTCTATTTGTTCAAAAAATAATCTCTCCAAATACAACTCGTTCTTCAAATTTAATAAGATAAATTTTCGTTTTCGAAACACAAACTTTTTTATTTCGAGGCAAAAGCATTTAAACAAACCGAATTAGATAAAATCACTCGTCCTACGGACTGTGATTTCATCAATCGGTTTGTTTTCATACTTTTGCCAAATAAAAAAGTTTTTGTGGAAAATAAAAATGTATCGATTAAATTTGAAGTACTCGTGGTATTACCTTGATAAAATTGCTGACTTTTAAGGTACTATCTCGGGTACTATATTGTTACTGTGTTCGATATTGACGTTTCCTGAATTCACATGTTTTCTGGAAATAATCTCGACATATATCCCCCTTCACCCTATATCCAATCGACAAAAATGCGTGCATTTCCATGGCTATATATCCGTATTCGTTCGTCGATACCCCATCAAACCTGGTTGAATTCGAAGTGATAATGCCTAACCTATCTTGGAATAATAATATACATGGTGTTCTATTTGAAAAAGTTATTCAATATGGCACTCAGCTATCATTTTGAAACTTTTAGCTGCTATTTTCCATGAAAAAATAGGTTTTTATCGCCCTTTGAAGCCCTCCAAATTTCGTTGCGATATACCAGCTGCTTCAGAAGTTTGTAGCGGGGGGGTTGATGCTCTTTGTATATAATAAATATCATGCTCGAATAATAATTCTGAGAAGACGTGTATCATCTTTGATCTGAAACTTGTCGCAGTGTCAAACAAATATAGCCCCAAGCAAACTTAGAACATAAAGAACTGATTTTCAAAAAAAGGCAGATTGAGTAGATATGAAAATAACCATTTATGGCCATTTCTTGTTTTTTACTGTAATCAATCGAAATCAGTTTTTTGAGTATCTATATAATCAGTAGTTGAACTACGTCACACATGTCACGCATTAGATTGCTTGTATGATATCCGATATCTTGCTTCAAATCCTCTTGTCTTGAATATACGGATTGATTACCTGCATACTTTGTAAAAACGTTGTCAATGAATCGAATGCTTGAGATAAGATCAAATATGAAATAAGTGATGAAAGAGATAAGCAAATTATTGAAATATACCGTCATTCAGATTTAAGCCTTGCTATTCCTAGAATTAAAACAGACCAAAAAGTACCAAGTTCGAAGATGTCTACCCACAGGATGCTACGAAAAACCCAATGTATTCATTGAAAACGATACGAATTTTCACCAAATATCATCTTCCATCGAACACTAACAGAAGTTAAATTTCGAATTCACCCAACAGTGAATGAAGCTCATCTTACTTGTAAGAACAATATGTTTCTCTATGCTGGGTCAATGTTTCCATTCAAACAAGGTATAGCATTTCACAAATGACGTCATCCCAACAGTGAATAAAGGTTATCTTAATTGTAATTGTAAAAAAAATGTTTCTGTTTGCTGGGTAAATGTTCCCATGCGTGGATAATTTACAACTTCTCCAGTGCTCACACAATGTGCTATTCACCATCGAATATGAAAGTAAGTTGGGTGCTTCTATGAAACCAGATTTTGGAATTCATTCCAGTTTGAATTGGAAAATTTAAATCGAAGGCTAGGAGCAAGTGCTTGTGTGCCCGGTTCATGGCCGTCGTTGGCCAATCCCTGAATGAACCAGAGCCTTGTTTCTCGAGATACCTATCTCTTTCAAGAATCGGAAAATGACTAGCTAGTAACCGGGTCTGCTTATTGCTGGTGGCATAAGTCGATGGCGTTTGATTGAAAATCACATTTACTACTGAGAGTAAAAAAAAAATCGAAATTATCCATTTACTCCAGTTTATCGTGTGTTGTATCACTGCTTTCACTAAATTCACATTGAAAGAATGAACAGAATTCTGAATTGTATCACTTGTCAACAGACAGGTGGGTAAAATTTTTCTCTTTTGTGCAAATTCATGAAATTGTGAAAAAACGATAGACTTTGAAAAGTCTTCAGAATACTTGTCAATCAGTCTTATGGTGTTCCAGTGAAATCATCAGTTTCACCTCCTTATTGTGAAATAAGCTCTGAATCATTAGTAAGCAGAAGAGCACTTGGCACAGTCTGAAATTTACTACCACGTGCAATAAATATATTTCTGCATTTGTTACACACAAAACTCTTTCAAAAGATTGCATTATATCAGTAGTTGAATTTGTGAATGCAATATAATGGCATTCACTGCAGGAATATATTGACTTGTAGTCGAGTATAATGCACTTTCATTTACTTTAGTAACCCAGATCTAAGTTAGAAGACAAATACGTGTGTTCACCATCATTAAGAGTGAATGAGATGAGTGGTATTGGTTCAAACTTCCATTCGTTAACTCTATTGAGACCTGTTATTTACGATGGAAAACAAAATCAATGAGACCAATGAAGTACTAGAAATGAAATTGAGAATAAGAATTTCCATAAACATTCCCAATTTCATTATTCAACGAATCACAAGGAATATATGGAATTCCTTGTCACGACTGCCCGAAAACATACATAGGACAGACGAACCGACGAGTATCGAACAGGTCCTATGAGCACAAACTAGCAGTACGTTATTCGGACATGACCTCGACTCTCTTCAAACAGCACCACCACGAAAGCGGACACAGAAAGGCTTTTCAATCCCATCGACCTGATCCCTTAATTAATCCTCTTCAAACCACTTTGTCAAGTTGAGAGCTTGGGGTTAAAGAGACCTAGACCTCGACACACAGTCGCGAAGAATTCTTAAGAATGGCTCCAAAGTGGGAGACGAAACGTCGGCAGAAGAACGATTCCAGACGCGCTTCAACCGGAAGTTCTAGTAATCACTGAAATATTGTACTGATTCTCATCTTTGTTTTTGAATGTTTATACTATGTGTCACCTGTCTCAATTTTCAACAAGTTAATTCAGCGACCATCCTCACTAATAATATAAGTACGGAAAAAATGAAAGTTCTTGTTCATTTTTTAACTCATTAGTATTGCTTTTTGTAGCTCCCTGATGATGACAATATATATATCACAATTTGTCTTCGATACGAGGACTTTGCCGACCCACAGCTGATGAATGCCAAAGCCAGAAACAGCTAGTTGTCTTGTGGTGGTCATTTCGAATTGAATGCAAATTGTGATAGACCAGAGAATTTGATAAACTATTTATCAATTTCCTGTCATTGTGGATGCATTGGAACGTGGCTTCTCGTATAATAACAGAAAGTCATTAAATCCTCAATTATACCTCCAACCACGTTCTTATGGACCAAATAAACTTGTAGATGCTCGATGATGATATCAACAAATTTTGGATAATGGAATTAAATTCTGAGAATAAACTCATTCTTTCGTCATGATCTGCACAACCAGTGTGCAACTAGAAAAGTAGCTGAGTTTGTGCCAGGGTGGATTGAATGAGCTGTATGTTGATATTTCATCTACCACTTGGATGCTCATATTTAATTCTCAAGTGTGAAACCAACGTTCAACAATTTTATCCTATGCAAAAAGTCAAATTGTGACCTTCAACTACTTTTATGACACACAAGTTTTTTCTGGAGGTCTTTAATTTCGAGATATGCCAAAACTAAGGAACTGCTCATCTCTAACAAAGCTTGTCGGTTGAAGATTAGGCCTAGACTAACTTCCAGGTAGTCCATCCTATGCAGGCTTTCACGAGGAGCATTTTGTATCAAGAGAAGAATTTTTCTTCTATTACTTAATTTTCTTGAGATAATCGCTAAAAAATAATTTTTGGGTGCTAAAACATGCCACAGTAAAAAAAGCACAAGGTTTGGGTAGTGGGAATTTCAAAGGGTTGTTTCTGGCACCTAAAATTAGTACCCCTTTCCGAATGTAGAACCCTACAAGAACCGCGACAAAAAATTTTTCTTTTAAATGCTTGCAGATAGTGTGCGGTTGCTAAGGAGCTGACTAGTTCAAGATGGATGGCTTTTCCGAAAGAACTATTAATAATATCGAAAACCGCCGTCGATAATAAAACCGTAGTATTTCTATTTACCTCACCCGTTGAGGTTGAATACAAAGTACTGACTGTCAGATTCAGTTCCCGAACCGAAAGTTCAAGCATTGTCTTCCGAAACATTATGACGTAGAGTTTCATCTCCTTCCTTCGATCCCTCTACCGATTACTTGAATAGTTTTACCAGTTCCATTTTGGAAATGCATAATAAGTAAAAATGATCTCCGCCTTATCGTTTGAATTATCTTTTTTGAGTACTCGGACCGCCATATAAAATTCTTCTAAAAAAAGATTCAAGTTTTCTGCAGATTCACTTTGTAATGGTTTGAAATCCATCATCTGGTCTAAATAACTATTGGCTGATTCCCGTTTGCCCTGATATTTTTTAACCAATGCATTCCAGATTATTTCATAATTGTCGCCTGTTGGTGACAAGCCTGTGCAAACGCCCATTGCCGCACCCTTGATTCTACCCTCCAAATAATTCACTTTGTCTGCGTGGTTAAAGTATCATTCTCCCGAATAACATTCTTCAATACGGAGTAAAATATTTCCCATTCTCGACTATCCCCTGAAAATTCAGGTAACTCCATGTTAGGGAGTCTTGGAAGGTCCCGAGTTACTAAATTGGAATTTCCTGGTGCATCATTAATTTCTTGTTCCCGTAACTTTTGGCGACTGACTGGATATGACAATTTTGATCTATCGACTGGAGTATGGAAAAATGTTTTGCAGTTTCGATCAATTTCTACTTCTCTTTCAACAATGTTATCTACAACCTCCAGTAACCTACTACGAGATGATTCCAACGAAACGTACAATGTCTTGAACTGTTCTAGGACAGCAGCATCATCGAAACTCTTCGATAAATCGACCATATTCTCTAATATAGAAACAAGTGCCTCTTTTTTGGAATTAAGACCTTAAGACGTCGTTACCCATATAGTTCAAAAAAACAAATATGAATTTATAAAATGTGTATCTTTATGCCCGACCTGCAATAATTATTGTGCTGTTTTGCATGTTCCGGTTGGAATATGAATAAACAACACCTCTCTTCACCTGAGCTGAAAACCCACGTTTCATTCATCTCAGCAAAAAACCTTTTAGTAAAACAATCAAACAGTATGAAGCTAATAAAATTCAATAAAAAAGTAGTCACTGTTAAATATAAATATGTATGATCAATTTAACAAATTATTAACACACACGAATTATACAGGAAGTGAATTTCATTTTATGATATCTTGAACCAGTACTTGGCCACGTCCAGCGCTTCCGGGGTGGCATTCTTCAAGTCTCCATGGTGCATGTTCTTGGGCACAGCTCACACCGCATGAGGTGGGTGGTGGTTCGAGTGTGTCCACATTCACACAGTGCCGATTCGATTCAGATGCCCCATCTGCGCATCTTCTCTTTGGATTGTGTGACACCAGACCGCAGCCTGTTGTGAGACTTCCATATCGTCCACCTTTATATGGCTGGGAGGGAGTTCTTCGTTTGAAACTAGCCATTAGGCAGTACAATTTATCAGTCGGGGTTTGTTTCAAACAGCCTGTGATGATGCAGCATTGAGCGGTATATCCACCAGCTTGAGCTTGGCGTGGGTAGAGTTGTACCACACTGGGCACGCGTACTTTGTTGTTTATTAGCACAGCGAGAGCTCTAGTTCTCACTATGCCCGGCCGTGCCCCCCATGTGGTGCCCGTTAGTTTGTGCACAATTTTGTTATTACCTTTTACTGAGTTTGTCGGTCGAATGTAGAAGTTTTCTTGTGGGCTGTCAGTCGAAGTAAACTCACATAGAGGAGTCCAACTAAGACCACGCCGCTGAAGATGGCTGCCGCAGATGTAGCCGAAAGCTCCGGAAGTAAAAATTCCACTACACGGCCCTCAAGCCCGAAAAACCAGAGATGTGTTATATTAATTGTTTGTCTAGTGTTATATTTAGACATCTTATGTATTTCGTTTTTATATTTGCTATGCATGAGACATACTGATTCTAAAATAAAAATACAAGGTAGTGGTAGAATTTGGTGTTTTATAAAGAGACCCGTTATTGCTCGTTTTTGCAAGAAAAAAATCATATTGAAAAAATATTGACTACATGAACCCCAAAAACAGATTCCATATCTCAGGTGTGAGTCGATTAAAGCATAATATACACTTCTTGCCATCTCTTCACCAAGTTCCCATGAAATGGTTTTTACTGCGAAACATCCTGATGTCAATTTTCTTTTGAGTTTTTCAGTGTGAATGTGACTGTGAGTTCTTGTAGATTACATTCGAAAGTAAGGATGCTAGTTTTTGATGTATTGAAAGATAGGTTATTAGCATCACACCAATCCTTGACTTTACTTATATTATTCTCAATCATCTGATGCAGTTGTGAGCCATGTTAATCATGCCAAAGTATTGTTGTTTTTTTGTTGCAAGACGTAGTGGAAATGTGGCTCGAAGCATAATATAGTTACGATTTCTCCCTTTGAAAATCTCAATTCTGACACCACTGTTACGATATTCCTTGGGTTCGTCGATTAAATCACCAAACAGTTTCAGTTTCAGTTTCAGTTTATTTCAATTTCAAAGATCATACATTTTTAGATAGTCGGATTATTTCAGCCGTTCGAGGAAAAGTGAACCGCAAAATAAGCGCTTGTGGCTTGTGTTATGCTTTTCATTTTCCTCTTCACGGTAACACATTCAGTAATAATTATTGTTACAGTACGACATGTGGATTATTTCATTATGGATGTGAAAACAGATACAAGAGCGAAAGATCAACTACTAGTTAAAAAAAATTGATTGACAAAACAATAAACGATAAAAGCAGAGAAAGTCGGTGAAATATATTTGTGGTGTTTTGATTTGTAGGTTATTTTATTAAGATGGATTCGTAATGCGAACAAAAAATATAATAGGAAAATGATGGAGCCAAGATACGTACTTAGTAACATACAGTATTAAAATTTCTTATAAATTTTAGATTCGAGAATTGAAAATGTTTCCTATAGGGATGCGAGTTACGTGAGGCCGTTCCTGCTGGATCGACAGAAGCCGGCGGACTTTGCTGATACTAGCGGATATCATATTACAAGACAAGCGAACATCATTTCTCATTGTAAAACACGAAATCAGTCTTAGCCTGATTTCGGTTGGAATAAGTTGTATGTACTTCTAATAAATCTAGTATTTTTAAAAAGTCGTTAGTTCGTTCGAAAAACATAATTGGCGCAGTCGGTAGGATACTGCGCAGTCGCGATAAATATTTCGTGGCGTGGTTTTTCAACTCTTTGGCGCAAATCCGAGAAAATACCCATTTTCCGGGACTTTTTGGACGAACTTCGAGCCCACAACGATATTTCCAAGCCGGCTTGACTCGGAGAAGGACTAGGAGACTACGAGATCCACAACGTCGATCAACGTAAGTGCCAAGTTCCTTTTTGCCTTTTCTGAACCCTCTGATTAAGGATTTCAGTTGAGATAGTTAAATTCAGTTCATCGAGAACAAGTTTTAGTTAAGCTTTGAGTTAAGTTTGAAAACAAATAATATTACAAATTTATGAATGATTTAGAGAACGTATTGGACAGATTGAATAATTTATCATTGAACGAAAATAATTCAAGTTGCATTATTTTAAATCCGAATAGAACGAACTTTATAGCATCAAATATGACTGAACCAAATCGTCAAGCTTCTGCATCTGTGCCTGTACCACAAATGAACTGGGATCTTTTCAAATCTAGACTTGATATTATTAAGCCATACGATGGTGATAGTAACACTTTGAACAAATTTTTGACTCGTTGCGAAAATTTAATTAGAAGCTATGCTATATTCCGAGATGATGCCCTCAATCAGCACATTCTTGAGTCAATTCAAGAAAAACTAATAGGAAAAGCAGAAATAATGGTTGGCAATCGTACTGAAATAACCGATTGGCCCTCTTTGAAAAATGCTCTCGAACAATGTTTCGCAGATCGTAGAGACTTAGATTGTTTAGTACAAGAATTAACGAGATCTAGACCACTGAAAAGTGAACATTTAATAGATTTTGGGAGTAGGTTACAGCTAATTAGAAGTCAAGTAATACAGAGAATAAGTAACGATCCAAATATTGCAAATAATGAAAAACTATGTTACATCTCTCATTACCAAAGAACCGCTCTCAGCACTTTCATTGCAGGATGCAGTGGTACATTGAAAAATAATATGTATTTGAAAAAACCAACTTCGTTAGAAGACGCTATGGCGCACGTTAACGAATTTGAAAATTTTGAAAAATTATATGGAAACTTTGGTGAACCCGCCAAATATACAAAATTGAACCCTAATGCCGACAGGCAAATGTCGCATATTCAAATGTATTCTGGTAACGCCATTCCTAATGCGGTTCCCCACAGATATTCATTTCCCACTCGTAGTACAAACATGAATTCAAATTTTTCACCTAGACCTGTTTGGCCCAGCCAGCCTTTGCATTTACAGCCTAGACAATTACCTCCCCAAAGATATCCCACTAATAGGGAAGTTTTTGGACAACCAGAAAATGTTTTCAAACCAAAGCAAACCCCATCCAATCAGCTTCCTAAGCCAGAACCTATGTCAACAACATCCCGCACCCCTACTATGACGTCACAAAGACCTACCAATAATTATTTCAGACCTAACTATCAGAACCAAAACTCACAAAAACCATCGAACCAATTTTTCAACCGAAACACTCCAAAAATGAATTATATTGCGGAAGAACTTTTTACTAATGAATGTGAAGAGACATATACGCCTCAATTTGTAGAGGACCCACAGAGTTCTTATTTCCATGAAAATCTTGATTACGCTTATGACCCTTCACAATCATTCGAAAATACACATGATGAAACTCAAGAACACTTTGATTATGAAACTAAAAGATGTACTGACAATCATGAAATCGAAACCGAAAATTTTCAGACAATTCGCCAGCACAGTCAACAGATTTAGCAGAAATAAATATAGCATCCAGTAATGCCTTACCATACGTTCAAATAAAAAATCCAGAAATGAGATTACTTATTGACACCGGTAGTTCAAGATCAATAATAAAGCCGTCAATAGCCGAAAAATTTTATCCAAACTTAATATATCATGCTGACAGTGTAATCAAAACGGCCATCGGTAGTCAAAAAATTCGTTATCAAGCGAATATACCTGCCTTTTCGGAATTTAATACCAACTATGTCATAAATTTCATTTTATTTGATTTCCATGATTTCTTTGATGGAGTCATAGGCCTGAATGATCTAATCAATATGAATCTGAATATCGATTTGGTGAATAAATCCCTCGTAGGAAAAAATATAAAAATCCCCTTCAAATACAGGCAACCACAAGAAGTAAACTTCTCATTTTCGGTAAACCCACACGAAAAATTGATGAAAAGTTTACCAGTCAGTGTTTTTGAAGGCGATATAATTACGATTGAAGGTTCGATCAACGAACTAATATTACCGTCAATTGTGACATCTTCAAAAAATGGTTATGCCCTGATGGAAATCGAAAATCCAACAGATAAATCAATATCAGTTACAATCAATCAACCTTTTCCCGTAGAGCCTTTTGATGTACGATCTTATGAAATTTACAACTTCGAAACCTTCACTAATAACGTAACTAAAAACAACAATGACAACAATAACATCACGAACTTGATAAGGACAGACCATTTAAATACTGAGGAGAAAAAAGCTATCATAAAACTCTGCAAAGAATTTTCTGATATATTTTTCACTCCAGGTAGCGATCTTTCCTTCACTTCCAAAGTCAGACACGAAATTAGAACCACTGACGAGGTACCGGTACACACTAAATCGTATAGGTATCCCTATATTCATAAAGAAGAAATTCAGAGGCAGATTGATGATATGCTACAAAAAAGGCATCATCCGTCCCTCCTGTAGTCCTTGGTCATCCCCCATTTGGATTGTTCCAAAGAAGATGGATGCCTCGTGTACAAAAAAGTGGCGAGTAGTCGTAGACTACCGCAAACTTAACGAAAAAACTATAGACGACAGATACCCGATCCCGAATATTAACGATATCCTTGATAGGTTGGGCAGGGCTCAGTATTTCACTACCCTAGATCTGGCCAGTGGGTTTCACCAGATAGAAATGAGTAAGAATTCAATTGAGAAAACAGCTTTCAGTGTAGACAACGGGCACTACGAATATCTGAGGATGCCCTTCGGTTTGAAAAACGCGCCCTCTACATTCCAAAGGGTAATGGATGAAGTACTGAAAGACCTCCAGAACAAAATCTGTATGGTCTATATGGATGACATCATCATATTCAGTACGGGGTTGCAAGACCATATCCAAAATTTGAAATCAGTTTTCTCCAAACTACGGGAAGCCCATTTAAAAATACAATTAGATAAATCAGAGTTTCTGAGGAAAGAGGTAGAATTTCTGGGACACGTAGTGACTCCGGAAGGGATAAAACCCAATGAGAATAAAATCAATGCTATAAAACAATTTCCGATACCTAGGACACAAAAAGAAATCAAATCCTTTTTGGGTCTCTTGGGGTACTACCGCAAATTCATTAAGAATTTTGCAAAACTAACCAAACCAATGACTCAATGTCTTAAGAAGGAACAAAAAGTAGAACATACGAAGGAATTTCTTGACTGTTTTCGCATTTGTAAAAATGTACTCACTTCAGAACCGGTATTGGCTTACCCAGATTTCAGTAAAGATTTCGAATTAACTACGGATGCCTCAAAATACGCAATTGGATCTGTACTCTCACAGAATGATCATCCTATCTGCTACGCATCTCGGACGCTAAACCCAGCCGAGATAAACTACTCCACTATCGAGAAAGAGCTTCTTGCGATAGTCTGGAGCTGCAAGTACTTCAGGCCCTACCTTTTCGGCCGTAAATTTAAAATTCTCACAGACCACAAGCCCCTCCAGTGGCTATTCTCCCTCAAAGAGCCAAATTCAAGACTTGTCAGGTGGCGCCTGAAGCTCGAAGAATTTGACTATACTATAAAATACAAAAAAGGTTCAACAAACCAAGCAGCGGACGCTCTCTCCAGATACCCCCAAAATACAGAATTGAATGCCATCGAAACATCGTCCGTTCAAAATAACCCTGGCGATGTAGATGAAATGATCAGGGACTATTTGAGGAACCCCCAAGATCTTCCCAACATAAACAGTCCCTCGATGCAAGACTTTTTTCAAATACCGAACCAACGTAATGAAAAAAACATTAATATAATTTCCAATATTCAAATCAAACCCCCAAATCAAATCCCAAACGAAATATTCGATGATATCCAAATCACACCTCTAGATGGAAATAATATCGTTTCCTTAGACGATATCCAGATTACACCCTTAGACAATAATCAACCAGAACCTCTCAATGAACCCCGAACGGACATCTGCGATGACTTACAAATCGTGCCAATCCCCAGCACTCAACCTAGGCCCGATCTTCAAATTATACCAATCAATAACCCATCCGAGCATAATAACGAGCAGAACGATCCCCCAAACTTCACCGAAAACAAAGAAACGGATCTAGAAACCGTGCACACCGCTCAAGAAAACCCAATATTTTCAATTCCCATATCAGAACGCGTTTTGAATAGCAACAAAAATCAAATAATCATCACCAACAGTGATGTTGATAAAATAATTTGTAAAAGACAAAAGATTTTCACAAACTCTCGACTTTACGTTACCTTGCCAAACGTCAACGCGGAAGAGCACATAATAAAATTCGTCAAGGAATATATCGATCCAAAACAAACATTTGCAATTTACTCGAAAAATCCTGCAATTTTGCTGAATTTTACCACGACAATACAAAACACCTTCAAACACTCGTCTTTCAAAATAGTCCAATGCACAACAGTACTCGAGGACGTGCAAAGTGAAGAAGAACAAAAACTCAATGTCGAATATTATCATGTCAAGAAAACATGCCACCATGGCATCAATGAAATGAAACAATCACTTTCTTCGCGATATTATTGGCCGAAAATGTCCGTTGATATAGAAAATTATGTGAACAACTGTGAAATTTGTAAAAAAAATAAGTATGACAGAAATCCACCTCAAATCAAATTCAATTTGACACCTACATCTTCTCGACCATTCGAACATATACATATCGACTGTCTCAAAATATCGAACAATAATTTTTTGACAATTATAGATTCATTTTCGAGATACGGCCAAGCCTATCCCCTAGAAGCCTCGACAGGAATATCGATTGTAGAGAATATACTGAACTTTGTTTCTCATCACGGATTACCTCACAAAATAACTACTGATTCTGGCACCGAGTTCAAAAATAAGGACCTTGAAAATTTTTGTCAACTTCATCGAATAGAACTACATTTTACTACCCCAAAAAACAGCAATTCCAACTCTCCAGTCGAACGTTTTCATTCGACTTTGATTGAACACTTTAGATGTCTTAGAGAAGAAAATAAAGAATTCAACCCAGAACAACTAATGAAAAGAGCAATACTAGGATACAATAATTCAATACATACTGTGACAAAATTTACACCATTCGAAATTGTAAAAGGACATATCGATAGCTCCGACCCTTTCGATCTAACAGATCACATAATAACATCAAACTATGTCCAAACTCACAAAGAAACAGCTAAAAGGCTCTATGAATCAATTCAACACATGAATCAACAAACTAAAGAAAAAGTAATTTCCAAAATCAATCAAAACCGCGATGAACCTCCAAAGTTTTTGAATCAGAACGTGGCTTATATCAGAACCAAGGCAAGAAACAAAAAATTACCAAAATTCAAAAGGACCCAAATTCTTGAAGAAACAGATATAAAGTTGGTTACAGATAAGGGCACTTATCATAAAAATATTTCAAGAAGACCTCAAATTAATAAAAACCCACTTTTTCAGGGAAACAATGGACATGAGACTTCTGATCCTTCACCTGATCTTCCGAGTACTTCAAGTTCGAAGTAACACTGAGGATGTTCAGATAACAACAATAAATAATCCTATACTTCCTATACAGTTAGGAAACTCTAGGTTAATATATAACAAACACACGTTTCTACATTACTTAGACCTAAAACAAATCATCATACAACTAACCAATCTGAATGATTCCTTCACTCTAATAAAAACTAATTTTAACAAAGAAAAGATATCCAATCCAATCTCATATCATGGCCTAGCATCTCACATGTTATCAAGAACAGAATATCTAATAGAAACGACTCAACAGAAATTAAATAATATTCAACCTCATACGAGATCTAGAAGAGGTCTCATAAACGGAGTAGGAAAAGTAAGTAAATGGATTTTTGGCACATTAGATGCAGACGACGAGAAACGGTACGATCATGCACTCAATGAACTCGAACAAAATCAAAAAGATATAGTTCGAGAACTCAATTTGCAAAGTTCTTTGTCAAAACAACTCATTGAAAATTACAACAAAACAATTGCAACCCTAACTAGTAATCAGGAAAAACTTGAGTTTGGTTTGAAGACATTCCAAGATTCAGTTCAAAAAACTATAAGAGATCTAGATAGCTACGTGGGTTTTCAAAGCATTCTCTCACAAATAAACCTAGATTGTCAAAATATAATTACTTTTATTGACAATCTAGAAGATGCTATAACGTTCGCCAAACTCAATACCTTGCATAATTCAATAATTTCTAGTAGCGAACTTTTTGAAATGATAAATTATTTGAGGAATCTGTATACTAATGATAATATTCCAAATTTTCAAAATATTCTGACCTACTACCAATTCCTAGGAACTCAAGTAACGTTTTCTAATACCAAACTAATTTTTGCTATACATGTTCCAATAATTCGAACTGAAATCCTGAACTTTTACCACCTATATCCCATAATCCAAAATAACCAAATTTTCATTCCCAAATACCGATACTTGGCACGAACAACTTCGAAAACCCAATTCCAAGAAGAGGCTTGTCCAGTGTTGGAAAACACCTACTACTGCGCAGAGGAGTTTCGTCCCGAAGACAACTGTACCTTACGACTGATCGAGGGAAATTCCACCGACAACTGCGATACTATCCAAATTCGAATCGAAGAAGCGATCACCGAACAAGTGACACAAGATGAAGTAATCATCATTCCGAATGAAGAGGAAAAAGTTTTCGCAAAATGTAAAACCGATCGATATTTGGCGATTCTATCACCCACGCTTATCAAAATACCAAAATCCTGCGAAATCCAAGTGAATAACAAGCGGTTCACTAACGACTTGAGGATTCAACAAGGAAAACCCCTTTTCCTCCCAAAATTGGAAATGGAGAAACTCCAAGCATCGGTCGCATATGAAACTCCCAAGTTTCAAAAACTGAGCCTGGAAGAAGTACGCCAAATAAGTGAAACAGCTAAACAACTGATGCCCTTACAAATCAATCATCAGCCACAACATCCGACAGCTGTTTTCAGTATTCTTTTTGCCATAATAGCCATACTCTTCATTTGGTTATTCTTGAAAAGGAACCAAAAGCTTTCACAAATGATTAAACCACGTTGCAGCCGAAAAAACAGAGAGGACCCAAGAGTCGAGATGCAAGAAAAAGAGATAGCAGCTACATCGAAAACGAACTCCGTTATTTTCTCAGCTTAAGGAGGAAGGAGTTACGTGAGGCCGTTCCTGCTGGATCGACAGAAGCCGGCGGACTTTGCTGATACTAGCGGATATCATATTACAAGACAAGCGAACATCATTTCTCATTGTAAAACACGAAATCAGTCTTAGCCTGATTTCGGTTGGAATAAGTTGTATGTACTTCTAATAAATCTAGTATTTTTAAAAAGTCGTTAGTTCGTTCGAAAAACATAATTTGCGTTTTTCAGTAGAGTCAAAATGAGTGTATCATTTGTAGCGATAAATTCTTTAATATTTGTTTTGTAGATTTTGAAATTTGAAATATTCCTTGTTTCTATTGGTAGTATATTATACAATTTTGGTGCAAAATAATGTATTGTTCTTTGTGTATGGCATTTCTTGAAACGGGGTATAGACAAATTTTGGGCGTATCTGGTATTTTTTGATCTTGCCGGGCAATAATTTGATTTATTAGAAAATATCCAAACGAGACAATGATATGCATACAGGCTTTTAATGTCAAATAATTTAGTTTCATTATATAACTGTTTCGTATCAAACCGTCTAGATTTTTTGAAGATAATTTTAATCAAAGAATTTTGAAGAATTTGAATATTGTGCAGAATATTCTCGAATGCTCCCCCCCATACCGTGATACAGTATCTAATGACTGATTCAACCAGTGAATTATATATTATTGATAAGTTTTGTTTTGTTAATATACATCTCAGATTATACATTTTATATGTTAATTGCCTAAGTCTTTTAATCATATGCGAAACGTGTTCATCCCATCTCATGTGCTGGTCCAAAATCAGTCCAAGATACTTAATTTTTTTAACCTTTTCAATACTTGGGCAGCTACATAGTGTTTTTGGGCAAGTAGGTTTATGTATGTGAATCATTTGCAAATCAGGTTGCTGGTTACTCTGTAGAGAAAATGCTATGAAAACAACAATTAACTTCTTTTATTAAAACTCTCTATCACAATGCAATACAACACAATCACTTAAATCGCTCCGATAACTTTCCAATGCTCGGTACTAAACTCTCTGTACTAAAAATTATATTCCCGCACAAAGCTCTGCTCCACTTAGATCTCAAAACTCTCGTCACTTAGCTCCGAATAGAACTGCCGAATCACTAACTCCCTGTAATACAAATTCTCTCAACTTAAAAACTCTGTCCGCTTCGGAGTCTCTCTCCCGTATTTATACCCCCGCGTACGCCTGTGAAGAATCTTCGCGAGAAGCCCCGATGACATGTCTCGAATTCTCCAGGCGGCTTACGGGTTCCAGGAAAATGACGTTCGCTACGACGCGATCCCTCGCCTTGCGTTTACGATTTCGTCAGGGCCGGCGCTAGGACGTAACAATATGCTGTCAGGGGGTTCCAGATCACCCGATTTTAACCTCATTAGATTCGTCTAGGTCCTCACGGGTTGTCGGCCATGTTGTTGTGAAAGGAAAAACAACTTTCGGCGTTTCGATAAACTGTTGGTGTCTCTTTATGAGCATATTCAATATTGCGAATTTCGTTAAGATAGGTAAAGGAATAAAGAATCAAAGAGGTTTGTAACATAAGTCTGAACTTCGCTCTTCAAGAACCTTGCAGTAATTATTATCCCGTCGTTATCGTAATAGATATCGTTCCAAGTATAACCGGTGATTATAAAACTGCAATTTGTCGTAATCTACATATCCATTTCTTTCATAAACATGTCGCATTTTCAACTCATTGCTATTATCAATAAATACGATTCTCTTCAATGTATCAAGATTTTTTCCTGTGATAGTGTTCTAATGACACTAAATACAAGCCCCTCATTACAGAAAGTATCATTTCCTACAGGGATACTCAAAAATTGAAAAAACGGAACGTTGACTTGATATACAATTCAACTTTCAGGAATTTCAGTGTCTGGCTGGATTTGCTTCTGGTTGGTTTATAATAATAAGATATGCAAAAAAATTTTACAGGGCGAGTCAGAAAGTTAATCGCCCCTGTATCCTGTATTCAATAAAATTTCATGTACTTTGTACTGCATGTTAGTAGGTGACATTAAGTCATTTTGACACTGGAAAAATTAAACAGATCGTTCATCACGTATGGTTGGTTGAGGAAACGTATAATGAGAGACTTGTCCTATTATTGTCAGGATAAAAAGCTGATCATAGCAAGTTGATAAAACTTCTACATCTGACCAACAAACTCAAAGTGGAGGTAATATGAAAGTGTTATGGAAATTCACCTAGGAAATATTTAGCAACAGGGTGATTTCCAAAAAAAAATCGATTTTCGGATATATTTCAAATTGACCTAATGTCACCTACTAACATGCAGTACAAAGTATATGAAATTTTAATAAATACAGGATACAGGGGCGATCAACTTTCTGACTCGCCCTTTAAAAAATGTTTGCATATCATATCATTAAAAACCAACCAGAAGCAAATCCAGCCAGATATTGAAATCCCTGAAAATTGAATTATATTCCAAGTCAACGTTCCGTTTATATAATTTTTGAGTACCCTGTAGAAAATGAAACTTTCTCTCATGAGAGATTGATATTTGCTGTCATTAGAAAACTATCACAGGAAAAAATTCTTGACAGATTGAAGAAAATAAGAATAACATGCTTTTATAAAATTTTCAACTTCAACACGCTGTATCTCTGAAACTAGTCATAGTATTGAGTTTGGCCCAGGGACACTATTGTTCAGAAAGTCGTCAACTACAATATACTTACAATTCATGAAATTTCACTGAAGCCCATTTGTCCAGAAGCCGGCTGCCTGGTCCTTTTTCTTATCCGACTCTAGAATCAATCAAGTATAAGAAAACTTCCGATACTATTGATGATTATTATATCACTCACCACTCTCTAAGGATGTGTCCTGCCCGTCCAGATGTTATGTTGAAATAGATGGTTCCACTGATCTTTGATTATGCAAGATGGTCTTTACAGGTTTATTATGCGTTTGGTTTCTTTCGAATTGTTCGACGTTTCGACTTCCATTTCGAAGACATTTTCGAAAACTGTCAGACGAATATCTGTCCATACCGTCCTGGCCAAACAATTCCCATACGAAATAACTGAGCAAAACAAAGCAAAATCGAGTATGCATATTTTGCCGCACTAGTGTACAAAGCTCAACATTGCGCACAGACTACTTTTGGTAAGGAACAACTTCTAGACCTAGACGATCATGGAAAAATATACCATATAAAAAACTTGCGGATAGAAATGCAGTTAAGTAAACTGAAAATGTGCAATTCTTCTCACATGTAGCACTTTATACTCTTTCTACGACTACCATATATTACTTTTGAGATCAGGTTATTAGTGAGTAAAATGTAGAAAATTGCATAATTGACGAAAATAGGAATCCAGTTTGGTTGAAATTTGGGTCACCTCATGTCTGCGATTTGAGTTATTAGTTCGAATTCATTGCATTCGAACAAATTTGTTTGCTTTGTTTGGAAGAAAGCTGCCTCTCTCCAGCCGACCCCGTTTTGATTCAATAAGGAAATATACAGCGGTGAATTGCATTATGACGAATATTTAAAATTCGAAATTGTTAGCATCGTACTTACGTTACTACACCGCATTTTACATTAGGTTCAAAGTCAAGGTCTCCTATCACCTACACCTCATCACGAAAAGAGAAATCACCATACTTATTTACCCACAATGCGTGTCTATTCCGTAAATAGTTCGTAACCATTTGGATGTTAGCTGCGGAACCAGTCGGAGTAGCAAAGAGAAAATACTTTCGGTATGAAGTACCAGATACAAGCCAGTGATTTCGTGTGGTGATAGTGCTGTTTCCGTGACTTGAAATTTTCTCTTGGATTTCTTCACTTTTCTGTCCAACGGTTCTCCGATTCTAAGGTGAGTTCCTCGTCGAGTTGAGCTGTATCTTGCCTTATGCTCTTACATAATCACTAGTTCAATTCCCAAATATGATTCAACTAACGTAGATTTGTTACTTTGACAATCGAAAATAATTCCTTTCATTGTACGAAAATCATTTCTTTCTGGTGGGTAATTGTTTTTCTGGCAGCTCTTTGCATACTCAACCTATCAAAATATGAAAAAATGGACAAATGATTTGGAATTTATGGAGTAGTGTACCTATAAAGTTCAAAATACTCAAAAAAATGTTTGCTGATATGCATTTGCTAACCAAATGCATATGAAAAAGTTATTCTACATCAAATTCAGGTCACGGAAAAGTACCTATGCAGTAGCAGAAAAAGGTTTTTCAAGTTTTAGCAAAAATCATTGTCGGTAAGAATAAAACATATGCTATTTTTCGCGCCATTTTCCATGTTTTAAACTTTCAACCTATAGTTCGATAATAAGAATCTTCTGAATAAAACTCAATAATAGACTGAATATTGAGGATTCCAAATATCAAAATGATGCCGAAATTCACTTTGCATAAACATGATTTTGAATTTTCTGGCACAAAATATTCAAAAGAACTTAACGAATTCGTTTCCATATCAATCAATGATGATTCGCTTTCTGACGAGTTGTTTTTTCCACAAATGATATGCAGGAAATATTTCATCGAAAGCAGTCAACGCCAGTGCCGAAAAGACTGAACGCGACGTTTACCACACTTAAAAAATTAGAAATGAAAAGATTATCGTGTATCCCGCAGTTCATGGATCCATTCTCATATTTCAGTTATTCAGAATGAAATTAAGGCCTATTCTGAAAAGTTGGTGGACTTGCAAAAATACTTCAATTTGGTGAATGGATATCATATATATTGCATTCATTCGGAGGTCCCTTTCAAAGGGAAAATATTTTAGAGATCAATGTAAACGAAAATATTTCTATATTCCAATTCAAATATTCCTCAGAACATCTCGTAAACTGATTTTGGAAGTGTTTTTCATAAATGAAACTCCTGACTACTAGAAGTTTTTTTTATTTTTATTCACTTTGTGTCTCAGGGTGGGATGAAAACATATTTCATGCAAACTTCCAATGGAGTACTTTAGTGGTGGACTCATTTGTTTTTTTTTTTATAACTGAAACTGAATATCCATTACTGAAAGTCGAAACCCTAATAATTGTCAATATTTCAGAACTCAATTTTTTATATAATTTGGGAATATGATAACTGCCTTTCTTCAATAATTAAATTTTTTGTATTCAGTTTGACAGTTACCAGAATTTTAAAGTATGTTTATGAAGTTTTTTCTTGATAATGTCAGCTAGTGAAAATCAAACTACCTACAAGTGAAGGGGGTGGATGGTTTCACAAAGAGCAGGGAACAGTCCTTATCTCAAACTTTCTGAGAGCAGTCATCCCCCTTTGATACTGTACAATAATTCATCAGTGTATAATCTGATATTTAGGAACTTCAACTCAATTTCGATATAAATGATAAATATAAAAAATGAATATCTCACCCCCACCCTCCGTTGAAAAAAAATTGAACTGATTCCGAAAATTACCAAGAAATCAAAAAAAATTAATAACATACATGACATCAGAAATGAAAACTTTCATTCAGTTTCCAGCAGTATAATAATGGATAAGGACTGTTTCCATATAAGAACGTGAAAGTTTTTATACCGCGAAACTTATCAAAAAGTTTGGAAATGACATCTGATAAAACCTTATCTCCATATCGAGGCCTTTTAAAAGAATATTTGGTCTGCTTCCTTTTTCAAAACGATCGTCGTTAGTTTGGCTTGTGACACGTCAATACAGATAACAAGGCACTTTTTACAGGAACCAATCAGATTTTTAATTTTTTTAGACAAACAAGTTGAAACTAGTTTTGACTCTTCTTCTTCAGATGGAATATCCTTCTTTAGCGCAACAACGTTTTTGTTTTAGGTTGAAAGTCCTAAAAAGCTAGAAATAGAACCGTCCACCACATCTATTCAGTATTTTTGAGCACGTATCACGCTCCACGTTACTTTTACAAGTTATGGGTAACATGTATGAAACATGAGAAATCAATTTGTGGTACACAATTTTTTATATTCCCATTAAGACATAAGAACTACTTCAAAATGTAATTGTTTCTTCTCAGATTCAATTTACGAAGGTGTCGTTAGGCAGTAATTATTTATGGTTTACTTCCTTCTATCAGACTGTTTTATTCGTTCCACTCAAGGTAAATCGAATTAAAATTGAATTAGAGGATATTAACAAATCAAGAAAATTTCCGACCTCTCTTTCGAATATATTAAATGTTTCCACGAATTTATATATTGTTATTAACTACTGGTTAGTAATGAATGCCAATGAGGGTGACCGTTGAGCAGGAATAGTAGGTCATTTCCGAATCTTCAGAAACAATGCAGATAATGTTGGAAATGGTGAGTTACCACAACTTCGGGAACGAACCATCTCTGCCATGATCTCATCATGTAGAATCCCAACTAATAATTCATGTTGAAAATTCAATATTACGTTCTGGTAGCTGGATTATACTTTTTGTTCACATCCACTCCTTTGACTTTTCCACTTCTCATAACAGGAATAATTGATAGTATGTATAGCACACAGAAGAAAAATACCTTCCTTCTTAGATTTATTGACAATGAATACTCAAAAAGAATCACTATTGAATTATTGGGATGTAGGTACTACCAATTTCAATCATTTTCACCATGCTTCGTTCTTAGCATATTGCTTGGATAAATCTTTTCCTCGTAGTTTTCTGGGTTTCCCACCTACCACAATCTGATGAAATTAATATTGATATTGAGATCTATACAAGTGCAGAAGGGTAGATTTTCATCTACCCCGACAAAATGCTGCGTAAATTGAAAACAGTTCCTCTTGGATAGAGCAAGTGAATATTGGGAAATGAAGCTCGTCAAAAAAACTTCTTCAAGTATGTCCTAGGAGTTTTCTTTTGGCGTGCTGCATTTGCACTTTTGTGCAAATTCTTTTCAAAATCGAATATTTTTCATTAACAATTTTTGTCCTTGAAATTTGTCATATTGACCGAACTCATATAGATGCAACCTTTCCCAGACAGTATGATGTAGAAGATTCCTTCCATTTTCGTTTCCTGTCATTACTCTCTTCTGCCATCATTTTAGTATCATTCAATTCTAGTGTGTTCTCTCCATCGGCTGTGAAAATGTGTTCTGATAATTTAGTACCACCTATCTATATGTTCCTGATGTACATCTCTGATCTCTATGAGTTGGCTTGATATGAATCGCGGCTGGCTGCCACTCCTGAAGGACAGAATGTTATGTCAGGTCTCTAATTCTCTGACAAATGTCAATGACGAAAATGGTCAATAAGAAATATTCGATTTGAAAAGGAATCTGCGAAAAAGTTTTGAGAACGGAAGCGGATTTGGTTGTTAGGAAACTTAACTGTCAGCTAAATCCTTAACAGTCAATCGAAAGTGTCGGCCAAGCACTCTAGTTATCAGCTATCGCTTTGATGGTCATTCAAAGACCGACCCTAAGTATGTCTTGTCCAGGTTGGAGAGTTGAATTTTTTTTTCTATGGACGTTTTTACTTCTGAACTAAATCGTTTGTTCCTACGGATAAGGGGGTGATATTCCCATAATCCCTTTAATTTTTCAGTGATATACGTTGTTTTGTTTCGAAGTATCTTAAAATAAAATTGAAGTTCAGTTATCAACATTTTTCCTCTACTCTTACTCAGAATAGATAATTTGGAATCTACAAATAAATGAGGAACTCCAAAATGACTCGAATCAGGATTAATTTAGAAGTGAATATTTCTATACAGTGTGACCGTAAAAAGACATCAAGACATTAATCTTCACCAAACCACAAATATCAATTATGATAAAAACGTTCATTCAGGATATTGTACAGTAAAAAATACATTAACAAATGATATAAATTAAATGATCGTTGTTCAATTAATAAAGAATAAATAAGACTCGAATTTTCTCCTTGTATCTCCATTAGTTGAACAGTTGAAATAAAATTTAACAGAAAACCAAGTCAGAAAGACATCATAAATTAAAAATGAAATGAATGATTTCTCTCCGCAACTAATTAGCGAAAAATTAGAGGAATCTAATCCTTCTCTTTACTCTTGGACGGAACAAGATATTAGGATCCGACAACATCGATTATTTAAAGGTTGATCTTTCACAAAGAATAAATGTATCTGATGTCTTCATGAAAATGTACCAACTGTTCAAACACGAAATAAAACTGCTGATAACTCTGTAAAGGCTGAATGCTTTCAAAAATAAATTAGTATTGGGGTGAGAATTGAAAGACCTCTCTCACAAGGTGTTGCAATGCCACCTCTCTCATTGTAAAAAAACATTGATTTGTCTTCCTCCGCGAAAAGTGACGACACACGGATATTATGTTGCATCAGAAAGTACAGGCAGTGATGTTCCTCAATGTGTACATTGTCAGATCTTGATATCTCGATTCATTCAAAAGCCGATAGGGGGAAGACCTTTTACCGACGCACTGTATTTCGAAAACAACATATTCAAAGTACTATTTGAAAGACATTTTTTTGGGTTTTTAACATACTACAATCGAAAAGGCATCTAGTATGCTATGGTAAGGTAAAGAATTATATTCTGAATATTTCGAAAACATGCTCACCAATCAAAATTCTTCCAAAAAAACTGTAGTTAATTCATCATCTCGAGTAATGACAATGAGGAACTTTCTATAGCAAAAAATGTGATTTTGGTATAATTCCAAAAACTGCACCTACACTTGGAATGATAAGCTATAGAAAATAGAGCTAAATTTTGTATTTCTTCCAAATAGATCCAGTGGCACGTTCCAATGAAACCAATCAATCGTTCAATGTCAAAGACCAGGTAACCTTAATATCATTGATTCATTTGCGTTCAATTCTATTGAATTTTTCGCGCGTAAAAACTATAATAACCTGATTATTGAACCCTTTGTTTATTGAAGCAACTATCGACTTCTCTATTTTTGTCGATAAAGGTCATGACAATTGTATCGTGTCAAACTTGGTGAATCAAAGATATATTTGCATTCGTTGCCTTTGTTCTTGGTTTTATGAAAATGAACTATATTAGCATTCTCTCAACAGGCGTGTTGAAAACATGTTTCTATTCATTCGTACTGCTATCTCGGTAAGACGTGCAATGTTAATAACTTACCTACTGTTGATTTTGATTTCAAACTGATTTTTTTTTTCGATCGTGGTGGGGGTGGGTAAATACCCCCTTTGCCCTCCTTGTAAACGAGCCTGATTTCTGTTAAAGAGAAGCTAAATGTTTTCCACAACAAGTGGAAACAACTTAAGTGGCATTTGTTGGAACTTCCATTGCCATTGATTTACTCCATTGAAACCCTTTCAAAAATCTCATAAGATCAAAATAATCTAACTGAAACAATGAAATAATCAGATAATATCAACACCAGAATTAAAAGAAAGTATATGTGACAATACAGTTTGACTTTTGTGTGCTCACTTCCTGTATATATATCGTACAGAGAATTTTGAACTGCCATTTTCTGTCCTTCAGGTAAATCAGCTGTATAACTACTTCTCTTCGGGCTTGAAGGCCGTCGTTCTTTGGAATTTCTTCCTGACGTTTCGCTAGCGCGAGTGGCCAGCTTCTTCAGAGGCTTATTCATCTCCGATGACTAAACAGTTCGATTTTTCAAGGCGTATTTATATTTAAACTCCCCAAGAGTTTAAAAAACTCTTGGGGAAATATAACATAAAAACAGTTTTCAAGCCGACCAAGAAAATCCAGCAAAGCCTCAGGTCGGTTAAAGACAAAAGAGACCCACTGTCAGCGGCAGGGGTTTATCGCATACCGTGCACCTGTGGGAAGGTTTACATCGGTACCACGAAAAGATCCATGGGTACAAGGCTCAAAGAGCATCAAAGGAACTGCAGGCTGGGGCAAACCGACAAATCGGCGGTGGCGGAACACGCATTGAGTGAGGGCGACCACAAGATTCTGTTCGAAAATGCAACACTGATTGCCCCCAACCAGGGTTACCATAGCCGACTGGTACGGGAGGCAATAGAGATCCAAAAACATGCGGACAATTTTAACAGAAAGGAAGAAGCGTTGACTCTAAACAGAATTTGGAATCCGATTCTGAAGAAATCAAGAATAAATAATGAAATCACAGCAGGTAGTGCGGCAACTAATAATGATGATTATTCCCCGAACCCGACAGAAGTAATTAACACTCCAGACTACCTGCATCAATATAAATACGCCTTGAGAAATCGAACTGTTTAGTCATCGCAGATGAATAAGCCTCTGAAGAAGCTGGCCACTCGCGCTAGCGAAACGTCAGGAAGAAATTCCAAAGAACGACGGCCTTCAAGCCCGAAGAGAAGTAGTTATACTAATAACCTCGGCCGCGAAAGCCTTAACCATTTCGTAAATCAGCTGTGTTCGTTTTAAAACGACGTCTTCTTTTTCCTGAAGTTGATGGCTTGGGGCTTGGGTTCAGTGGCCCTGTTCTCGAACCACACGATCGCTGTATACGTTGTTGCTAGGCAGAGACCAATCAGATCTGTCGTAGCTAAGCAACAGCGTATACGCAAAACTGTAAATGATTCAAAAATAGAGCCCCAGTTTCGTTTTCTTTTTTGATGTTGTATACCTACCGTTTCCCTAGATATTTGGAGTACATCTGCAACTCTCTGTAATACATTGACGTAAAGTAATGACATTTCGTTCGGGGTTTCAATGGTTACCTCTTGAACTGATGAAAGTGGTAAAAAAGGTCCTCCATGAACTCTATTCTTTTCAAAATACACAAATTCAACACAAATTTTTGGGCTCGTGAATGGATAGTACTCCGAGGCATAAGCTAAAAATGCGTATAAATATATAGTGAATGATTTCGACCTTTATTACAGATTCAAGTAAGATTTTTTCTTTCACTAGGACTTCTTACACTCCTGATTACTGTTATGTGAATATCCCGGTAATGCGGAATTATAGACACAAATGTCAATTGTGTTGGAAATATAAATCATATTTTTGGATCAAACACATCGTTATGTAGGTACTTACTCTGAAGGTAATGGTACCAAGAGGCGTTCAGCTTCGAAAAAAGCTGTTTTTGTAATATATTCGACTGTAAAACAAAGTTGAAGTGTCAACAAACTAAACTCTAATGACAGGACACAATGATTTCATACATGTCTGCCACAGTGTGCTGAAATCTAAAAAACACTGTCTGTTTTATGGCTATATCTTTTCGATGTTTTGAGTATCAATAGATCATCACAACACCATACACCTTTGCTAGAAGACACATGCTAACGAATGTTGTTCTGCCCAAAGCGGTTGATAGAAAGAGATGTTACATAGATGGTGTGTGATTTCTTTGATCATAATTTGATTGAAAATAATCGATCTTGTACGAACTACTTCAATTCTGCCTTCAAGAAACCCTTCTCATTCGATACACCTTGTACGACTGTATGTAACACTGTTACAGGTTGAGAGCACTGTGTCAAACAATCGTAATTGAGCGCCTCTTTCTTGAAAATTGTCTGGAATACGAAAATGTGGAATCGATAACCAAAATTGATATTATGAATGTGTTGTTTATCTGTGATATAACAAATTTCAACAGACTCATGCAACATTGAATGAAAAATGGAGATATTAAAGGAACACTTTAAATTCATGAATTATCTATTGAATTGATCATATGCAACAATGAGTTATATGGCCATGGAACTCGACCAATATTGAGCAAGACTCACCCTTCAAACTTTCTCTTTTCTTTCATCAAGAACTTGAATAAATACAGCAATTCAGCTAATCCACCACCCCCTTACGATTAGACCAGGACAACTACAATATCAACTTCGACAGTAAGCCCTGCGTTTGAGTAACTGGTATTTAAACATACTCCTCTTACAATTCGGGTCCGACTGTTGATAAATCAACAACGATTTGATCGGTCAAACAGCATTGGTTTATCAACTTTCTCTCCGCTTTTCTTCTTTCCTGTCAAGGTGTGACACTGAAGATGAATGTTTTCACTGATGCTGGAGTATCGAAAATAGTCCTTTCGTGTATTAATCAGTGTGCGAGTTGTTGAAATGTTCGATGTTTTGACTCTCATAACGCAGCCTTCATCAAGAACTCAATTACACATCTCCAACCTTTGAGCGAATTTCTGCTACTTCAAAACTCCTCATTGAATATATCTAGTGCAAGAAAAGACAAAATAGATTTGCTTAGGTTTCTCATCGAATGAAACCGCTAAATATTCAACTCCAATCCAACAGCAGGTGTGTTATCGGGAGTAATTACACAAGTGCTTCAAAATAACCGATAATTTTCCATGAAAGCATGTTGTCTAAAAACTGCATGAGTTTATTTTCATATTTTGCTCTTTTAGCAAAATATGAAAATCACCGAATGCAATTTCTTTACTGACAACATGCTTGAATGGAAAATTATCAGGTTTATTTTGATGCACGAGTGTAATTCGGTAGAATATTTCCGGAGTTGAAACAACGACGTTTAAAATTCAGTATTTATGACTGTCAAGATGACAAATGTACATTTTAACAATCGTTACTATAGATACACGGATTTTAACAGAATATGAAAATAACCGAATGCAGTTTTTTTACTGACAACATGCTTGAATGGAAAATTATCAGGTTTATTTTGATGCACGAGTGTAATTCGGTAGAATATTTCCGGAGTTAAAACAACGACGTTTGAAATTTAGTATTTATGCCTGTCAAGATGACAAATGTACATTTCAACAATCGTTACTATAGATACACGGATTTTAGCAAAATATGAAAATAACCGAATGCAGTTTTTTACTGACAACATGCTTGAATGGAAAATTATCAGGTTTATTTTGATACACGAGTGTAATTCGGTAGAATATTTCCGGAGTTGAAACAACGACGTTTAAAATTCAGTATTTATGCCTGTCAAGATGACAAATGTACATTTTAACAATCGTTACTATACATACACGGGCCGAGCGGATATTTTTCGATACCTACCGGGTATTTACCAGCCCGAAAATGTCCCGCCAGGAATTTATCGCTGTAATTGATCGAAAATGTCCCGCTTCCTATGGGATTTTCAACATACGATAGAAATATTCGAGATAACTGAGCAAAGGTCAAATTCGTATGAAGTTAATTACAGGGATGCCGGAACTATCAACGACTTTCAATTGAGCTTGATAAACTGATACGTAAAAGTGTGAAATTTCAAATCATTTGCAAATAGAAACACAGAAAAATATACAAAATATTCGCAAATCACACACCCCAATAACTTTCTATTCCATAATCAACTCATGAATTTTTCGGGTAATTGTATAAATAAAATGTTTTTTGTGGCTTTCTTTCGATCCCATCTCGAACTTCGCTTTGCTTTCTTCACAACTTGATTGTCTCGCTCGTTGCAGATAGTAATTGTTCAATTATTGTCTGCAATTATTTCAATGAAGATTCTCACTATAATGTAGATATTTGAATTTCAAGTGAATTTTTGGGTCTTCCTCTTACTTTTATCATATAACACTGTATGATTGTATGATGAATCTTCCATTGATAATGAATATCTTTCCAGAACATGCCACCAGGAATCATAGCATTAAGGATACTTTTTTGGATGACAATCAAATCGGTGAACCTTATCTACATACCAGTCTTGGTCACGAGACTTTTCAAGAAATCAAAGAGATGCCCTCCAATCAAGGATCAAATTCTGCTCTTGTCTGCTGCTGAACTGGCTGAACGTATAAGAAATCAAAAGGTTAGTATGTACTATGGTTAGTTGGGGATTATTCATCCATAGGTGCACATGTCATGGGCACCTATTTGGTTTTATGATCAGGTTTGTTTTGAATGATGTTGAACAATTGGAGTTTTAATTATGTATGCATCGATAATTGTAACCTTTATGCAAACCTCACATCGGAAGAGTCAACGAATATTTCGAATGACTTAGATGATATAAGCTCTGCCGGAAATATAAATCTACTAAAAATGCTAATTAACTTTTTTTTTACATTTCGTTCTGTTTTGTATTCACAATCATGCAAATATATGTGCTTGTTCCTAACCCACTTTCAGGTTGGACAGCAACCAGTTGTTCATCCAGAACATATATTACGTTGTTATACTAGACAAGACAACCCTAGCACGATTTTGTTGCTAACAAACATTTTATCCAGCCATTGACATAGCTTTTTCTGTCCAAAAGTCCTATGGATGTGTACCTTCGTAATATTTGCTTCGCGAATTTAGTTGTCATCCAGAAATATGATCAGCACGGTTATTATACCTGGTGTTGAAGTTAGCGTAGACGGAGCCTTGGATGTTTACGTAGAAGTGGCTCAGCAACGACGAAACGTTAGACATTTTTAACGGTGCATTAGACGTTTTCAACGGTGCGTTAGACGTTTTCAACAGTGCGTTAGACGTTTTTAACGATAAGTCAGACGCTTTTACCGGAGCGTTAGACGTCTTTAATGATGCGTTAGACGTCTTTAACGGAGCGTTAGACAACGGTTAACAGCTATCATATTGTTCCATTCATTCGTTCAATTTCGAAACTCACATGTTCATCACCGAGTTTGTTTTTTGTGGGTCGTGATACCGTAGACAGCGCGTAGTATCAGTGTTTCAAATCCTGAACTGAAAGACAAAACAAGTTGAAAACTGCTTTCAAAATAATGATGCGGTGTGAATTCTAGTTGATGCTGATTATCAACTGAAATTCTAAGCTTCTGTTTCAGAACCCAAATTCTAAAGATTGAGCAGTGAATACCCCATCTCTGAATTTAATATTCAAAATATTAATATCGATGTCACTTTCGTGGATGGTATAGGTGCCTAAAAATTATAGTCTTCAGTTTGCAATTTCAAGTATTTGGAATTTCCAATAGCAATCTTATCAAGGTTGATGGGCTCCTAAATTAAAAAAAAAAATCGATGCAGCTGTGAGCCTAATTGATTACTTACAGCAGATATGTCATTCGTTTTGACCATATGAATAAGAAGCAGACATTGAAAATCTTGGAACCGTGGCAATAGCAAAAACCACACAATGTCATTGCGCTGTGACGGCAGCAAACACACGATTCCTCTAGGACCGTCGGGACTGATAACCGTATGGCTCACCTCGGTTTTGCGCCTTGGTAAGCCATAATTTTCTCTCTAAAGAAATGATTCACTTTCTACCTCGGTATCTAATAAACTATTATCGTCCTCGTTTTCAACTCATAATGTTTTACTGCAGTTTCTATTGTTGGTTAATTCGATAAAGAGATTATTGACTACTTTATGTCTGAAAATAACATTTGTAGTATGTCAGAAACAATATACCATTGAAATGATCAAATAATGCTGGATAATCGCACGTTAAAAGGTAAGGCCTCGTTGATCCATTGCTCGCACAAGTTTCGACTTCTGAGGGTTGACGTTCGTCAGCTGGTTAACAGAAACGAACAATTTCAGAACAATTTCAGAAAGAACAGAATATTTTTCATTGGGTAGATACAATACCAAATGCCCATATATTTGGTAGTACGTCAAACATTATCAAAAAAGAAGAGTAAAATTGGAGTCTGCATTATTTACGCTACAGCAAAAAAGGTTATTATGAAATGCACCAAGCATGTCCATGTTATACAAGAACATGGCTTTGAACATGGAGCAAATATTCTGAAATTGTGTTATACGGTTATTACCCTTATCTTTTAGTCATCTGAAATTTTGTACCACCTATATGAAATTCATCAAGTATCTGCTATTTCAATTTCATCTATACAGCCAAATTATTTTTTCAGTTCACTCATATCAAGTGATAGATTAATGTTACCTAAAACCAATGCAGAATGGTGGGATGTAGTTTTTTTCGTCATTTATGATAATTTGCTCATTTTAATTACTGTTACTTTACACCTACTCTATAACGATTAGCTAAATAACCCTACATGACAAGTACAACTTGTTATTGAATTTAGATAAATTTCAAAATGGTCATGTATAGCAGATGTCAACGTAATTCTTCCATAGGCGTATCTCCATAGTAATTCTCAAACTTCTAAAATATTAGCGAATTGGTATTTGAATGTTATTCTTCAAACACACAAGAACTTACCCAAGTTTTTGCTTGAGATGGTAACAGGGACGAATATTTGCTAGCGCCCTTGATATCTAATTAGTATCATAACTAACTTGTTACATTAAATTGGGGAATTGAAGGTAACTTGATCATTTACGTAACGTAGAAGGAATATGAATAGGCATGAAAATATTCAAATTATTGTTCAAAGTGAAATGTTAAACACTGAATAAATGTGAACCGTTTAAACGCCACCATGTATCGCGCGCTTTGGAAATCATCAAAGGACATGTATCGTCTTTGTTGACTAAGTGTGTCAGTTACTCTATATTTTTAGCATTAATTGCTATATAGATCATCGAAGAAGCTTACAAAGCTACTTACAAGTATTGTATCGTACCTCAGTTGAGAAAGGGCATCAGAAATACACTTGCTAAAGTGTTTTCTCGCATTCCAAGCAAAGCGAATGTACGAAAACTTTAGTGTATTCAATACGAAATCAATCCGAACAGCTAAATAAAAGACTAATGTACCGGTCTGATGAATTTACTGGTTAATACCATATAAAACTTCCTACATAAATATAATAATTCCAAAAAAAATATGCCACGCTGCCCATGCCATAGAAGGAAACTGCCGACGTTCGGTAACTATTTTGTTTTTATGCCATCCGAATTGACTACATATAAGACTATAAGTGTGCTATACTTATATACAGCTTAGTGTGAATCAGTCAGAAGCAAGTTCTGCATCAGCTGATAAAATACTAATAGTAATAATAATGATAATGATAATAAAAATTATACCTCATCGATTTATAATATACATCAAGTCACTTAATATTTATCTGATATTTACAAAAATAAAATGATCTTTCCATATTTGAATGAACCTCAATATTATATATACATTATTATGATATAGACGTGAAAAATGAGTTTTTATGCAATTTTTCATGTCAAATGGTTAGTAAAGGTTATGTTTTGGTTAATGATAAACTGATGTGTTCATTCATGATACAAATCTATGTTAGGGACTTGAATATATCATACATATCAACATAATAGTTACCTTGCAGCTTTCACTCCTTTGATCTCTGCTCACGTTAAATCGAGAGTTGATGCAAAATATACTGTTTTTTTGTGTCCTCTGAAGTGACATTTCGTTTCGTACAGTGGTGACGCGTTTTGTGAGTTTCTTCCCTGAAGTTTCTCTTTCTTATAATATTTTATAGGTTTGAATGATAACTTATTGAAAAACACTACGATAGATGTGTTAGTACCTGTATCATAAACAAATCAATAAAATGATAGCGGCATTCAGACAAATTAGAATTTCTTCAAGCGGGATTCGAACCCATGACCTTCTGTTCTCCAGGTAGATATTCTACCACTGAGCTATCGAATACCCTAAGTCCTCCATCGCACATTCGGATGTCATTCCTTTCAAATTCTAGTGTTAGTTGTAATTATTCAATCGAAAACCTTCGTCGGTTTTCGACTGACGGAGGTGTTAGAAAGGAAAGGATGCCCATTCACTATCGACTGGCATCAGTACCAAACGTACCTCTCAAAAACCGCCGAGGTTCTAGATTGAATAATAACAACTAACACTAGAATTTAAGAGGAATGTTTTCCGAATATGCGATGGGGAACTCAAGGTCTTCGATAACTCAGTGGTAGATCATCCACCTAGAGAACGGAAGGTCGTGGGTTCGAATCCCGCTCGAGGAAGTTTATTTCTAGAAATTCTAATTTGTCTGAATACCGCCATCATTTCATTTCATCGTCAAAAATATTTGAGACAAATTTAAATTTTATGCATCATCCCTATTTGTTAGTTACTTGTGTACCAGTGCATCAGATTCGAAAATATATTTGTTTTCATAAAGGGTGAATGAAATGATTCAATAGTCGTATCTTTCCACAAATGAAGTGTCTGGAAGACACGCTTCTACGTTGGAGTTTGAAAAATACCCCCTCCTTCGAGAGAATTTAAATGAAAATTGACATTTCTAAACAGAAACCAAATTGCTGAATTGTTATTCTGTGAAGTTTTTGTCAATTCTCATGAAAAACAAAGCCAGTTTTATCGTTTATTCCGTAGTTCGTTATATCGTTTGACAATAGTTTTTTCGATGACATTATAGTGCCACCATATTGAATTCCGAAAAATGACCATTGGAAAAATCGTGAGTTTTTGGTTATATCTCTGGAGATAAAATTTCACGTTCGATCGAATAATCTGTAGTATAATAACAGAACACCCTATCTACACAGAAGCGCAACTGATATGAAGCGTTCCGACCGAATCGAAAGCTTGGCTTGTATATTGTCAACCTCACATTTGTGTTGTTAGGGTGTTATAAAATTTTCGAACAATTATCAATGTCCTTGGGTTATTACTACTGATAAATTTTATTATTATCGGATGAAAGCATGATCAGAGTAGTTTTAAACGTTCGTTCGCGCAATTCATTTGATTACTCTAAAACTATTTGAACATTAAATAGCTGCCTACACCACTTTTCTATCCTTCTAAAGGTGCAATAGGGGAAATGTAAGTTCTAAATTATTAAGACCTTCCTAGGGTCGTATCTTCAAATGGAATTAAAACTGCCCCAATTTCAGTTCAGAAGCAGAAATGCTCAGTCTAGAAAGTTTACAAAGGTGTATCACTTGAACTGTATATCAACCGACAGTTTGAATTTACCGCCAAGAAATGACATTATACAAGCCAAGCTTCAAATCAAGCTTACGAAAAATTGACCCCAAAAGATCAAAGGGACCGCCATCAAGTTGCACTTCTGTGTAGATAGGGTGTTCTGTGGTATAATATACAAGCCTCCATCTGAACCCCAAATACTTTCAAAAAAATTTTATTGTGTCGTGTACGATTTCGTCGTCACTCGGCGTAGAATCAACTACTAGTTTGTACAATGAAAAAAATAACTGGTACATTGCCTCTTGCAAACTTTCTTTACTACGTTAAGCAAACAACGGAACACAACAATTTCATGGAAATATTTAAAACACACTTGTCACGGATCTTATGAATACGCAAATCTTTTTATGTAATCTCAGCCATATCGAGGGCAACAAGGTGAATGTCTTCCGCAATCGGAAGATCAGGCCCCAAGTCAGATCAGATTTGGTGGTTTTTATTGCGTTGCTCTTTCTAGTAGTCTACTCTAATAGAATTTTATCAACGGATTTTTGAATTGGTATGATGATGATTCATATTCACGTTGAAGAGTAAGTGGAAAAAAAGAGATCGATCTTGAAATAACTGTCTTTGTGAGATAAAGGTGTAGCCATTAATTTGTAATGATGAAACTGAAAATCTGTGCTTTATTCAATACTCATAGGCAATGGGAATCAAGCGTATTCTTTGAATATACAATAAACTTATATTATCTGAAGTAAACGGCCTTACAAGTTATTAAAAAGTATCGATTATAATATATATTTTTGGTATTATCTATACAAAACAAGTTTATATGGTTGTGAAACAGAGTTGAGCTCCTTCATTTCCAAGCGGAAGGTTTAAAACGTAACCTCGTGGAAGATATAAAAACCAACAAATTGAAAATTTCTCCAATATATGATAAATGATCAAATCGAATTGAATAATTGACCTCATTCATACTTGTTTTTTTTTCAGGTAGATTAAACTAGAAGTAATGATTTTTTTAATCTTTAGATATTCAATAGCTATTTCATCATAATTATTTTCTGATGAAAGTGAAAATGTTACTGAGTTCTTTTCCGTATGTTTCAATATATTCTTTTTGAAATTCTTCATTTAACAGTAGAGGAAAATAAATGGGTAAGGTCACTCTCAAAATATACTACTCATCCTCAATACCAAAAATGTCAAAATGTCATTACAATTCCTCTTGAAATTTCACCAAATATGGTTGCATAAATACTCAATAAGAAGAAATGAAAAATGGAAGCTAATTATTCATCTATTTTTCAGATTTCATGCGAAACTGTCATTAAAGCGTATATATCGCGTATACAAGAAGTCAACCCAATAATAAATGCAATCATAGAGGAGAGATTTCATGAAGCTATAGAAGATGCCAAGAAAGTGGATGCATTACTAGCAGAAAACTTCGTTAACCTAGAAGAATTGAGACAAACACGTCCTCTACTAGGTAAGAGAGTTGTTACTTCCAAATGAAAAACCACAGAAATTTCAGTTAGATCAGAAGAAAGAGAACAGTCAGATCAAAGTGATGTATTATTTCTATTATTATTCTCAACACGGTAGAAAGCAAAAAGTTTTCCTATTTCGATGAAGCAACTACCTTCACTGAGTCAATTTAGGGAATGTATTGATGATATGTTCACAAGTTATTCATTTTATATGAGCAGCGCATCAAGAAATATGTTCCACCATACAGCATCATCATATTCAACCGAGCTATGGTGATAGTTTGTCCGTAAAATGCGCGTAAAAAGTTAACAATATTGGCATTATATACAATGGTTTCATTGTTGGAAAACAAGATATCCATTGGATTGAATCTCTCAAAAAGACTTTCAGAATATCTGCGAGGTCAAAAATATAAATCGACTCCGTCCTAGGTGTGCCAATCACCATTAAAGGCAGCATCGAAGTGAAACAAATGAAGAGCACTTCGGGGATGGTTCAGAGAGCTGATATAATTGCCGAAGAAGACGCAGTTACCGTGAGGTATGCTAGAGAGGCTGGAGCCATCGTTCTCTTGACTTCCAACATTCCAGAACTCTGTTTGAACTGGGAGTCGACGAACAAACTAATAGGAACGACGAAGAATCCCTATGACACGGCGAGAACCTGCGGTGGATCATCTGGAGGTGAGGTATGATACAAATTTCTTTATTCATTCAGAAGCTACTCAGTGCTTATATGCAATGTATAACTATACCTTAATTTCCTTACTCATTACAAAATCCAACATTCTGGTTCAGATCTAAAATTGTTCATTCCGGTTCTGCTCACAGTACAAGGTACTTGTATATGTCGTTTTGCAAGAATCGTAACACGAATCAAATTTCCTGAGTAGTGGGCCAAGTTTTCAGCAAAAATGATGGCAAAACTTTCAACCTTTCGAGCTGGAGTGTTATTCCCCAATTTTCCAGAAGAGGTCGAGTGATACTTGATTGAAAAGGCCACTTCTGTCGTTCCAACTATAGCGGATTCGATTCAGAAGATATAGAGCTTTGAAATGATTGAAATAGGTTTCCCGAAAACTGCAAGTGTTGAATTAATTTTATTCAAAACCTCACCGTGCTGATAAATAAAATGTGGAATTTTCTGGGTATTGTAACCTACCACATTCTGAAAAAATAATAATTAATATTTGAATCTATACAAGTGTAGAAGGGCAGATTTTCAATCTACCCCGAAAAGTTGCTGCGTCTATCGAAAATCTGCCCTTCTACACTTGTATAGATTCAAATATTAATTCTCACTTCTTCAGATTGTGGTGGGTTACAATACCCACAGAGCTATGAAACAAATATCGATCCACCATAAAATGTTGAACTCCCACATACCATTGCAGGTTATCTTTAAACTCTTGCCATTCATTTTGGAACACTTGCGGTGCCATTTTGCAACATACGTTGATGATCCATCCTCGTAGGTCTTACAGTGAGTCAGGACGAGTATCATACACTTTCCCCATAAAAATGATATAGAGGGTTAAGGTCGGCGATCGAGGAGGCCACCGAATCGCACTACTTCGCCCTAGTCAGCGACCTCGAAACCTTATAGTCAAATAACTACTCACATCAATAGAACAACCAAGCTCCTTCGATAATAATGATTAATAATAATAATGATGTGTTATATTAGTAAAAGCTCAATATCATTTTGGAGTGAATTCAGGTAAAAAATGACTTAGGAGGGAATTTTCCGAAATATAAGCACAGATTCACAACTCCTTGAGGTTATGTTTATGAACCTCATGAATAACCGTGGCATTGCTATCGGCTCAGTAACGAAAACCAAACCAATCAAAATGAAATTACTTTCATTCGAAAAACACACGTTATAAATAGGAAATTATCTTTTCCTATTGCTCGTTCAGTTATGTTTCTATTGGATTTTTGAATATCGTTTGAATGTTTTTCCAGGAGGTATAAATGTCCTGAAATCCATATTTTGGTTTTCTCTAACCTGGAAATGAAAAGTAAAATGCTTTAACCCTTTCACTCATGTTGTATTCATATGAATACACAAGAAATATATCCTTCTCATGAGTAATTGTGCAACCTTTTGTCAGTTTACTACCAATGTATTTATTAGAATACATCTTAGTAGTTGTATAATACCCCTAACGCCATCTTTGAGTTTTGTTCAGAACTTTGAGAACATTTTTCGAAACAGCTGATTCTTATTGCTTGTGCTATAACCTACAACATCGTATCATTTTTGAATTTCACGCCGGCATTCAAAACTTTTTTTCGAAAAAAAAAAGGGTTTTATAGATCACACCTACACGTTTGTTGAGTTACAAGCGCGTTTATGAAAAAACGTTTTATTGGTCATTTGTGTGGAAAAAGTAGGTACTTAGTGTATTTATTTGAATTGTTAGATACCTTCCCATATCATAATTTGTTATTGTTAGATGCTTTCCCATATCATAGATTGTTATGTACACGTAAGGGTCAGCTTTGTAATCTTAAGTCCATATTCTTTCCTATCATTATCATTTGCCATTCATATATCAATATTTGGAAACTTAATTAACATCATTACATTCATATCTAAACGTTGAACGATTATGTATTTAAACTCAACCGAACCCAATTATGATATCAAACTTGTTTATTTATTCATTCTCTTCCGACAAAACAATTATGTTATCTGAATGTATAAAATCATAGTTATAACTCATAACAAGTCAGTTCTAATTCAGACACAGTAGTTCATCTCTTGTCTTATACAGAAGTTAGTAAAATATCGAAGGTGTAAATAAAGTTTAGTTAAAACCGATTCACAGAATAAGTTCTTTGTTCCTCAAATAATTGGTTCACAACACCAAAATTGGCGCAGTCACAGTAGGATCATCGTCACAAATTTGGAAACATCACCGATAGAATCAGCAGATTGAAAGTGATCCTTCAAACAAATTTGACAAGTTTCAACTTCTTAGACGACGACGGATCATCTCCATCGAGGAAGAAGAGTTTCTGAGTGGCAAACAGTGGATTTCAGACTACGGAAACTTCTCAACTGGTCACACGAATATAGGGTGAGACAAAACTGTACACTTGATATTTTACTTCAATCTGTCACATTGCTTTTGTTGTGCTCCAACTCAAGTAAACCCAAAATCCAACAAATTCAAATCCAGAATCTCATATAACATTTCACATACATAAAAATCATGTCTCAAGCAAATTCAACAAATTCGACTAATAACGTAGAATTGAAAATGTCTTTCATTTGTTCATTGATTCCAAGATGTTTTGATGGAAATAGATTAGAATTGCACGAATTCATAAGTAATTGCGATAATGCAGATACCTTTGCAACTAATGATCAAAAAACAGCACTTTTAGCATTCATTCTTTCAAGGTTAACTGGCAGTGCCAAAGCTCAACTCTCCGGAAAAGAAGTTAATTGCTGGAACGATCTGAAAGATATTTTAGTAAAATTCTATGCAGATAAAAAACACTTTACCCAACTTATGGAAGAACTTAGTGCACTCAAACAAGGATTTCAAGAGTCAGTAATAGATTTTTATAATAGACTAGACAAAATAGTTACAAGAATAATAAATTTGATTAATTATCAGGATATTCAAGAAAAACTTGGTCGAATTGAACTTGTCAGGGAAATAGCTCTACAAAGATTTATATACCATTCAAAGCCAGATATTTCAAGATTTTTACGATCAAAATAAATCAATGATATAAATTCAGCTCTCAATGCATCAATCGAAGAAGAAAAAGCTTTACGTTTAAATACACCATCTCATACGTCATCAACAAAATTTTGCAATCTCTGCAAACGAAATAACCATACTTCTAAAGAATGTCGTAAGAATAACTATCAAAATCACCAATTTCCCCAAAATAAACGAAACCCTAGTAATGGACCAAATACTAATACTCTCACACGGTCAAATAATTCAAATCCAAATCAAAATCCAAGCTATCAGAATAAATTCTGTCGTTATTGTAAAAAGAGTGGTCATCTAATCAACGAATGTCGAAAAAGACAATATAATAATAATAAAAATCAAACCACAAGTTCACAGGTAAACTCATCAAACAATCAGAGTGATTTAAACTACTCACAATCCCAGATCAACGTCGTATCTGTGGATTTCATATAAACGAAACCGACGATCCACCATCACAAACTCAAATCAAATCAATAAATCTACCTAAACCGAATCATAGTAAAGATTCTCAACAAATTCCTAACTCAAACGTCGAACAAAATCACTCAAAGCACGCCAATATTCATACCATTCCAGACAATAGTCATTATATCAGAACATTTTATCAAGGAATCGAATTCAAGTTCCTAATAGACACAGGAGCATCCGTATCTATAATAAAAGCGGAAAAGATTAAACAAACGAAATCATTTTATAATCCTAACGAAATAATTACGTTAAACGGTATCAACGCTAACTCCCCAATTCTTACCGCGGGTACAATAAATCTCAAACTCCAGATAGACGAATTCGAATTTCCTATCAAGTTTCATATCGTGAAACAAGAATCTAATATCCCATACGACGGCATAATAGGGAACGATTTTCTAACTACACAAGAATCGGCGCAAATTGATCTCAATAAAAATGAACTCAGAATAAAATCAATTCCTAATCCAATTACAATCAACTCCAAATCTAATCCTCATATTCTAGATCCGAGATCAGAAACTATAATTGAAATTAACGTCAAAAATCAAAATCTCACAGAAGGCATTTGTCCAGAAATACAGATTTCCGAAGGTGTTTATCTCGCGAAATCAATCGTTAAAGTAGTAAATCAAAAAGCCATCACCACAATTTTGAATACAACCGATAAAAAATTAAGAATTAATAATGTAGAACTGTTTCTTGAACCATTTATCGAAAACCAGTCAACAATTTTAAATATTCACGAAAGGAACCAGGGAAGTTTCAACAGATTAAATACCCTCTCGAAAAATCTTAGGCTTAATCATCTGAATTCAGAAGAAAAAAACTCAGTACTGGATATTTGCAACGAATACAACGATATTTTCTATTTACCCAATGATGATTTGACTTCAACCAATGCTGTTGAACATGAAATCAATACCACAGATAATAAACCCATTGTGTCAAAAATCTATAGATTTCCACAAATTCATAAAAATGAAGTTGATAAACAAATCACGAAAATGCTCAAGCAAGGAATCATCAGACCTTCAGCATCACCTTACAATAGTCCACTTTGGATTGTTCCAAAAAAATCCGACGCTTCGAACGAAAAAAAATGGAGAATAGTTGTCGACTACCGGAAACTAAATAACGTCACAATAGGAGACGCATACCCATTGCCCAACATTGAAGAAATTTTGGATCAGTTAGGTCATTCTAAGTATTTCACCACTTTGGACTTAGCGTCTGGATTTCATCAAATTGGCATAAGAGAATCCGATATACCCAAAACAGCGTTCTCTACTCCTTCTGGTCATTTCGAATTCACTAGAATGAGTTTCGGTTTAAAATCAGCACCAGCTACGTTTCAAAGATTAATGAATAATATCCTGACAGGACTCCTTGGACTCCAATGTTTTGTATATCTCGACGATATTGTAATATATGCTAGTTCAATTCAAGAACATTCTTTAAAACTCAAATCAATTTTTGACAGATTACGACAAAACAATTTACTACTTCAGCCAGATAAATGCGAATTTATGAGACACGAAGTCGCGTATTTAGGACATTTAATCAACGAATCCGGTATTTCTCCAAATCCCGAGAAAATTAAGGCAGTAATGGAATACCCAACTCCAAGAAATCCGAAACAAATCAAACAATTCTTAGGAATTGCTGGATATTATAGACGTTTTATCGAAAACTTTTCCAAGCACGCTAAACCTCTGACAAACCTCCTCAAAAAAGATAATCCTTTCATTTGGTCCGAAGAACAACAAACGTCATTCGAATATTTCAAAAAAGTCTTGACTCATCCACCAATATTACAATTTCCAGATTTCGAAAAGGAATTCATACTCACAACTGACGCATCTAATTATGCAATCGGTTCTATTTTGTCTCAGGTAACAACCGGTAAAGATCTTCCAATAGCTTATGCTTCACGAACTTTAAATTCTCATGAAATAAATTATTCCACTACGGAAAAGGAGCTTCTCGCGATTGTATGGTCAACAAATCATTTCAGACCATATCTTTATGGACGCAAAAATTTCACCATCCAAACCGATCACAGACCATTAGTTTGGCTTTTTAATTGCAAAGACCCTAGTTCACGCCTTCTCCGTTGGAGACTCAAATTGGAAGAATATCAATACACGATTAAGTACATACCGGGACGTATAAATTCGAACGCCGACGCGCTTTCGAGAAATCCTGTTCTAACTGTCCAAACTTACGACGAACCCGATACGTATGATAACTTCATCAAAAGTCATTATACGAATACTCAACTTCCAGAAATAGAAATCATAAATGACAACATAATGAAACATTTTCCAAATATGTTCCTGTATTCCAAAGACCTAGATGAGAACAACGAACATTTCGAAAATTTAAACAATATGTATGATCTAAATCAGATTCCGTCTGATTTGAAATTATACGATTTCGCGAAACTAACAAATGACGAAAGCAAAATAACTTATCTCTCATTTGCGAAAATCAATCACTTCGAAAAGTTCACCTATAAAGATATATTTTATGCATCAAAAAATATGAGAACCGAATTATCCAGTAGCAACATTACTAAACTCTACCTGAAAAATCCTACTGAGAATAACGCAAACCTTAAGCAAGATTTGATCAATGATATGATGAACTATTTATTTTTGAAATCCAACATAGAAATTATTTTAGTTAATAAACCAAAAACTCAACCCAAAGATGAACAAGAAATAACTAAAATACTTCAAGAGAATCACGAATCCTCGGTATCAGGTCATTCAGGATATTTGAGGACATACAAACGAATTAAAGAAAATTATAAATGGTCCGGTATGAAAAAGGATATAAAAAGGTTTATAAAAAGGTGTCAATCATGTCAAATAAATAAGACAAACCACAAACCAGGTAAATCTCCAATGCAAATTACAACAACCTCAGAAAAACCATTTCAAAGACTAGCAATTGATGTTGTTGGCCCACTACCTCTCACTATTAATGGAAATAAATTTATAATAACTATGCAAGACGACTTAACAAAATTTTCATTTGCAAAAGCAACAGCTAATCACGAAGCTATAACAGTAGCAAACACTTTATTAGAGTTTATAACGATCTTCGGGATTCCCGAATCAATATTGACCGATCAAGGAAGCGACTTCACCTCAAATTTAATTAAAGAAACCAATAAACTCTTCAAAATCAAACATATATTATCTAGCGTATATCATCCACAAACGAATGGAGCTTTAGAAAGGAGCCACCTGACTCTGAAAGAATATTTAAAACATTATATAAACAGTCAACAAAATGACTGGGATGAATTTGTAAGTTTAGCAATGTTTACTTATAATGGTCATGTTCACAAAAGTACAAGTTTTACTCCATATGAACTTATATTTGGACATAAACCATCAATTCCAAACTCGCTAACCGCAAATCCAGAATTTCGATATTCTTACGATGATTATTATTCTAATCTGAAATTAAAATTCAATAAATCCTATCAAATAGCACGAGACAACATAAAAAATTCCAAAGAAAAATCAAAACAATACTATGATCGAAATACAAGACATCAACACTTCGAAATAAATGATCTGGTATACGTTCTCAATAAACAAACTAGACCCGGTTTAAATAAGAAACTTTCAGCAAACTATAAAGGACCATATAAAATAGTGAAAGTCAACGATAATCAAACATGCGACTTAGAAATAAGATCTAATAAAATAACCACATATCATAACAATTTATTGAAACACTTTGTTTCAGATGAGGAAAATTGCGACGACTCTAGTCCTTTTAATCCTATTCCTTAATATAAATCAAACCCATTGTCTTTCATCAGATCCTTATTACACAATTAACCCCATTGAGAAAAATCCTGGAATTTTCTATCATAATTTAGGATTAGCATCAGTCTCGAATGATCATTTCACATTACTAACCTATCTCAATATTTCTTTTTATCAACGAAAATTAAAGTTTATAGAAAGTATTTTTATAAAATCTGAAACTATTTGCACAAACTTTTATAACTCAGACGAAAATGACAAGATATATGTCCATACATTCCATTGTTCTGAAGGACTTAAATTTTTAAAAATACAAATTCCCAAGCTCAATGAAAAGTTCGAAATCATAAGCCATCTAACTGGCCATTCTTTCAATATAACCGGTAGAAAACATAAACGTGGTATCTTTGATGGAGCTTCCTATGCATTCAAATGGTTATTTGGTATACCCGATGCGGATGATGCACAATTTTACACTAGTTCAATCAATGCAGTCATGGAACAAAATCATAACGTACAGATATTAATGAAACAACAAGTTCAAATAATATCAGATGCTATATCAAAATATAATCAGTCGTATCTAACTTTGAAAAGTAATGAGAAAAAATTAAATTCGAATATTGAAAAATTCAATCAATTCTCTAAGAGCACTGTTCATTCACTCAGAGCTTATTCCTACACACAAACAATAACAGACCATGTAAATCTTTTGGAACAACTCATAAATGAATTAAATGAAGAATATGATGTTATAATCCAGTCTATACTATTTTCAAAACAAAATATCTTGCATCCGTCAGTAATAACACCGAAACATCTGAAAGACGAATTATCTAAAATCAAATTAAAGTCAAATATGGAATTCCCTATACCAATTGATGATTATGATTTGATCCACAAATATTTTTCTATATCTAAATTATCAGTAATCTATAATAACGAAATTTTGATATTTGCTATTAAAATTCCTTTAGTACGAGATCAAACTTTCAACTTATATAATTTAATCCCATTACCTTCATCTTTCAATAATTCAAACATTTATTCCTTTATTGATCCTCCATTCCCATACCTGTTGATGGGTACTACCAAGACACAATTTGGCAGATTGAAAGACTTATCTAGTTGTCAGAAACTATTCGAACGAGAATACATTTGTCACCATCCCGTCATCCAATTGACTACAGATCATCCTGTTTGTGAAGTTGTTTTACGTATCCAACCGACTACCCAGATTCCATCTGATTGTCCGACGAAAACAATAAAATCCATCATGGAACTATGGCATCCAATTAGCACTAATCAATGGCTCTACGTGCTAACTCAGTCTACCACCGCCTCGATCAGTTGTTCCAATAGCACAGAAATCTTTGACATAAATTTGAAAGGTGTTGGAATCCTTTCTATGGGAACATCATGCAAGTGTTATACATTTTCCACACTTCTAATAGCCAACACAAATCAGTCATCAACTTTCGCCAATTTCATCCCCGAGATCAATATCACCCAAGATGACTGTTGCATTCACATCCAAGAATATCTCTCATCAAGTGAGATGGAAACGTTAAAATTGGATAACATCAACCTGGACGATCTACGACATGCCCAGCACAAACTCAAACAATTCGATGAAATACTACAGCAGAATCTCAACAAGCCATTTATCGTTCAATACTCCAAATGGTACAACATTGTATTTGGTGTCATTGTGACAATAGTTATACTGGTATTTCTCTATTGTTGCTGTTGTCGATGTTGCGATTGTCGCTGGATTCCAATTATTGGAAGGTTTTGTCCCCGACCAACCAAAATCGCGGACATCTGTATAAATAGCCACAATTACGTCAGTCATAATCAGTTATACCCGCCAGCAATCCAACTCAACGAGATGGAAAGACGAAAAAGTCCACCAAGAACACCAGTCTCATATCGAGACGACTTAGGAGAATGCAGTAACATCAACCTCTTTCCAAGACCTCGCAGTTCTCTTCTTGCACCCAAGAAGTCTCTCAAAGTGTGAACTAGTGACAGTAGACAATTTTAGTTTAATTTTAAGTTTCACTTTTTTATTGTAATTTTAGTTTGAATCTAGTTTTGATCGTTTGTCAACACCCAATCAAAACTCTTAATCGCCGGGATGTTAGATACCTTCCCATATCATAATTTGTTATTGTTAGATGCTTTCCCATATCATAGATTGTTATGTACACGTAAGGGTCAGCTTTGTAATCTTAAGTCCATATTCTTTCCTATCATTATCATTTGCCATTCATATATCAATATTTGGAAACTTAATTAACATCATTACATTCATATCTAAACGTTGAACGATTATGTATTTAAACTCAACCGAACCCAATTATGATATCAAACTTGTTTATTTATTCATTCTCTTCCGACAAAACAATTATGTTATCTGAATGTATAAAATCATAGTTATAACTCATAACAAGTCAGTTCTAATTCAGACACAGTAGTTCATCTCTTGTCTTATACAGAAGTTAGTAAAATATCGAAGGTGTAAATAAAGTTTAGTTAAAACCGATTCACAGAATAAGTTCTTTGTTCCTCAAATAATTGGTTCACAACAGAATACAATGTGAATTGACGGAGTAAAACTATTTCAGTATTTTTCTCTATTTTCATTATGATTTATCTTTTTTACTCGGGCTTCAAAATTTGCTAAGAAGAAACCGTTAACGCATGAAGAGATTTTACAATTGATGGACGAAAGTCTTTCTGATATAAATCTGAGTGACGAAGATGACAAGAAGTAAAGGTAAAGGAAAAAGAAAAAGGACCTTCGGATAAAGACCTCAATGTTTTACAGCTCAGAAATAATCATAATCTGACCACCAAAAAAGAAATTGCGTGGCTTCAAAATGCAACATATGTGTCTCCTCACGACATATATGGTATAATGAACATTGTAGGGATGCAGTTGAATTACAAAGATCAATACATTCAAACAAAAATTAATTCTGGATTTTTTGCTATGCTTAAGCTAAAGAAAACATTGGACAAAACAGTACTGATAGACATATACTACTCACTAGTATACTGTCACCTTTCATATATGGTTATCCTATGGGGAGATTGCACCAACGCTGATAGAATTTTTGTCTGCCAGAAACGCATCCTGAGACTTATGTACAGTATGAAATCCGATGATAGCTGCAAGACTAAATTCATCGACAACAAAATATTGACTTTTCCTTGCATATATATCTATAAAACATTACTTTATGTAAAAGAAAACATACATTCATTCAAGAGAAACTCATCCTTCCATAAGTATCCAACAAGAACTGCAAATGCATTGAGCGTAACTCAACATAAATTAACAAAATCTGAGAAAAGCCCGGGATATGTCGGAGCTAAGTTTTTCAACAAACTACCGAGCAGCATACAGAACATGAGTTTCAGAAAATACAAACAAACAATTAAGAATATAATGTTGGAGAAAGCATATTACTCTGTAAGAGAATTCCTCAATGACTCATTAGAATGAATCAGTCATAACGACCATTTTCATTTTCATTATATATTTATACTTTTTTATTTTGACGGACTATCTGTTTTTAAGTAATTGATAATGTGTGCATATGTGTAAAATGTGAAAATGACGTGTATATCCATCTTATAGATGGCTGCTGTTGCAATTACGAATAAATGAATTTGAATTTGAATATATTTTTTTCAGTTTTGTATTTTTTTTTTTTTTGTATAAATAGAGCAAACAATTGTTTCTTGTCTTATCACACTAGATAATGTTGAAAATTTCTCTGTGCAATAAAACAAAACAAAAAAAAAATTGTCGGGTACTTTTTATTAATTTGTTCCGTTTGTTCTTACTGTATTCATTTAAATACATGTAATATCTCAAAAAATAGAAGCTAAAAAAAAATGGTGTCAAAAATTTTGAAAAAAATTAGTATTTTGTTATTTGAAAAAATTTGATTTTTCCGCCCAAGAACAAAAAACCGTGAGCGAAAGGGTTAAATTCTTATAATATGTTTTCTTGTGATTTTGGAGATTTTTTTAGAAATATTTCAAAACATGCTTATACTTCGCCTTGGCGATGTTTCGGAAGGCAATATTTTACTGGGCTTTTTTGAAAATTTGAAATGGATTAGAATTCATGGTAAGTAGAGACATATTCAACACTACTGTGGCCTCAGATGAGAAGGAGATATTATGTCAGCCGTCATAATTTTTCCATTGATTTGATACGAATGTAATTCACTTTGTATTTATTCATCCATTAATTAATGCTTCGACGGTTAGTAACCATCATATTCCAATATTTCTCTTTCAAATCCAACAGAATGTGTAGTAATCAATTGTCGCGAATAGTTCATCTTAGTTTGATACGTTTCTTGGACCCACAGAACAGAAAGGAGTCACAGTGTTCTATAGTTGACCCCAAATCCGATTATATGCCATTAAACCACGTCAAGGTTGTTCTTATTTATTCAATATACAGCTTCCAGACAGAACAGGTTTCTGGTATAAGTGAGTCAAAAAACTACATCCTGAAATTATGTACTATGAACAATAAATTGGAGAACAATATTCATTTGATAATTTGGTGAACATCATTATGCAAGCAAATATTTTTTGAGTTCTGATTTGGATGATTTGATTTTTTCTGGTACTTTATTGTTTTATATATATATATGATGCGTTGTTTTTTCGGGTTTCATTCCGTGTCCGAGTCGAGTTCGGAGATCGAAACTCTAGACATCTCCTAGAAGATGGCAAATGAGACTTTGCCTGAACGTTGTGAGAATTATCCTTCAGAGGATCAAAACCACAGAACACGGAATGAAACCCGAAAAAAACAACGCATCATACTTCGTCCGTGAGAATCTTCATGCTAACATGAAGAAACTACGAAGGCATTATATATTAGAATCTGAACGTTTTATTCAAAATGGTAATTTTTTTAATAGTCTTATATAGTACCCAGAGACAATCGATTCCTTTATTTTGTTAATATGATTTTCGAAATTTAATTTTATGTCAATTAATATACCTAAATATTCATAATTGGGAACTTCAGCTATTGGTTAATCATCTATCTTCAAGTTTCATTTTATATTTTTCCCGTTTTCCAAGTTTCGGAGTACATCTCAAAATTATGTTCAACTGGTATCAGAGTGTTAATATTTTTATTTCATACTGCATCGTAACAGCCATGTTTAAGTCAACGATTTTAGTCCGGTAAATGAGACTTTACGGTATCGAGTCCGGTAAAATTTTTACCGGACTCTAATGAAATGGGGCAAGAATCAAACAATTTATTGTGAAAACAATACAAAATTAATAAACATGTAATTAAAGACAATCTAAACATTGAAAGTAACATGAATTGTGCAATCTGTATTCCCAGTTATTTCAACTATCGGTAAACCATCGTGGAGAGTGGAACTCGAGCAAGCACTTGTACTAATAATTTCTTTAGATTTCTCAGTTAAGACTTGCACAAAACTTTCTCCTCCCTGGATCATTTTAGCCACTTTGTTCTTTCCTTCCAATGAATCCTCAATATACTTTTCTGCCACGGAGGAACTCTTCCATCCTCCATGTCTTTTGAGAACGGAAAATTCCACTCTCGCATTTGCTAGTAAACTCGCCGATGTGCGGCGAAAACTATGGCCGGTGTACAACTCGGGATTTGCTAATCCTAGAAATTCCGCTATTTTCTTGGGAACTCCACCGACTGTGTGAATTCCAACGCGCTGGGAAATGCACTTGCCATTACGGTATCCTACGAACAATTTGTTGTGACCCAAACATTTGGGCCGCAAGGCAACGTATCTTCGGAACAGTTCCAACACACTTATGCCGTCCATTTTATCAATGACCGTAAATACTCTTCTTTGATTCGTTTTTGAGAAAGGGATTGTGATTACCAATTGTGTAGAAGTTTCCTGGATGTCATCCAAAGACATTTCATATATCTCTTCGCGGCGACAACCACCAGCGACGGCGATTAAACCAACAATCTAACAAGAACACAAAATTATCAGTAAATATTGAAATGTACATCTAAAATTATTACCTTTGCCAAAATATATTGTTGATCTGGTGCCTCTTTCACAAATTTTACCAATTCTTCTCTGGTGATATTTTGGCTTGTTTAGGTTGATAGCCAACAGACTGATTTTTAAGGAACGCTCAAAGTTTAGAGAACCTTGATATATCCACGTTTTCATTGAATTGTAGCATGGCTTTAACCATCGAATACTTTGACCAGAGTGAAGAACTGGACATTTTCTTCGACTAGAAAATCACCAGATCAAACAAATACGCCAGCATTATTTCCTCATTGATTTCACTGACTGCGTTTATCCTTTTCTAGTCGCAAAACTGTTTATATTCGCTATGGTACCTTTCTGATGATTTTGTGGGAATCAGAGAGCCCGCAGCTTCATTATATTTACGCAAAACATCTTCGGGAATGTTATTGTTTGTCGACATTTTGTCTGTTGACATTTCGTTTCACAAAAGTCAACAAAACAAACACCAGAAACAGTAACCTCAGAAACTAGCGTTTCCATCAAGGATGATCATATTTTCAATTATTGTTTTATTGATGTAAACGCATTACGTCATACGACCGGGAAACTTTTACAGTAACTCGTTTACGGACTCGTACTGTAAAAATGCGTTTCCGGACTTATGACGTAAATTACTATTACGGTATTTCATATCAAACGACATCGATATCGTCTGAAGTCGTTCAATATTTAGGGCTTGTCGTCAGGACTAGCGCTATTTTTTGTTATTCGTGGAGCCGTCAACCGTGTTATGTGGCAGATTCATACTCGATAATAAAAAAAAACTATTGCGGTGGAAATTACCCACTCAAACTGAAATAATGAACACGACAAATGAAAGTTTAGCTACAATATTCATGGTGACATTTGTTGCAGGCTAGCCTCCTGGCAACTGGTGGATCGTTAATAGGCATCGGGTCAGATATAGGTGGTTCTCTCAGGTTACCCGCTCATTTTTGTGGCATCTGGGGCCACAAACCTTCCCCTGGAGTTGTCTCTCATGTCGGGCACTACCCCAGCTGCAAACATGATGAGATTTGGACTGCCCATTTCACGATAGGACCAATGGCCAGATACGCTCCAGATCTTACTCTGCTTCTACAAGTTATTTCTTTTCCTCACGTCAGGAACAGATTGAGGTTGAACGAACCTGTGAGTATCTCTTCCTTCAGTTTTTTATCAATTCTTCCATTCACTCGATTATTGTATATGTTATATTTTCAAACGTTTATAAACAAATTTATTACACCTGAATTCCACCATGCAATTTAGCGCTGCAACTCAAGAAAATTGCATGAATTAATGCATGTTTTTCGAGTGGCACCAATAAGAATCGTAATAAAATTGAAAATGAATGGAACCATTTTTATTGGTTGTTATAATGTATGCGTTCACCTCTAGTTGGCTATTTCAGGATTTCGATTGTTTGCCATAATTATTGTAACGAACAATTGGACAATTCGAACAATTACGAGAAATTAAAGGACTATTCAACCACTGAAAAAAAATCTCTGGTTACCGGAAATTTTCTGTATCTGTAATGACTCTTTCCTAAAAGTCGTACGAATTCTAATTTGAAATATCAACGAACAGTTCATCCAAACTATCTTGAACTTCTTACATTCGAATTGAGGTTAATTTATTTCTATGTTAATATCCTGTTAACGTTACTTGGCCACACGGCCACACCGATAATCTATCACAAGAATTTGACATCATGAAATATTGAATTCAAATTAATTAGTTTAATAAATATGTATCACAACTTGAAGTCTTAACAGAATATTCAGATTATCTTCTATTTGACTGGAAAATGGATATCGATGGTGATTCTTCTTTCAACGAAATCAATTTTAATATAGGAGAATCGAAAACTAAAGCCAGCAGCCAGCATAGAACTCGTTTTCAGGGAAAACATTTATGTTTTGTGTGTGTGTGTGTGTAAGATTGGCATACAGACCATAGAGGAGGAATAACCAATCATACGAGCAACACAAAACATTTTTTTCCAATGTGAGTTTTACTAAAAAAACTAAAAAAGGGTAAGCTTTTATGAAGAAATGTCAGTCACAAAACGCTATACATTCCTCACGTTTGGAGAAACAATACATCCCAACGTGGCGAAACTATTACTATTATAATAAATATTGCTTTATATATATATATATATATATATATATTGTCAATTACCTTGTATTATTTTTTAAATGTATATCATATATATATATATATATATATATATATATATATATATATATATATATATATATATATATGTAGTATGTCGATCTGAACTACATTTTAAAAATAATACAAGGTAATTGACAAGAGCGTGACATATCAAAGATATATTTTTTCAAATGGAACACCCTGTACTTTCATGCATTCTGGAATTGCTGAAGTATTCCTATACCTATCTCTCTCCGTTTGTGAGACATTATACTTTTTCGGAAATTGTAACGTTGCCAAAGAAATTCAATATCAGTGGAATTAACCACGGCAGAAGTATGAAATTTCGACCCGTTACTCAAGTCCCTCTCAGCTATTCACTGTGGCTTGATTAGACGATCAATAGTATACAATGTGTTTTATATTATCAGGAACACTTACCGCATATTTGAACTTCATTTACTTTGTTATTTCAAACGGATCTATCTAGTTTTCCACGTGACAAGATTCGCCTTTTCAATTTTTTTCGAACCATATAATATTCCCCTATATCTGAATGTGGTGCTTCAGAAGTTATCGAAGTCTTTTTGAAATCCGACGTGTTTTTCAATTTGATTTTATAATAATAATAATAATAATAATAATAATAATAATGGTTTTTATTGATAGGTAAGCGACAAAAGTAGTGTACAGAAGCTCATGCACAGATATCCTATCAAAAGGCAGGATTCAATTTTCAACTGAACCACAAGTGGCTCAGCGGGAACTTGCTCTTCCATCCAACCTAAATCAATCGGCTGATGTCGAATAATGAAGAATTCCTGAAGTAACTGGTTTTTATTGATAGAAAACAATATCGAAGGATCAGAAATTGAGGGAGAATAAAAAAATTATAATTTATGTTCGACATGACCACCATCTAATTCAATGCAGCATCTGATTCATTTTTCGAATGAGCTTTTGACATTTCTCAGATTATTTGAAGTCACTGTTTGGAAGGCATCTTTAATCTTCACTTTCATATCATCAGGAGTAGTGGGTGGTGTTTTGTATACCATATCCTTGATATAGCCCCATGAAAAAAGTTCAAGGGTGTAAGATCGGGCCATCTCGCTGGCCAGTTATAAGGACCACCTCTCCCTATCTATTCATCATGTACATTTTTTGTCCAGATAGTTCCTGACATTACCTTTTGAAATGTGCTGGAGCACCATCTAATTGTAGCCACATCATCTGTCTCACATTCTAAGGAATATTTTCTGAAAGATTCCAAATATCTTTTTTCATGAATCTCAATTATTTTTCTCCATCCAGATGCCCGTCAAAGAAATAAGGACCAATTATGGTGTCTTCTATGATTCCAACGGTTCTGTCGATCGACGGTTCGAAATAAATGTCTGTTTTCGGTGTCATAATAATGAAAGTTATGTCGACTCACTAGACCAGTGTTCATCTCTTCGCCAACTTGTTCAAGATACCATAAACAGAAATCTAGCCTGCGTTCAAAGTCCCTTCCATACAGATTTTGATGCAGCTGAATGTGGTATGGATGATATTTGTGTTTTCTAATGATTCTGCTTACACTCAATTGACTTAAACCTGCCGCATTAGCAAAGGTTCTAGTGCTGGTATTGGGATCTTCAATCACATACTGCAAAACTTCGAAATTATGTTCCTCATTCTCAGTCACTGGTTTCGATATCTCACGAACAATGTTCTCAATACTAACTGTTTCTCGAAATCTAGCCAATAATCTCTCAAATATTTTTGTCAGCTTGCTCTTGGTCTGGGTGTTTTTGTGCATAAAGCCTCGACGCTAATAAGCAATTTTTGTTACACTCTCCAATGGTTAAAAATAATGTTGATTTTTTCTTGAAGTGTAAAACTTTTCATTTTACTTCTCAAATCTGAGAACTCAAGAGCAAAGCGGATTCAACACATACTTATTTGACAGGATGAGTTGATCGTATTATTCAAATATATGACATCAGACTACTAGATGGAATAATGTTAATACAAAAAATTTATCGGATTTTGAAAAGGCTTCGATAACTCCTAAAGTACTACATTCGGGTATAGGGAAATATTAGAAAAGAAAAGAAATGAAAAGTTGAATCTTGTCACGTGGAAAAATATAGAGTGTTCCATTTGGAATAACAAAGTAATAGAAGTTCAAATGTGCAGTAAGTGTTACTGATGATATAAGACACACTGTATACTATTGATCGTCTAATCAGGTCACAGTAACTAGCTGAAAGGGATTTGAGTGATGTGTCAAAATTTTGTACACTTGCCGTGGTTAATTCCAATGACGATGAATTTCTTTGGCAACGGTACTTTTTGAGAAAAAGTTGCATATCTCACAAACGGAGTACTCAGTATAGGTAATTTTTTTTCAAATAATTCAAAAATGCAAAAATACAGAGTGTTCCATTTGGAACAATATAACTTTGATATGTCACGCTCTTATCAAATACCTTGCATAAACGTCATAATTTTTATCTACACCCGTACTCTAATAATACCCTTATATGCTCACCACCCGTTTTATAATGAAATCCATTACGATACAGATTTTCATTACGATACAGATTTTCAACCAATAGAAACCCATTATTTTTCAATCAAGCATGATGTGCAAGCTTTGCATTTTGACGTTTGTCAAGTCAAAATCAGTAGGTATTGAATTTTTGAAGAATTCAGTCAATTTTCGATAATCGAATGAAAATGTCTTATAGCAGTGATATAGAAGAATTACCAGCGACTCCACAGATGTCTTAGACAAGAAAAAAATACAATCGAAAGGATTATATTTTTCATTTGACAAATGCAAGACATATGTTGTTATTTTCGTTCAAGTCGAATGTGCTTTCATGGCCGAATGGTCAGCGGCGCGGACAGTAATCTCAAACGTCCCGGGTTCAATTCCAGACCTCGGCAAAGACTTTTTTCAATTTTTTTTTCTTCTCATTGTCATTGTATTTTCGGTGCTTATATCAATAATTATAATTCTGTAGAATTTTTCAAAGAAATACGATTGATTACCCACTATTATTGTGTTCAATATAAATACCTAATATGATAATATTTTTAGTTCTTCATTATTTATTGGGTGTAGATAAAATAGCGTATGCAACTCTCATGTAATGGTTATTAATACACTCGCATAAACCACTCACCTTCGGCTCGTTTCGTATCCCGGTTTATGCTCATATATTAATAACCATCATTACACGATCGTTGCATAATATACTATTAAAACATAGTTCAGATCGACATACATATACTTCCCTAGACCGTTTACTGAAAGAGCATACCGGTTGGGCACGAGAGTCCGAGGCATTCAGCTTGACTCACCCTGTATAATAATTGTATAATACATTTTATCTACCCCCGTACTATTATAATACACTTATATGCTCATAACTCGTTTCATAATGAAATCCATTACGATACAGATTTTCATTACGATACAGCTTTTCAACCAATAGAAACTCATTGTTTTTCAATCAAGCATGATGTGTAAGCTTTGCGTTTTGACGTTTGTCAAGTCAAAATCAGTAGGTATTGAATTTTTGAAGAATTTAGTCAATTTTCGATAATCGTATGAAAATGTCCTATAACAGTGATATAGAAGAATTACCATCGACTCCTCCACAGATGTCTTAGACAAGAAAAAAATACAATCGAAGGTATTATATTTTTCATTTGACAAATGCAACATATATGTTTTTATTTTCTAACATATTTAATGAGATCTCATGGCCGAGTGGTCAATGGTGCCGGCAGTGTTCAGAAACGTCCGGGTTCAGTTCCTGACCTCGGCAGAGATATTTGTCCATTTTTTTTCTTTTCATTTCTCATTGTTGCATTATCTGTGGTTATACCATTAATTATAATTTTGTAGAATTCTTCAGAGAAATACGATTGATTACCTACCATTATTGTGTTCAATATAATTACCTTATAATATAATATTTTTAATTCTTCATTATTTATTGGGTGTAGATAAAATGGCGTATGCAACTCTCATGTAATGGTTATTAATACACTCGCATAAACCATACGTATCCCGGTTTATGCTCATGTATTAATAACCATCATTACACGATCGCTGCATAATATACTAATACGTTTAACATTGACATCACGTCTTTCGATGATTCCGGGTGAGTGAAATTTTTATATGGACAACTTAGTTCTCCCTCATCCTATGAATCATTTGTGTTCCGTGCACTTCAGAAGTTTATCTAGGTACAGCTTATCCAATCCATCTTGGCACAGAACTAATAACGTATATGCCCAGCAATCTCTGTTGAGTATACTAAGATAAAAAAACACCTATTATATGTGTTCACTTTGTTGAAATTCATACCTAGAAGGTGTTTTTTCTTTCCTCATGGTCTACACTCTACACTATCAGTGTGCATCTAGAAAAGTATCTGAGTTTGTGCCAGGATGGATTGGATGAGCTGTATGTTTTCAAATACTAGTGGAGACATTGACGGGTTCTCCCGTAACTAGTGACACATTTTGTAGTATACAGTGTGTCCGTGAAGTATAAAACAAATTCATTTTTAGCTAAACAGGTCATTTTAAGCAATAATCGTGAAACACGTCGAATTTTCATTTTAATTTACCGTATTTTGAAATGATAATCTAATATACAGGGTGAATTACGTTCGAGTAATGACACTCATCTCAATTTTCGGATTACTCTAGCTGAGCTGATTTCAAAAATGTATCACATGTTGATTCCAATTGGTACAGGGAGGACAAAAATACAATAGTTTTGGGTATGCTCATGAAGTAACGCGTAACATTCCTTATTAGGTAAAGTAACAATATTAACAATATTATCAAAAATACTTATAATATATACTAGGTAAAGTAACAATATTATCAAAAATACTTATTGTCTAGCGGCAATTGGTTTGCATGTAACACCCCGTAGTTTGCTACATGTTTAGAGTAATAAAAATGAGCTGTTTCCAAACATGTTTGATACTTGTGGTCTAGCAGACAGAATATGAAAGAAATTATTTCTTATCTATTTATAAAAAACATAGTCGTCTAGTTTTTTGTGAAATGTCATTATCCATTCGTTTAGTAATTTATTGATGTTCAGTGACAGTTCAGTACTAAAATATTTTTGGTATTCGTGGATATTCGAATGATTGCTTAGATTTAATTGGAAGTAGAAATGGAGTTAAGTGTAAAGAAACGAATTGAAATACTTATGATAATTGGGTATGGGGACAGATCGGGAACTCAGATGGAAGTGTGCAATTTGTTCGATGATAAATATCCAGAGAGACCTATAACGCGTTCAACAATCAGTAAGATTGAAACGAAATTCTGAGAAACTGGTACGGTTGAAAATGTACGCAAATCAGGTCGTCCCCCTTGTCGATGAAATCTAGTGATGCTGTTGTTGATAAAAAAAAAAGTATAATTGTCAAAGTTGTAATTAGTTGTCACAATAAAAGTTCAAAGTTGAAATCTTGATATTTTCAGTTTTATACTACAAAGTTGGTCCTTCGAGCTATCAGAGTCTAGTCCTAAGGTGAACGCAGTTCAGAACAGCAGAATAGTTCCAAAAATGGCATCAGAAGCAATGTTCAAAAATGTACCTGGTATGGAGATAAAAGTCAAGTCATGTTCTGACAGAGATCTACTTGCAAATCTCTACTTCTTATTACATGGTGAACCAGCTAAAGGAAACGCCTATAAACGGAAGATTCTTTCATTCCAAGGATTCAAGCATGAAGAGAGCTCCAATGAATTCCAAGAATATAAGAAAAAGATTGGAAAATCTTTAAGCATTATGAACCTGCAACAGCTGTGCGATTTTTTTGACGAGAAATATTCCGATTCTGCCTCTGCTAACGAGCTCGGTGAAATTCTCCTGACTTTCGTTAGGCAATCAATGACCGCCAACGTCTGCCAAGAAAACTGTGAAACCAAATCGACTATCAGCAGCGCGAAGACACGGAGAACGTCGAACTCTAGAAAATCTAACTACAAACAGTATCATGAGAACCTCTTCGACACTCAGAAAGAAATCGAGAAACTTCAGGATGAATTATTTTCCAAAGAAGAGGAAGTTGTTGTTCTGGAAAATTCAATAAGTCTCATGAGAAATGCCAATGCACCTACTCAAGATTTACAAAACAAATTATATGAATTACAAACAAAACAAAAATTACTAAAAATTGCCGAAAATCGTTTGAAATCCAAGGAAAATTCATTGAAGAAGCAAGAAGAAATTTCCGATAAGGTACAGATGTTGTCTAACGCAGAAAGTGATGACTGTTTTTCTGAAGATGAAATTGTACCGAATGAAGATCCCAAAAATACCGTGAACATGGAGGAAATTGAGAAGTGGAAAGAACAGGTCAATAGACAATGCTTCTCAGAAAATCATAGTACTTCTGAGAACGAATTGAAGAATCTCAGTAAGTCGATTAATAACATGTTGGCAAGACAAACTGTAGGAAGTCAGCTTTGCTCTTTTGATGGGTCTTCATGTCTAAAATGGCCAATATTCTTTTCACAATACCAGTTGTCGAATGAAGCTTGTTGTTTCTCACCAAGAGAAAATGTTCTGCGTTTAAACAACAGTTTGACTGGCGAAGCTAGAAAATCTGTGGAAATGCTCCTCATCGCCGCTCAAGAGCCCAGTGAAATCCTAGATATACTTAAAAAAAAGTACGGAAGACCGGAGCTAATAATGGACGAGTTATTGACAAAAGCACATGATCTTCCAGCTGTTGAAAGCATGGAATCTTTCCTCAACTTCAGTACCACAGTTAGGAATATAACAGGAGTTCTGCAAGATGACTTCACTGATTTTATTGATCGACGAAATTTACTAGCAAGTTTTGTCAATAAATTGCCACCACATCCCCTAACACAATGGGGAAGCTTTTTGGTTGAGAAGAAAATCGTCCATCACCAAGAAACACTCAAGGATTTCTCAATGTGGGTACAACAAATGTCCGAGGTAGTTTCACGAATAACTTTCGATTCGGGCAAGTCAATCGAGGAAAAACTTCCTTTCAAGAAATATTCGCCAGGAAAAGAATCATTACCACGATTTCATAATGAAAATTCTGAATCTACAAGTAAAATCTGCAAAATTTGTAAGAAAGGTGTGCACACAGTCGATAAATGTAATCAAATGTACAACAGAGATGGAAATTGGCACAGAAGATAAATGCTTGTTTCTGCTGTCTACGAATCCACCCAGGAAAATGTCAGAAAAAGAAGGCTTGTAACATCAACAACTGCGAGAGAATTCATCATCCGCTTCTTCACAAAAATAACCAAACCAACACATTCGCCAGGAATCCAGAATCAACTGCATGTATCGACGTCAATCTGAGCTGTACCCTGCTCAAGATCCTTCCAGTAAAAATCAAAGGCTCCAGTGGTACGTTTACTATTCGTGCTTTACTGGATGAAGGAAGTACTGCCACATTGATTGATTCCTCGATTGCAAACAAGATTGGATTAAGTGGCCCAGTAACACCTTTGTGTTGTAAATGGACTGGTGAAATTCATCGCTATGATGAGAATTCTCAATTGGTTCAAACAAAAATTGCAAGCAAAAATTATTTCACATTTTATGACCTGAAAAATGTGAGAACTATAGAAAACCTCGACTTACCAGAACAAGTGTTCGATGTGGAGCAAGTACTCACGAAATTCCCTTTCATTAAAAAAGTTCCCATTGATTTATATAACCAAGAAAAACCTACAATATTGATTGGTCAAAATAACGCTAGTCTTATAATATCCAGGCAAGTGATCCAACCACATCCTAATGACCCAATTCTTTCCAAAACGAGGATTGGATGGACAGTTCATGGTTCTATGGGAGAAAGTTGCAACAGTAATGAAATAGCGGTTGTTTGCTGCGAAGAGGCCGATAATAAGTTAGAAGAACTGGTGAAAAGCTTTTTCAAAATGGAAAATCATGGGGTTTCCTACGAATCGAACACAAGTCTATCGAAAGAAGATGAACAAGCTCTAACAACTGTGAGTAGTTCAATTAAATTTTCTGCTGGGCAATATGAAGTGAGACTTCCCTGGAAAGATGACAAGGTTGAACTACCTGAATCTCGAAAAATGGCCATGCAAAGACTATACTGTCTGGAGAGGCGTCTACAAAAAGATGTTGGTTTAGCCAAAGCTTACAGTATTGAGATGGAAAAACTATTCGAGAAGAAATATGCAGTACCTGTGTCATCTCAAGACTTAGAAAACGCTGAGCGTATCTGGTATCTACCACATTTTCCAGTGAGAAATCCGAATAAGCCAGGAAAGGTTCGCATTGTTTTCGATGCAGCGGCAAATACGCATGGATTTTCACTGAACAACTATTTACTCACTGGACCAGACATGCTTGCTCCAATGCTTGGGATTTTACTGAAATTCAGAATTCGTCGTATTGCATTTGCTGGAGATATCAGGGAAATGTTTAACAGAGTGAAAATTGCTGAAAGAGATACCTTTTCTCAGTGCTTTCTCTAGCGAAATATGGATTACGACAAATCGCCAAGAACTTTCAAAATGACAGCCATGACATTTGGTTTGACATCGTCACCTTTCATCGCACAATATGTCAAAAATCACAATGCTGAACAATACAGGGTGATCGGCGAAAGGGCGGCCGATGCAATTATCCATCGTCACTATGTGGATGATTACCTCGATTCTGTTGATGATGAGGAACAAGCTGTCTGTCTGATCAACCAAGTCATTGATATCCATCGAAAAGGAGGTTTTGAAATCAGAAACTTCATCTCCAATTCTCCGAAAGTTCTTGAGGCTATACCACGGTCTCTTGTTTCTACGAGTCAAGTTAACACAGCAGTTGTTGAAAAATCTTGTCAAGAACGAATTTTGGGAATGGTATGGAAACCTTTACAGGATTGTTTCAGTTTTGAGGTGAAATTCCACAAAGTTCCAAGAGAAATTATTGAAGGAACAAAAATACCTACAAAACGTCAAGTTCTCAAAACTGTCATGTCTATCTACGATCCTTTGGGATTCTTATCTCCAATAACAATCAAAGCAAAGATTTTACTTCAAACAATGTGGAGAACTGGCCTTGGATGGGATGATGAAATCACGAGTACGATGTTCAAAAAATGGTTGATCTGGCTTCAAGAATTAAAAGGAGTTGCTCATCTTGCAATTCCGAGGTGTTATTCTGAAAAATTCAGTCAAGCTAAAACAATCGAGATGCATATATTTTCCGATGCCAGCGAACATGTATATGCTTGTGCAATTTACCTTCGGTTCGTCTACACAGAAGGAATCCAGGTGAAACTTGTCGTTTCGAAAGCCCGGGTTGCTCCACTCAAGGTCCTGACAATTCCGAAACTCGAGCTATCTGCAGCTTTGTTAGGCGTGAGATTATCACAAGAAGTCAGTAAACATCTCGAATTCAACATTGAAAACAAATACTTCTGGTCCGATTCGAAAACTGTGATTCATTGGATTCGGAGTGAGAAGAAACTCCAAACATACATGGCCGTGAGAGTTGGGGAAATGTTGGAAAAGACATATGTGAAACAATGGAAATGGGTACCCAGTTCGGACAATGTTGCTGACGACTGTACCAGGGACACACCGAATGTGAATTTCAATATCGAAAGCAGGTGGTTCAACGGTCCGCAGTTTCTTTACAGCAATGAAAGCGAATGGGCTGAAACATCAGTAAATGATAATTCTCACGAAGAGAACACAGACTATATCATGAATGAAGTTATTTCAGAAAAGCACTGTTTGTCTGAAGTTGTTCCAAGAATTCTGAATCATTTCAGTTGGCTGAAGCTTTTACGTATCACAGCAAGAGTACATATATTTCTGTCCATTTTGAGGAAGACTCGCAAAGTGGGAAGCACTCCGGTGGCAGGAGATCTAGAATTGAGCAAAAAATTATGGTGCAAAGTTGTACAATGTCAATGTTTTCCAACTGATCTGAAAAATCACCAAAAGAATAAATCAAACAGAGATGGTCATCTCCATAACCTGTCAGTCTTCCTTGACTCCGATGGTTTACTTAGGATTGATAGCAGAATTGCAAGAATGGAAAGCATTCCGATTCTGGAAAAAGAACCAATAATATTAGATGGTTCACACGAGTACACGAAAAAGATCATCACGCACTATCACCAATTGGCCAATCATCAAGGCGTTGACACAATCATCAATAACCTCAAGAAGGAATATTGGATAACCCGGATAAGATCAGTCGTAAAGAAGACCATAAGAGAATGCCCATACTGCAGAAGGCAAACCGCAAAACAGGTTCAACCGAAAATGGGGTTGTTACCAAAAGAACGTTTTTTCAAGTATAAAAAACCATTTTCTGCAACTGGTATGGATTATTTTGGCCCATTCACAGTCAAGATAGGCAGACGAACGGAGAAAAGGTATGGAGTATTATTTACGTGCCTCACTGTGAGAGCATTTCACGTTGAAATAGCCCATTCTCTCACAACCGATTCGTGTATCATGGCACTACGCAGATTCCTATCCAGAAGGGGCGAAGTTGAAGTGATTTGGTCAGATAATGGAACAAATCTGAGAGGAGCAAACCGTGAGCTATTAGAGGCTCTCGATGAGCTTCAAATTGACCCATTTGCTAACGAGTTGACCAATCACGGCATAACCTGGAAATTCAATTGCCCTCTTTCGCCATTTATGGGTGGAAGTTGGGAACGTTTAATCGGCTGTTTCAAGCGAGCACTCATGGCCGTACTGAGAGATCAACATCCAACAGACGAAGTTCTCCAAACACTATTTAATGAAGCCGAGTTCATAGTCAATAGCCGTCCCTTGACTCCAGTATCAGATGACCCCAATGATCCAACAAGCATTACTCCCAATGATATACTTATTGGAAAATCAGCAAATATTGTAAAGCCTGGACTTTTTTCCGCTGACGATCTTTTACTCAGAAAGCAATGAAGGATATCACAATACTTTGCGGATTTATTTTGGAAACGGTGGTTACGTGAATACCTGCCGAATCTCATTGGGCGTTCAAAATGGACAAAGGATGACTCGTACCTAAAGGAAGGGGAAGTTGTTGTAATCAATGAACCAAATATTCCGAGGGGTGTATGGCCACTAGATATCATTGATAAAATTTACAGAGGCCCCGATAACGTGGTGCGAATTGTTGATGTGAGAACATCTCAGGAAATATACAAGAGACCTGCGAGAAGAATTCATCGTCTGAATATTCGTATTGACGACCAAGGTATCAATACTGAGGGGGAGAATGTCGATGAAATCTAGTGATGCTGTTGTTGATAAAAAAAAAAGTATAATTGTCAAAGTTGTAATTAGTTGTCACAATAAAAGTTCAAAGTTGAAATCTTGATATATTCAGTTTTATACTACACCCCTGCAAATGCTGATAGAGCATCAGATGTTTTACTGTTTTGAAGAAGATGCGCACTCTTCTGTTCGTAAAGTTTGTCGCGATATCGGTGTTAGCAAAACAACGGTACACAAACTATTGAAACTTGAAAAATGGCATCCTTATAAAATCAAACTTGTGCACGAATTAAACGAAGATGATCCCGATAGAAGACTCCAATTTTGCGAAGAATTGATGGATAAATGTCACCGAGACCCTCTCTTGATACAAAACATTATTTTTTCTGATGAATCCACTTTCACGTTAAATGGTGAGGTTAACCGTCAGAATTTTAGATACTGGGCAAAAGAAAACCCCCACTGGATGCGTGAGCATCATACACAATACCCTCAAAAGGTAAATGTATGGGCTGGAATTGTACGAAATCGAATCATCGGACCCTACTTTATTGAAGGTAATTTGAACGGGGTAAAGTACCTTGAGTTTTTAAGGGGGTATCTCGTACCTACGTTACGTAATTTGTTTCCCAGCAGACGTAATCCTGGAGGTTTCGATGGCCGTTTATGGTTTCAACAGGATGGTGCACCTCCACATTATGCTGTAGATGTTAGAAGGTGCCTAGATGGAATTTTTCCGAACAGGTGGATTGGTAGACGTCGACCCATTGAACGGCCAGCGAGGTCACCAGATTTCAATCCTTTGGATTATTTTCTGTCGGGCCATCTGAAGAATGTAATTTATAAAACGAAACCAGCAAATATTGAAGATGTACACGAGAAAATTCGAACAGAAATAAACCATATTACACAAGAAACCATACACAAGTATCAACAAGAATTTTTACACCGTTTGGGTTGCTGTCAAATACAGCAAGGGCTGCAGTTCGAACATTTATAACGTCATGGATTCCAGCATATGCTGTCCGCCAGACAATAAGTATTTTTGATAATCATTGTTAATTTACCTAATAAAGAATGTTACGCGTTACTTTATGAGCACACACAAAACTACTGTATTTTTGTCCACCCTGTACCAATTGGAATCAACATGTGATACATTTTTGGAATCAGCTCAGCTCGAGAAATCTGAAAATGGGGACAAAATGGGGGTGTTCCATTCAAAAAAAAGACGGTGACGTCATTACTCGAACGTAATTCACCCTGTATATCAGATTATTATTATTATTAAAATCAAATATCGACGTGTTTCAGGATTATTCCTTGAAATAACCTGTTTAGCTAAAAATGAATTTGTTCCATACTTTACGGACACACACTGTATTAACGAGTAGGTAATCGGTAATTCAATAACCCGTCCGAAAGTATTCACCAAGTTCTTTAGTTCTACGTCATCATGTTTCCGTTGAATTTGCCGAATAATTATATGTTTTTAAATTCAATGGCGCATTCATGAATTGGTAACAACCTTGATATCATTCACCGGCAATATTGACGTCACAGACATTCAAACAGGTTGTACTAATTAGCCAAGAAAAAAAACAAAATAATATGTATTAGCGAGCGCAAATTCAGATATCCTTTTTTTTCTATTTTTCAAAGTTCACACTGTTACTGCAAACACACCAACGATAATATCCCAAATCATATGTTCATCTCTCAATACCTGATATATAATAATAATAATTTATTCATTCCTTCCAAACAGAGTTTACCAAAGATTCATATGAATATATGAGGAAAAACTAAATGAATTGGTTGAAATAAACAAATAGAAAGAATATGAATTATTGAGAGGGAGGGTGGAAAGTGAGGATTTATGCAGCATTCTCGATTCTACGGTGGATTTCAATCCTTGAGGTGGATCCATATATATTTTTTTCAATTATTTCTTAAATAGATTAATCGCTAATATTTGTTTTATCAACCATGGTAAAGAGTTATATAACTTCGGTCCAAGATAAAGGTAACTCTTCTGCGCACAATTGTTTTTTCAGGTTTAATTATCGCGAAATTTTTTGCTCTGTATCTTGTATTGTGATTGTGACTCAACAATGTAAGTTCAGATTTTCGTTCGTTTTGATATAAATTAGTTTTTAGAAAGTGAAGTTGTCGAATATCAAGAATTCTTGGGATTTTGAAGAGTTGTTCAGTTGAATATCCTTTAGGTTTCCCGTAGATCGTTTTCAGTACTGATTTTTGTTTCGTTTCGAGTGGTGCTATATGGCTCCTCATTACTGCTTTCCATGTGATTATCTTATATTCTATATGCTAAATGAAAGCTAGTCCGAAACAAGTTTCGATTCAAACGTTGCAATTCGTGTGTGACGTCAATAGTATTAATCTCACCGCAAAGAATAAATAATATACACTAAGCAGAATGAAAGGACTGTTATATGGCTCAGGAATTTGTCAGTTATAGTCTAAGACCTAAAAAGTCGGAACAAGAACATTATCTGAAATGACAAAAGCAAGTTCTTTGATAGTAGATTGCAGTATCGGTATACTCTGGTGGATCAAGCATTCAGTAGGTCAGAGGGTCCCGTTGAGCTGTCAAACATGTCGCGATTGAAATGTGACTGCAATGCATTCATCAAAACAAAAGTTTGTAAATTTGTTCAGTCTGAAGAAAACTTCAATGATCTTCATTTGTGATCAATTCACACACATTTTAGTTTTTTCATTTGCCAATTTCAATTTTTTAGAAAGTCTTGATATCTTGGTTTCCTTTGAACTCTGACCTTGAAGTAAGTATACATATTTTCATGTGAGAAATGATGAATATACTATGCCTTCAATTCTCCTATTCCAATATCGAGGATACTCTTCTGGGATGTTTAGGATATCCTAGACGCACATATACGGCATGTCCATAGAACATATTAAGTACATTGATGTTGTCTGGGTACTCAAAAAGACTTCATAAATCTAGGTTTCCAGCTCGGAGTGTGTGAAGCTGTACAATCTCGCTACAGATAATATATCTATTGAACAATACGAAAAGACATAAAAAAACAACTCTGTTATGGATTCATTTTTGTTGGTATGAGAATGAAAAAAACGCTATAATGATTTTCGAAATTCAAAACTAATAAATGATTAAAATCACGAGACCTATCTTCATCTCAACCGATTCTGGAGAGATTTCATAAAAGGGGTATACCAACAAAATGCTTTCATTTTCAGGTGGAAATGAAAGACTTGAGGCTGTTCTACTTGGAGGAAATCAAGAATCCGATTACTTCCAAAATCAACGACGAATGTCTTGCAGCTCTGCATGACGTTGTAGATGCTCTCAATGAAGTGTGTCACGTTGGGTGCGAAAAGGTTAGTATTTATGGGTTGGATTTCAGATAATATCCCATAAGGAACCACATAGAACGATTGTTTTGAGTAATTGAGAAGTGGGCTGTAAACGTTTAATTTCGACCAAGACAAAGGTTCAATCCCACCTTGGTAAAAAGGGTGTTTCCTTCTTTCCGGCCGGCTTCGAGAGAGAATAAGTGAATCTGTCTTGTTTCTTCTCCAGTTTTTTCGTACAAACGATCCTCATCCCACCTCTCTTACTGTAAAGGTGAGGAAAAAATAACCCTGTCTTGGTATAGGCGCGACAAACACAAAGAAAAAGGAGTTTCAACTCATTTCTAAATTATGATGAATAATTTGAACTTAACTGGGAATGAACCACGATTGATCAGCTGAAAAAAGTTGGATTGTTCAACTACACATTGTACAGGTAAGACATATAGTAGGTTAGAAATAAATCTTCAGACAGTCGACTAAATCGGCCAATATTTCTTTGTATTTCTCAAAATAAGCTGCTTCATATGCGAAACATAAGCGAGCAGGACACCAGTTGACATCAGGTGTCGAAAACCGTATTGTCGATTATCAACGATACCTGAACGTTCCGAATATTTTCGTTAATTATTTATTTTATTTCGAAACCCAAAATTAATCTCTGGCTGAACAATGACTGTTGAAACAGATGTCACAGAATACCACGAGTTAAATTCTATGAAAGTACTGATGTTAAATTAGGTGCAGATATTTCGAAACAGTCGTTGAAAATTCATAAAACCCAGAAAACACCAGAATTTTTTTGATGCCAAAAAAATGTGACCAAAAACATTTTCATCAACCCCTGAAACAAAGTAGAAAAAAATATTTTTTGCTATTATTTCATTTACTCTTACGTCTGCATCTTCGGCAGACATTCTCAAAGGCGATGCGGCAATGGTCGAAGTATCCTTCTCTGCCACGAGGCTTTGATTTGATGTGGTTCAGATGACGTGTCATCATTTATAGGGCCTAGAATCAGACTGTCATTTAGCTGTAATTGATTTTCCGAAACCGATTTTTCTCTCATTGGGAGGATCCGTGTATTATGAACAACTGGCATCCATGTTCTATGGATGGTAAGGCTCGCTTCTGGTTGAAGTTGTTCTTATGTTAGTGAATTTCTATGGCCTCTCTATAAAGCCTAGAGTAATAGAATATAGAGGAATATTATGATGCACCATCGAGATTTCTGAAGTATCTTGAAGGCACAGGTTTTTCCATATAATATAATATTCAGCTCCCGAAAAAGTTTGACTTTCGAAAATTTAATTTGCTCCCATTCTTGAATATTTCTCATATACTACTAGTGATATCCAAGAATCAATAGGTCACCAGAATAGACCTGATTGTGGCTTTTGAAAATATCATTCCAATTGCTCAACCACTTAGAGAGTAGTTGTATAAGTTCTCGTACTCTTTCAGGTAGATCTACCCCTTATGAAATATGCCCCAGAGCTGTCTTCCATAACCCTTCTGGACATAGATGACGTGGACAACCTGTTCACCGGTAAAGGCGATGGGTCGATTGTAGAACTCCTCAGATACGTGACCTTCCGATCCAACTCCGTCATCACGTCTATAATGTATGGGATCTTGAGGAAGCTTTCAAAGCACGTCCCCAGGTCCACCACAGATTACTGTACGAGGAAGCTCGAAGAATTGAAGTCGGACTTCTTGAAGTTATTGGGACAGAACGGCGTCCTGCTGATACCCTCCTTCACCGCTGAAGCACATCACCACGGGGAGATATTGAGGAAAGTTTTCGATTCTGCGTACCTGTCCGTTTTCAACGCTCTGGGATTGCCAGTTACCAACTGTCCAGTCAGATTCACAAAGAGTGGGCTTCCAGTTGGAATTCAGGTGAACGAAATGACTTCAAAAATACTAGTAGAATACTATAGTTTGTCCAACACTGTTAGGAATTTATGATTTCTTTTTTGATAGAGTATATACTAACATTATTTTCACTGCTCATGGCATGTTTGTATTTATTTTGTGAATTGGTAATTTTTATGCAGTTAATTCCACTAGCTCAGCTAGAAACTATTGTTTTCTCAAGAAAATCAGCAGCCATTTGGAATATATAAAGAAGAGCCCCAATATTATACCTTTGGTGCGAGGTTTTTCTAGTGAGATGTGCTTCAGTATAAACATCAATATTTTCTCTAGCTTCACCTTCAGTTTTCCTCTTCAAAATGAATGAGTGACACACAGCTGATAACTCATAATTCATGTTTCATGGATAGTTCTGTGGAATCATGAACGTATGATGTTTTTATTTTAAAAGAAATATATAAAATCCACTGAAGTAACATATTCCAATTCAGGAAAAAATCATTCACTAGCATTTGCACTTCTTTCTGGCAATGAATTCAATCCTTTAGTTTCAATAGCTTCTTTCATTTCTGGTAGAGTTGAAGACATTTCATTTCCTGTATAAGTTCCATTATTTGTTTTGAAGAACAATTTCATTAATTGCATTATAGACATAATTCCAATTAGTAGATGATTAATTTGATTTTCATTATTAACAGCTGGATAAATGGATAATAATTGCAATCATTTTATCATCTTCAACATATTAGAAGAGTAGAGATGGAAAGAAGGGAATAATGATTATTCTGGAATTTACCGATATTCGATGAAAGTCCATGATATTGTTATCGAAATACATTTCATCTACACCCGTACTCTAATAATACACTTAAATATCCACAACCCGTTTTATAATGAAATCCATTACGATACATATTTTTCATTACGATACAGATTTTCAACCGATAGAAACTCATTATTTTTCAATTAAGCATGATGTGCAAGCTTTGCATTTTGACGTTTGTCAAGTCAAAATCAGAAGGTATTGAATTCTTGAAGAATTTAGTCAATTTTCGATAATCGTTTGAAAATGTCTTATAGCAGTGATATAGAAGAATAACCACCGACTCCTCCACAGATGTCTTACACAAGAAAAAATACAAAGGGATTATACTTTTCATTTGACAAATGCAATACATAAGTTTTTGTTTTCTATTCTACCAAATAAGCTATCATGGCTGAGTGGTCAATGGCGCCGGCAGTGATCAGACACGACCGGGTTCAAATCCTGACCTCGGCAGAGATTTTTTTTCATTTTTCTTCTTCTCTGCATTTCTCACTGTTGTATTTTCCGTGGTTTTACCATTAGTTATGATTGTGTAAAATTTCTCAAAGAAATACGATTGATTACCTATTATTATTGTGTTCAATATAAATACCTAATAATACAATATTTATAGTTCTCCATTATTTATTAGGTGTAGATAAAATAGCGTATGCAACTCTCATGTAATGGTTTCGTATCCCGGTTTATGCTCATGTATTAATAACCATCATTACACGATCGTTGCATAATATACTATTATGCCCACAACCCGTTTTATAATAACAGTATATTATGCAATGATCGTGTCATGATGGTTATTAATACATGAGTATAAACCGGAATACGAAACGAGCCGAAGGTGAGTTTCGTATGGTTCATGCGAGTGTATCAATAACCATTACATGAGATTTGCAGACGCTATTTTATCTATACCCAATGAATAATGAAGAACTATAAATAATATATTATTAAGTATTTATTTATATTGAACACAATAATAGTAGGCAATCAATCGTATTCCTTTGAAGAATTCTACAAAATTATAATTAATGGTATAACAACGAAAAATATAAAATCTTTGGCGAGGTCAGGAATTGAACCCGGACGTTACTGACCACTGCCGGTGCGATTGACCATGTTGCATTTGTCAAATGAAAAATATAATCCCTCCGATTGTTTTTTTTTCTTGTCTGAGACATCTGTGGAGGAGTCGCTGGCAATTCTTCTATATCACTGCTATAAGACATTTTCATTCGATTATCGAAAATTGCCTAAATTCTTCAAAAATTCAATACCTACTGATTTTGACTTGACAAACGTCAAAAAGCAAGGCTTGCACATCATGCTCGATTGAAAAATAATGGGTTTCTATTGGTTGAAAATCTGTATCGTAATGAAAATCTGTATCGTAATGGATTTCATTATGAAACGAGTTATGAGCATATGAGTGTATTATAATAGTACGGGGGTAGATAAAATCCATTACGATACAGATTTTTCATTACGATACAGATTTTCAACCATTAGAAACCCATTTTTTTTCAATCAAGCATGATGTGCATGCACTGCATTTGACGTTTGTCAAGTCAAAATCGGTATAGGTATTGAATTTTTCAAGAATATAGCCAAACTTCGATAATCATAACAAAATGTCTGATACCAGCCTAAGGCTCTGAGATAATATATTCTAGTTGGAAGAGTCATGGGTTCCGTCCCTCGAGTAATCTCTTTCTTTTTAATTTTTGATCTTCTTTTCATTTCTCATCGTTTTATTTCTCAAGTAATACCATTAATTAAAATTTTGTATATTTTTTCATAGAAATTCGTTTAATTAGTATCATTGTGTACAATATAAATATAATATATGAAGTTCTCCACTATTTATCGGGTGTAGATAAAATAGCGTATGCAACTCTCATGTAATGGTTATCACATGATCGTTGCATAATATACCATTATTGCATAATTCACTACTACTTCTTGGTAGTACTATATCACGCCTGAAGAAGCTATTGTATACTGGAACACTAGTAGCTGTTCAGTGAAAATCACACAAGTGTTATATAATTGCGACAATAATGGATTATTCTTGAAATTGTTGTGAACAGAAAATTCTTTTGGTCAAGAGTTACAGGTGCGTGAGATGTAATAATATATTACATACCCAGAAGGCAAGTGCATCGTTCATATATATATAATATATATATATATATATATATATATATATATATTACCGAGGCCGTAGGCCATAGTGAGTGAGCAAATTTTTTAATACATTATCAATTTTCTTCTCCTGTGTATGGAAAACTTGTAAGCGAGACTCGTGTGCAAGTAATATAAGTTTGGTGTTAGGATAATTATTGATTTCTCCAAAAAATATCCCAACAATTTTCATGAATATCAAACGCCCACGTAGAGTTTGAATAACATATACTTCAAGCTTGCTTTTGAAGTATACGTTTGGCATATCAATTATATTCCATAGATCTCAGTTATGTTTCACGAGGATTTCTTCAAATAAGCAATGTGAGGGTCCCTCAGTGAACAATCGTCACTCTCCAACCAGAGAGCGGGTTATGAATAAAGGGCGAAGGATATGAAAAAACAACTTTGTTGAACATCAACTTCATTTAATGATTCGCTCCTCATTATGAACTGTCAATTGAAAATGAAGGCACATTAGTAATTGGTCATCATTTGTCACAAAGGCACTAAAGCTGAACTATGATATAAGCAAAGCATTTCTCTTTATTTAAACTTTGCTGTGTGAATCTCTGTAAATGAATTTTTCATATATATTCATATGTATCCTTATGTTATGTCATACTTCATTTCACCATTCGACCTGCAGGGGCCATGAAGGCACCAAACGTTCTAGGACAGGGGTCGACAAACTGCGACTCTTTGAATGTGAAGCTGCGTCTCTTCAGTTCCATTTCCAAATATTATTCAATAATCAATATCACTATGAAGCCAGTAGAACTGTTGACACGCATAACTTCAGCACAGTTATAAAGAAAAATAAAGGTGAATATGCTGACAGATTTCAGCGATTCAAAACCAACATAACCACTCTAGTGTTCATAGTAAATCCTCTCAACACAAATAGTAATGGAATCCCCATGGAGCCATTTGGAGTTGATACTGGAACTCTAGAAATTCAAAGTAAAGCTTTGTGGAGTGGAAAATGCACAGAGTTGAAAAGCGAGTTAGAAGAGTTGGAGGTTCGGAAATGTGTGCTTAATGCAACAAACGTGGATAGCTTTATAGGAAATTGAGTTGATGCACTTATTTTAGATAGTTTTATGTTTTCTATATATATTTTATCAGCATTGTATATTTTCTATCTACATTCTTACTGCTATTTACAAGCTTTGTCCACAAGATTTACTCTTAATGACAATAAAGTATATTTATTATTATTATTATTATTATATTCGGCGCATAGAATAGTCATCCAGATTGCTTGTGAGGTGCTATTTGGAGTGCTGACTACCTTCGGATCAACATATTCGTGCGATCAAGCGTTCTCTTGCTTGAATATAATCAAAAGTAAAGTAAGAAGCTAACTTACAACTGAAAATTCAGAGTCATGTTTGAAACTCAAAAAGTTAAGGGCCAAATTCATCCAAACTTTCCCAAGCAATGCAAAGCCAACGCTCGCATTGAATTTATTTGCTCAAATATATGTTCATTTCATTTTCAAGTAATAAGTGATTATCTAATAATACCATATATAAATTATCTAATTTTTGTGAAAAATACTACTTCTATATGAATAATTAGTTATTTTTTTATGAACGGATAGTTTATTATTTATCCAAAATCTGTATTTTATACTAATAAGCACTATTTATTGTTGTCAAGAAAAAATTGTGTGGCTCTTGAATACTGTGAAATTTTGTAAATTGTAATTTTTAGCTCTTCTGACACAAAAGTTTTCCGAACCCTGTTCTACGATGGTATCACTTTCAATCTCACAGTATTCATAATATAGAGCAATGACGGACTGATATGAGATAAAAGTTTGTATGCCCTCGGGCGACTTACAAACATTCAGGCCATAGGCCTCGGCATAAACATCTACCGTATACCCCAGAATATCATAGACAGTGCTTATACTCTTGGTTTATAATAATTGTTGTCAACATTATTTTGTCCATTCTGTATTTAGCGCGAGCTCTCGTATAATGTATCGCTTGGAATGGATCAAAATCGAACAACTGTGTCATGAATAACTGAGCTCATAGGTACCATTTTTGTTTTCAGGTCGTTGGAGCACCATACTGTGACAGGTTGACATTGGCAGTGGCCAACGAAATCGAGAAAACTTTCGGAGGGTGGCAACCTCCAAACTCGTGAAGAATTGATTATTTTTTCTCATCTGTGATTTAATGGGTCTTTATTTCTTACGACGGCATATTGGGGTCACTGTAAAAATGAAAAATATCTCCATTGACAGATTATAATCTGTCAAAGGCATATTGAGTTCGAAATCTGTCATTGAGAGATTAAAACCTGTCAATGGAGATATGGAGGTTGCATGGAAGAGCAACCATGTTGAATGCCGCCTCCATTTACTATTTTGTATGAAAACGACTTGAGAAAAATAAAGTCACAATATTATTATTATTTCATTTTCACAATGACCCTAATACGCAGTCGTGATTTCTCCCCGAATTCAAATAAAATATATTTTATAATGATTGCATTACTTTCTTCAAATTCATTATGGTCTTTTCTTCGATTACAATGAACGTGGATTTCAAGGTAGAAATAAGCCTAGAGCTTTCAATAAATTACGAAAAATCCGAAACAAAATCAATTTGGCACGAAGCATTACGAACATTGACCCTCCAAAGCCTGAATTAATGATTTTAGGAAATAATTGTTTTTTTCACTAGAGTCAGTACACAGGGACCTCACACATTCACAAAAATGCAATATTGAAGGAATTCTACTCCTGGGAAAGAAGTTTAGAAACGTTGCCATATGGCAACGCTAGGCTCTTAGGGTACACATAATAACGATATTGAATTTGAATGAAAGTTTATTCAAAAATGGTTCGGAATTAAAAACAGCCTTGATTATACACTTCCGGAAAGTAACTGAATGGAAAATTTCAAAACATGGAATGCAAAGGCCCACTTTACATTTTTTACAGCATGTTCTGATAATCGAACTGCAACTTTCACCTGCACATCTCCAGCGTTTATTATTAGGAATAGCTATCACTAAGTGATCCATACGATCATATCGCACATCGTCCGAAACCCTGTTGTTAGAGGTACTATTCTTGGATAAAGATGTTCGTCCAGGTCCTTTGGGTGGATTCTTGTATCGAGTTAGATAGGAGAGTACCAATTCACGACGAAACTCACGCTCAGTGGGTTTACTTCCTGATGCTTGTTTATGGATGATCCACGAATTATGTGATGCAGAATCTAAGAACCATGTAAAAATAGACCAGTACCATTTATTTCCCCTAATGGAGATTCGGTACTGCGCTATATCTTGATCCATCCTGTCTGTTCCTCCCATATGTTTATTGTATTCAGAAACTAAAAACGGTCTAGGGATTTGAACAATATTTTCTTCTGATTATGAGTATCTTCTTATTTGACTGAGCGGATGGATGCCATGGACGGTAGAAGCCACAGTCACCACAGCATTGTCATTCCAGCGTGCGACCAAAACCCCATTTTCAGCACAAATCTTGGATTCGTGTGCTCCCCTTATCTTCTTCTAAGTCAGTTTTTTATCAGTAAGAGTGCAAGATTTGGGCAACCGATTTTCTCTCATCGTTCCTGTTGCTCCATAACCTCTTTCGCTTAGATGAGTGATTCGGTCTGATTCGGTAATTCGTCGAGCATTTTCACTAATGGAGCTGCACATGCTCCGTATTGAGAGCAATACAGCTCATTTTTATCTGGGCTACTTCCCTGATAGACCTCAAAATTTACCAGGTAGCCAAAATCAGTATTGAGGCACCACACCTTATAGCCAAAACGAATGGGTTTACCCTTTATATACTGTTTGCAAGAATGGCGTCCATAATATTCTACCATTGCTTCATCATAATTCAAATGTTCAACAGGTACAAAATACTTCAAATTTTTGCTTTCAGCATATCAATGAATGGTCGAAGTTTACACATTTTATCTTTCTTATCAATCTTGTTATTATCAGCGCAATGTAAAAACCTCATTATCTGTATGAATCTGTCTCTGCGCATAGCCTCAGATACTAATTTATTGTGCATGTCGTTACCTGTATCTCGATAGAACCTTTTTCCCGGTAAAACAACATAACTAGTCAAAAAGAGTATGCCAATGAAACAACTCATCTCATCTGTGGTTATATTAGGAGGGGGGCAATTTATAAATCCCGCATATTTATTTGATTTTTCAACAAGAAGATTTATAATAGCATCATCCAGAAACGTCTCGAAAACTTCAACCACGGTCTTGTTGTGGAACTGGGAATAGTTTGGTTTCGACTGCTCAGGTTTATTCGTGATGAGATCTCCATCAATCCAATTGGAGGTGAGTTTAGTTTTCTTGAGGGGAATTTGGACTTCTTCAGGTTCCATATCGTAAGAAGGTTCTCCAGATATTCGTTGGTTATTGTCTAGTACAACTCCTGCTGCTGCTGATAACTGATTTCTCCCCAAATTGTCTACTAAACCACCTTCATCTTCATCGGCCGAGTCCTCCTCAGTAAGATCTGCAGCCTCTGGAGGAGTTATGAATATTCCTCTCACGCCGGGTGCAGCTAAATCCTCATCATCTTTCTCTAACATAGCTAAAGCCTGCTGAAGATCGAATCCACGACTTAAAAAAAAATTAGTTGAGAAAGCAGTTCAGGAACCTATCGTTGCCATACGGCAACAGCTAAATAAAAACACGTAAAACACAGAATATTCGTTTTTTACTAAATTGGAATATGTTGCACATTGACTGAACCTTATTGTGACCAATTATAATGATGAGAATATACTTTGTTCAACCATCCTTTGCCGTTACGTCATAATCGGTGACGTATTCTGCTGTTTTACGTTTGTCTTAAATTAGTTGAATGTTATTTCACACACAACCTCAAAATTATTATTAGTATGTACGTACCTACCTGCAGAATAATACATCGCATACACTCGTCTTCTTATTGCATGTTGATGTATGATATAAATCGATGATCCTCGAGCAGAAACTTGTCCGACATGAACTTTGATTATGTATTCTTTATCTGTTTCCATTCCACTAGTAGCTAGTTTTTGAACACTTCTAATAGATATTTCTAGAGCAACACGCTATAGAATTCAATAAAATCAAATCAATAAAAACTTACATTTTGCATAACAGGTAGATACATACGTTGTAGACTGCATTTAACGGCAAAAGCGGTACTCCAGCATCTATTTCTCTTGAAAAGTAGTCAATCAACTTCAAAATTAAGCTTAGCTTTTTCTCATTACACCGGAAAGGCATTTTGACAATGAAAAATTAACTGAAAAAGGCGAAAATGACCAAAAATACTGAACAAATCAAACTATGACAACTGAACTGTCAAAAATGACAAATAAAATTCACACTGACATCAAAAAAGACGTACGTTTATGACGTCATAATTCTGTCTCATCTATTTCATGAATGAGAGATAAAGATGGACAACGTATGACGTAACGGCAAAGGATGGTTGAACAAAGTATACTATATAATAATATTTATAAGAAATACAATACTTACGCCCACTGTATGTCCATTTTTCGATGAAAACGATGCACGTGGTAATAAAGTCACTCTCTAACTTCCCAACAGACCGACCGAAATGAGTTGCGAACATACGTATCGCTGAGCCAATATCTCAACTATCATTTTGGGATATCAGCAACCGGTTGTACAAGTCCACGCATTTTTGGTTGTCAAATTTAAAACTTCAAAAAATTGATGCCGTATGGCAACGATATGTGTTCGAGGGTTAAGATCGAACATAAATGAAAATAATTGAATGTTTTTTAATAGATCATTCCTTAATTCCTGCACGTAAAATTATTTGAATCAAGGTCCAGACAAAACAAAAGTATAGAACATAAGGGAAATACTCTACAGTGCTTGCCAGAAAGTTCACACAACATGGAAATAGAATAGTTTATTATAAAGCATTTTATCGTCGAGTATAATATTCTGCTTTTTCTAAAGCACACATTTTGTAAAAGAGTTTATTCATAAATACTTTGCCAACTTATGAAACGTTTCAATAGTATGGTCTGCTATGGGATTTGTTTATGATTAATATCAATATTTTCACGTCAAAATAACTGTAAGAAACTTTGTTGATCATGTGCGGTCAAGAAGTAGAACTGCCGTTCGAATTAAAAATAGTAGTAGGTGAGCAGTAAAGAGCAAGAATAGGAGTGCAAAAGAGTTTTGTTTAAATTGTTTATCTCAAGAATGTTATTTAGTTCCCCAGGAAAAATATGTGTTTTACTAAATGAATTGAAGTTTAATGAAAAATTAATGGTACTTTATGCACTACCAGGCGTAAAATAGCACTTTAGCGCCCGCGGACTACCTTATCGCCTGGCGGGCGATAAAATCATTGAGCAGGCGCTAAAATGAATTTCAATCTCATATCGATAGAAGTCTATATTCCGATGGTTTCAATAAATGCAGAATTATCGAAACAAATATCTGAATTATACAACAATGCACTTTACGAGTCGAGAATCCATTAACCACCATCATCAGGCTATAATATATCTGTTGTACTTATAAGTAACTCATAATGAGCCTTCCTGTATAATTCAGGACATCTGTGTTTCAATAATTGTTATGGCTTCTTTGAATATTACAATTTACTTAATATTTCTGTGATGCAAAAGCCTATGATCGAACCCAAAACTTCATGAACAATAAACGCAACAAAAACAATGAACATAATTAATTTCAAAATGAATTATAATTTTATATTGACAATATAATTGGAGCAGCTATTTATGATGGAAATATTTGGATTTGTTGTTTTCTGTTGTACAATTTACATTTTCATCGTCGCTTGAATCAATTTCGAAATCACTAATGAATCATCTGTGATCACAAAATTTGACAGCAAATATGGCTACTAGCCTATATGATCTTATTTCGAAAAATTTGAGTGAGTTGCCATGGTAATATTCATTCCATCACTTCTTGATTTATTCTGTATCTCGATATGATATGAATATACAGCCGCCTCACGGCAGCCTTGATGTATTTCTATGGTGTTCTAGATATAAATAGGTATCTATCTATATGGCATCAAATATATAGGTCGTGCATAAAATGTTGTATGTATTTCGGGCGTAATTTGCTTTTTTGGACCTGGACGTGTTATAGTTACACGCTGCGGTCCATAAAAGCCTATTTTACGCCCTTGATGCATAAATAACTATTATCTACCCTTGCAGATAAAGCCGAAGGGTTGCGTTGAAAGGAACTTACTTCAACATGTGCTATAGAAAAAATATTCCCATTATAATATATAAAAAATAGTATTCCTTATAAAAAGTGAGACATTGTCTATAACGTATTGAATAATGTGAATTTTTTTCCACGAGTATTTTTATTCAGAACTGGAGTCGTCCACACTGGGATTTTTTCTCGAATGTATTTATTTGCACTAGACTCCACATTCCACATCAATCAAATTTGTAAATCTTTCTGTATTTCAATAGCATAATGGAATTGACAAGACAATTGTTGAGTTAATTGTTGCCAAGCAAGCATAAACTTCAGAATAACTACCGATATCTAGAAATTTCAATGGAGTAGATAATAGTCAGCTTGGAAGTTCCTAAGATTGGCTGAAGATGAAATTGATCCTTTACATCGCCCGCGTATTATTGTGGGGCATGATAATAAGCAAGCCAAAGTGAGCTTCAGATGTATAAGCTTCAGTAGCCTGTTCCTGAATGATTTTTCGGTTCCAGCTTTCTTTCCATTGCTTATTCGTTTGATACAACGGGACTGCAATAGTTTTCTGTTAGGCCTCTCCTCCACTGGGAGCGAAAAGCTGCGAACTGCGAAGCAACGAATGCACATATCGTCCATTGCCTCTATTCTTCCGGATTCGTAATAGGCAAGATGGCTCTTCGAAACGGGTTTTGGATTATTCTGATGACAATTTAACTCATGTATAAAATAGACTGCCATGATTTTGTCATTATGACAGCGAAAAAACTGAGTTTTTCAGCGATTCATTAAATTGTCGTACCGAATTACACTGGAGCTTTTTTTGTCGATGAAAACTTGACATTTATGATTCGAGTTCAGTTGCCTTCCAGCAGATTGACTCAAAAAATTGACAGATAAAATTACTCCTCCCACGGACTCGTAATTTTTTCAGAGACAGTTTTTTTCGTTGAGTTGCCAGGCATCAAAATTCTCATCGAAATGTCAAGTTTACTTCGACAAAAAAAGCTCTCGTGCAATTATAAGTGAAGAACTTTTCGCTTTGGAGCACAGGCGATATAAACGAAGGCGGGAAATGTGGGTGAATCCCATTTATGCAAAAAGTTACTTGTTACGCATGTAATAGTTACTTTTCCTTTGCTGCCAAAGATACTTCCTTTATTGAACAAGCAAAATCAACTTGTCACAGTCCATTTGTGCATATTTTTTCGCAGTAGATCGCAATCAAATCCCAGCAGAATCGGACGAAAACTGACGATAGATGCGGGCCAAGTGGACTCAGTCCCCTACCTTTTCATGTGTTTGGATCTTTCGCGAGTTGCTTCCTCTTGCCTGTCTGTTTCATAAAGAAGAAGTGCCAAACCTGAGAAACCGATTACGACTTTTTTGTACATACACAAGTTTTTCATAGCAGTAAGGAGTTGTTTTTTCAGGAAATTGCCATCACCGGAAGTACTTTCGGCACTGGACAAAGAGAAATCAAGGGTTTCTAGGTAGTTGAAAGTGTCTGCCCGTCTCATTGAGGCACGAAGGTTGCCTTTCCATATTGATGGCCTCGCTAATTATCCGAGCTTGTAGTGTTTTCGCTGTAGCGATGGTCTTAATGTTTGCAAAGTCTATATTGTGTGTGGTATCCTGATGATGTTTGGACAGGGCAGAGGATGGATCTCTCTTACGGACTGCAAGTTGATGTTCCTATATTCTACTGGTCACACGTATGATAGTCTGGCCTACATACATTCTTTGACAATTAAAACATGAAATGTGCACTTGTGACTTTGGTGTGAAAAGTCCGTCTTTATTTCTACTTCGTGAAAGATTTCTGTAATCAGTCAAACAAACATATACCGATGTGGCCAATGTGCTGGAAGCTGCCCTGAAAGAACGCCCACGACGATGTTGTAAGCAGTAAACCAAAGAAAATTGTTGCGTTTATTCAAGATATCGTTGGTTGCATCTTGGAGGCAGTTCAAAGAGTCAAAGACGACGCTCACAAATGAGTTGATCACTTAATCAATTCGGAAGAAGTTTTCATTTATAAATTTCTTTTTTGGTAGGTTTGGTGATCCAGAGTTAAATTCTTCAATGGTGGTATTGGTGGGATTGGGATCAATTTGATTGAAGAAAAACTATTGTTTCTTACTCATAGATTCGCTTATCGGTATTGGGATATTATTTGACAAGCATAGGAAAATTCATGTTATCCTTGAAAGTGAATTATTATCACACGCAATTGAATCTTTTTATTTTGTCAACGACTCATTATAACGTTTGATGAACAATCGAAAGGGGACTCTCTGGGATCTTGATCTTAAGTATTTGAAATAGCACATTACAAAGTGAGGTAACATGTATTAGGAGATATTAGGACAATATTCGACGAGCACATAAAAATTTCACGATTACGATTCACCTATGGGTTGTATTAAAAAGATGGAATATAAATTTGGCAGTGCGAGGTCATGTAAACTCGAATAATTACTCAATGCGATGATGTTAGTTGACCTTTCCATTTTAATTATCTGAAGGAGATTACAGGGTCATCGTTTATTGACAGTGCTGATTATCTATATACAGCGGTTTCTGGAACAAATGTCTTCCTTTCATTATAATTTCCACAACATGCCTTGTTCGGGTCAGTATTTCTAGACATTAAACGTAGGTAGGTACTCATCATTAGGTCACAGCTTCCCTTTGATTCAAATTGAATGGTTATTTCCAGTCTACCACTTTTGAGGATTTGGAGCTTATCATTCTTATTCAAGGTATGTAAGTAACTTCTCAGAGCATGATAATTGAAATTTAATTTGGCCGTAGCTTTTTTCTTAAGAAATGTGTGAATTTTTTAACTTCAGTTGTCATACGCCTTTCTGGTCCCGTGAAAGTTGCCATTTTTTGCCAGATCAAATTTTCAAAACACCACTCTGGAAATTTCCAAGTAAGCCTCAGGAAAGAGTTAGTTTTCAATTATATATCTTTTGTCCTGATTTCAATTCTGTGCTATTCCTTTTGAACAAGACATGATTCGAATTTCGTACTATTTATAAATACGATGCCTACATACAAAGCCTTTTCAGAAAATATTTTTCTCCAACTACTTGAATATGAATGACCTTCTCATATTCACCTATTTCGTGAAAGGAGTGGGCTATTTCAGGATATTGGTTTGTTGCAATGGTTGTTGTACAGAAATGGAGAATTCAACATAGTACAAAAACATGAAATGGCTCTTCAACCGCTGAAGTAAAATACACCTTCAATTTTCCATATCTGTGATGAGTCTTTTCGAAAAGTCATATCAATTATAATTTGGAATGTCAACAAACAAGTTCATCCATACTATCTTGAAATTCTTATTGTTGAATTGAACTTGATTTTTATGAGTTAATATCTCATTAGCGTAAGGTTGATCACGCCTGTAATCTCTGTTACAAAAATCAAACATAATGAAAATTTCAATTCAAATTCATTTGTTTACTGAATATTGATCTCAACTTGAAGTCTTCTAGCAGAATATTCGGAACATTTAATAATTGACTAAAAAACGGATATTGACAGTGATTCTTTTTCCAGATTAATCAATTGTACACTTCCTAATATCAGAGAAACGGCGAATAATGCTAGCATAGAACTGCTACCTACCTATTATAGGTATAATATTATATAATTGTTCGAACAAATCTCAAAATTAGCGGTTGGAGAAAAAAAATATGTTCAACTGATACAAATAACGCATTTTCTGGACTCGTAAGATCTGAATGCAATTTTTGGATTGATTGAAGATAATACTATTTAGTGGTTTCTTGACAGAAAAAATAAAACAAATGAACCACCGAAAAACTCGACTTTATTAGTGTCACATTTTTTTCGTTTTTTAATTCAAGGTGAAATGCATGAATTTCACTTATATCAACTATTTTACAGAGAACTGTGCTTGGAACTTTGAGATGAACGAGAGAAGATTTGGAAATCTTTCCGTATAAAAGTATCATCGCATCGAAGCTTTCCAAATTATTTGCCAATATACAAAAGATCAAAGTAATGTTTCCTCAGGGGAAACAACGGATATTCCTTTCCATATTCAGATGTCTCTAGAAGTGAGAATTATATGGATGAATACTGAGCCAGTCAGGAGTTATGCTTATAAAAATCGTTGTCCATGATCATAATTTGACCAGAATTTAACTACTGTCAGAATCAGAAATAACAAAATTTTCAAGTGGAACACCCTATACATCAGTTCATGTGTTTTCTTAACATGTTGTATGACTATGATCCAAGAAGTTTCCAATCAAAAAACATTTACCTTTTCAATAAAGAGTTCAACAAACAGTCGTGGCTAATATAAATCTCTGTGAAATTTTTCAAACCTTCAGTTTTCCAACCCCCCTAATAACAAATGAAAATGCAATTCTTTAAATGAAATAAAAAACTTAAAGGGGCATGAGGTTTGTAAATGATTTTGTTTGTGTGAATACAAATGATATATTCATTTTTTCTTTTGGAATTTCAAATTTTCTGAAATCCCCATAGACTGAATTTATAAAATTCAATGGGCTAATTTCAGTGATTGCGTCATATGGAATTCCCTTCAGTGACACGACAGCATTGTCTGTATACTTTTGAATGAAATTACTTGAAGGGTTTCAGAATCTTCTAGTCGTCCACCCTAAGGAGAGCTGAATAAGTTAAATTATTTATCCTATATTTTCAAAAAGTACTCTTCAAGGTGGTCCACACATGAAATAATGTATACATGTTCGAGAAAAAATTGATTCCGTATTCTGATTTACCAATTATTATAAGAAAGGCTTCTGTTCGAAGTTTTATTCGACAATAAAAGAACTACATCTATTTAACTTCATCATGAAAAAAAAATTGACCAGTGAAGATTTTGTAGGAAATGAGAACTGTTTAGTTCCTTGTAAGCAAACCTTCTGAATCGTTGGGTACATGCTCATAAAACCCTTTATTTTTTGGAAGTATTTTTCGAAAGGGTTAACTATGTATAATTGAATATACTTAACTCCTTTGGAAAAAATATAACTTCGTAATGCTCTTTTATCAGCACCCTGCATATTGGTAAATAATTCAAAAAGGCTAAAGTTGTTGATATCTGATTGAAGTAGTATCTACTTGAATCAATATATTTCTAGCCTCAGCCCTAGGAACTTTCCTGAAATGAATGAGATTTCAATAAACCTGCCCAACAAGATTATGCAATGACTCAAAACTAACCACAAAGCAATGGCTGTGTCAAAGGCAGCGCTTAATGCCGCTTCACAAAATTTAACGTTTCACCATGGAAAAATTTAAAATTTTGGTCAGCGGCTTTAACCGTTGTAGGACGCAGCCAATTTCTTTCAGTTCTCACCGTTCTCAATATAAGCTTACAACTTTTTCTATATACATCAGAAGTAGCTCAGATTAATGAATTGGTTACATGAACTAGCCAGAGAAGAAATTGCAAAACTGCAAAACAGTAATATCCAGCTCATTTCTGGTTTACACTTTGTTAAATTCATATTTTTCTCAGTTAAAATTGACTTTCTGTATCCGATAAAATAAAAAAGAACATTTTTTCTATACAGATTCCTCATTTCAGGAAGGAGAATGTCCTTTTTGGAGGCATTGTTCCGGTATGCGTTCCTTTTCCTCAAAGTTTTGCGGGCAATCACACACCCACTTCTAGTGTACAGAGCGAAAGGAAAGAAAAAAATATTGCCACCAATCAAAAATGATATACTCAAACTCAGCGCTACTGAACTGGCTAAGAAAATTCGAAAAAAAGAGGTCAGTATTACTGAACTTGTTATGTTCCATGGAAAGAGCTATCCATTGAGGAATATATTCGCATAATCACAGAAATGTTGAATCTATTCAAGCAGCATATAGAAGAAGTGAACCCAAGTAGAATCACTCGACACCTTTGTTGTGACAGGTTTTTCATCTCGCACGTGCCAGTGGCGGCGATTAGTAGGGTACCAGGTGGCGATTGCCTCCCCTTTCTTGGAAATTATTAACAGAATGTTTCATTTTATTGTCCTATCATTTTCTCCTATTTTTCCCTTTGCCTCTCACTCCTGATGATCAATCGCTGCAGCTGGCTCGTAGCATTCACTTCTGTACGGTTACTTTGAATACTCATGATGGTCTCTACAATATAGAATAGTGGAGGGGAGCAACCGGTCGATTGCGATTGACTGGTGTCTATTAGTCCAGTCAATCATGGCAAATAAAAAAATATAAATACCTAGAACAGACTGCGCAACGTACCCAATCACTAACTGCTGCACGTATCATCTTGTATCATTTTTCAATCGCCGTTCCGTCAAGATTTCAAAAAAATTGAGAAGTTGATGGAATTATTCAGTTACCTGTTTAATAATTCCATCATCATAGGAATATCTACGAAATAGTTACATAATTTTCAGATACACTTCAAATGGACCACATGATACTTTAAAACGAAATTCTCACTCTGCGCTGCGACATATTCCTAAAAGCAAGGTCTAGAATTCTGGGCATTGGTTTCCAACAAGAAATATACAGATTTGAAGAAATGTGTTGAACAACTGCATTCGTGTTTTGGTTCAACATATTTATTCGAGTCAGAATTTTCCTACAATGTTTGTTTTTTGTTTGTTTGAAACAAAAACTTAACATCGTTCTCTCTTGACAGACACTCACACATTAGATACCAAAAGGTTGTCAATTTACACCCACAAAACTTATTTTGCCAATTCAGCGAATGACGTTCAAACGCAATGCTCACACAATATAAATACTAATTATTTTCAGTTTTATATTTCCCCACTTGATAAAATAAAAGATAGTACAAAATTGTATAGTGAACTCTGCTGTTTCATTTGAGATTTCAAGAATTATGTAATTGGTAGATCGCACATGGTATCGTAAGTGAACAGTAGATCTTGGGTCTATCCAAGTTGGCACACCCCTGAATAGAATATATCATCGGATGTCCTTTATCGGAAACGTATCTATAAATTTAGCTTGATAGGTCAAGGGATTTTGATTCTTTTCAATTGTCTATGTCAATCATCATTTACAAAGAAAACTGTTGAAAATGTTATTGAAACAACAAAAAATATTGATAATAACGCTTTGAGAAATGTAGGAAAAATATTAAATAGCAAAAAGTAAAATGAACTGAGGTATGTGGGAAATACGGAAAATAAGTTAAGTGATTGTTTCTACTCGCAATAATAGTCTTCTGGTAATGACAAGCGATTACGTATACTATAGTCGGGCCGTTCAAAAGATAGAATTCAAGGACGCGTGAACAGTGAATGCCTGCATCTATATATAGCCTGCGCGGCGTAGCCACGCCTTCTAAACTGAAATAAATGAAAAACTGTTTACACTGTACTGTACTCATTTGTGCTTTATATTTACGTGTGTTACGTTAATTAAATAATATAGATGGAAACACTCTCTCACCTCCAAGAAAAAGATCAAAAAAAGACATTTAACTGTTGAGGAAAAAGGTGTAATAATGAACACTTATAAAAAAGCATCCCAAGGCAGGGAAATGCTGTTGAATTCACTGCTGAGGCGATGTTTTTGTTGAGTGGTGTAAATCGGACTTGTAACATTGGGGAGAGGAACATTCACAGAGTGCGTGCCGTTCACGTGATCATTCTATCTTTTCAGCGGCTACACTATAATCGAAACGAATTTGAGAAATATTCCGTTACCTCATTTTTTCAATTTTCCTCAGTAGTTTCATTGGGTATTTCATTATCATTTGTTTTAATTCGACTTTTACCTATGAATTCGTTTTGTTCTGAATAATTCATCGCGATAAAATTTCATTTAATCTCATTCACTGAAAATAATTTTTTTCTGTCTATCCAGCAAAAATGCCAGTTTCCAAAATTCAATAAAATATTTCGAAGATTTGCATTCTCCACGTTTGAAGGAAAAATAACATGTCTAAATCGTAAAGAAAATTATTTGTATAAGTTTTCCTCAATATACACAATATAATATTGTTTTGAAATTTGTAATAATTCATTCAGAAAACAAGAATATCCAATTGAATATAGTCCACTTTGAATTTTGCATTTTCTCGGTATAAAATTAATGATTTTGAAAGATTATTATCCTACATAAACGAGCAATTCCTGCATTTTTTTTACTAAAATTAGGATAAAATAAAAAAAAATCGGTAATAAACCCATCAAATGATGAGTCGAAGAGTTCGTATATTATAACCATAGATGAAACAATTTCCAGAAAAAATAATAGTGCTGAAATTAGGAATAGTTTAGTTGCAATATATCGGGTACAGGGGGGTAGGTGGGACAATAACCTTCTACCCAAGCTTCGAAGTTCAATATACTGAAATTTTCCATACTGCGATTTTCTTACGACACAGAACTCTTTGAACGGTGGATTTAGATTCCAGTTCTTTCTTTTTCATTTTCATCTTTGGAATTTGATGCTTATTTGTTTTGTTCTTCTGAATTATCATCCTATCCACCTGACAGATAAATAGGAATAACGATGTATGTGCGCAGCGATCGGTGTGAAGGATGGTCCGAGACAAAAAGGTATCAGACAAAATTTAAAGTAAGTGTTATCGCTAATAGTAGTTCAAATTCTATGAACGCACCGACCTCTCAATCCGAATAAACCGAATTTCCGACTTCAGCAATTCCAATTTGAACATTGTGAAAAAAATGCCATCTGAAATTGTAATGAAATGGTGTTGTGGCAGATGAAAATATGTTTTTTTTTTTAGAGATCAATTACCCTGACACCAAACTGATATTAATTGCAATTACCGCGCGTTTCGCGCTTTAAAACTTGTACAAAAATAATATGTTGAATGGGGTGGGTTTGGGTTTTTCCATTAACCAATTGTCACCCTGCTACGGACTGCAAACCTCAGATTCTCCACCTTCTACCATGCTATTTACGAACAAATGCGATGAAAATCCACAAAAACATTCGAATTTCGATATTGTCAATTATCACACCATGAGTTGCAAGAATCCAAACTGATTTGCCCCAAGGTTTCACCACTAATCCTATAATATACCCTTACGTCGCTTATTCCGAGCTCATCTAGTGTTAGTTGAGAAATAAAGATCAAATTGTTTTTAGTTGTCGAGTCGAATAGTGTGCAAGTCCTATATAGATCGCATAAATGAGGTGAACCCGTTCTTGAACGCTGTCGTCGAAGACAGATACCTTTTGGCGATACAAGATGCGACGAACGCTGATAACTTTTTGGAAACGTGTGGGCTAACTGAGGAAGAGCTGGAGAAAAGGCATCCATTGTTAGGAGTTCCACTCACCGTGAAGGAAAGTTGTGGCCTAGAAGGTAATAAAAATATTATATTTTCTACTGCGGAGTCAACTCTAGGAGAAGAACACTGACATATATAAGCCATGACAACTCATAGGGCTGCTGGTAGTGGCGCCAAAAAATGTGTTCCCAGAACCTTCAGAAAATGAAAGAGTTTGAATGAAACAACATTCCATTATTACTCGTGATTATATCTGTGTCATGTTCGCAGTCACTTCAATCAAAAATTTCAAAATTTACCGATGTTCGGAAAATCCAGAAATTGTAATATAAAAATGATAGGAAGATGTGCTAGGAGCAATCACTGTATTGATATTGATGTTGTCTCGTGATGATGTGATTTTTTTATTATATTCATTCTTAAACTCATTATATTCTTTCGATATCAATGAAATTCAGAATAATGGTGGTGGTGGTGGACACAAATGGGGTATGTGCCTAACGCATGACCGAGAGGCCCTGGGTTCATTCCCCCTGTGCGACAGAGCTTTCTCTTGTGATAATTCGTCTGTCGTATTGGGGAGTGATTCTGCCACTTTTCATGGTTCCTGAGAAATGTCGTAGGAAGTTAATAAGAAGTCCGATTTGCTGAAGGACTTAGTTCGGAGCCGATGACGTTTGGTATGAAATACCATAAAAAAATTAGCTATTTCTATTATATTCTATCAATTCGATTTATTTCATTTGATTTTTTACTGTTCACAAATTTCAAAAATGTTCTGTACTATCTCGGAAACGGTAAAACACTTACTTAAGTGAGAAAAAAGAAGCCTATTGAGGAACACAATAAAAATACTTTCTTTGATCACCAATACCATAGTCCATTTTCGATTTATTCCTATAGAACTAAAATCAGCAGTTATTGCTTTTTGACCTACATTTTGTATACTATGAAAAGCCCATGGGACTCTTGTGTTGTGATCCAGAATGTATTTTTTTCGAACCTTCAGTAGCGATTGTTATTATCTCAAAAAAAATAGTAAACAAAATGAATCACCCCAGACCTCATTTGAGATTTTGCAAGAATACTGGAATACCTATGAATTTCAAAAAGTTTTCATTGAAGCACTGTTCAAAATCAAATGTTTGATGCCGGATAAATCCTTTCTTTTTATTGGAAGTTTTCAGGACAATAAAAATAGTGAAAAAATCGTAGAGCAGGGAAACATAAGAGTTTGCATTATATGAAACACACTGTATACTTCCAAACAGTATGCCCCATAAATGTTCGTCTATAACACGATAAAACTATTTCAAGTTTTATGTGGCATATTTTGAAAAGTTGGCTGGTATTACTTTTTTCGCAACACATTCGTCTATATCATGAGTCACCATGTTTCAATTGAAATAGTATGCCTTGATGATTTTTGTAATTCCAGCGATATTTTCAATGTATAATAGATGCAAGACAGGCTGCAAAAAGACGTCCTTCAAAATTATTCTTATACCTAAAAAAAAGGGATTTACATGAACAACTCCTCAGCGAGTTTTATGCAGATAACGATTTGTTTTAGATCCAAGTCTTTCTTCCTTTGATGGCAGACTAAAAAATTGGTCCAAAAAATTTGTCACTGACGCCAGGCGTACTAGATCAATGGTAGATCCAGGGTTTTGGAGGCCTCAAATTTCAAATTAAATATCTCATACCATGTTCCTCCCAAAGAAACCACTCTTTTACCAGCGATGATGTGATTTCAGTTCGAAAAACTTCTTTTGTTTAATCTGTCTTGGGGAATTTAATGTTCATTCAAAGTTTTGAAAAGGGATTTTTGGTATTGATTTTCAGATATTTTTCTGAGCTGATTGATTTCCTGCACTCAGATGTTTCTCATACATAATTCGTCCTGTTCACTTCCAGGTTGAGAAACGGTACTTGGTTAAAACGTTTCGTCATGATTTGTGATCAATGTAAAATTTCATTTGCGACTTTCAGGTTTGGAATATTCTGTCGGACATCTTCCGAAAGCAGGAACGAAGGCTAAATCAGATGGAGTAATAGTTGCAAGGCTGAAAGCGAGTGGTGCTATTCCTTTACTGGTATCCAACACTCCCGAACTTTGTATGGCTATACAAACTTCCAACTTGATTACGGGTACCACCAATAATCCTTACGATACAACTTGCACTAGTGGCGGGTCTTCAGGAGGAGAAGTAAGTAATCTTTCAATGTCTTCAACACTATTCATAGATTGATCAAAGAAAGTACACTTCCATGGTGGAAGGGAAATGATCCTGCCTTCTTCTCTTCGATTGAAATTGTTAAAACACTTGACATAGTCAGTGGGCATACTTGAAGACTGGCGTTAAATCAAATCATCTTTCGAACAATCTGTTCAGGCCAGTCTCAAATTACCTACACAGTAGGTTTCGGCTGGCACCTGTCAGAAAACAACTACTCCCCTGGCTAATACCACGAAGGGCATTGAATTATATCCGACCGGTGACAGTGCAGGTTTCTTCACAGAAGTAAATCCTGCATTTGCTTTCGTCGATACAAATGAAGGAATTGATTTTCAGTTATAGGGACGGACACACTTGCAGACCGGTTTCGGGCTATTTGGCCACTCGTCAGTGGAGGGCAGTGCCATCATCAACATAAAGTCGATGATTTCCCATAATTAAAAATCAAACTCCTACACGAGTATCAAGCCCCGGCCAAAGCTGATGCGAACAACGAAGTTATTACGCCATCTACCAATGGACGGGGTATTCCAAAAGCAAACCGAATTCGCCCATTCCTCCTGCGAGGAAAATGTAAAAACACTTGACATAGTCAGTGGGCATACTTGAACAGGTGCCAGCCGAAACCTACTGTGTAGGTAATTTGAGACTGGCCTGAACAGATTGTTCCAAAGATGATTTGATTTAACGCCAGTCTTCAAGTATGCCCACTGACTGTGTCAAGTGTTTTTACATTTTCCTCGCAGGAGGAATGGGCGAATTCGGTTTGCTTTTGGAATACCTCGTCCATTGGTAGATGGCGTAATAACTTCGTTGTTCGCATCAGCTTTGGCCGGGGCTTGATACTCGTGTAGGAGTTTGATTTTTAATTATGGGAAATCATCGACTTTATGTTGATGATGGCACTGCCTTGCACTGACGAGTGGCCAAATAGCCCGAAACCGGTCTGCAAGTGTGTCCGTCCCTATAATTGAAAATCAATTCCTTCATTTGTATCGACGAAAGCAAATGCAGGATTCACTTCTGTGAAGAAACCTGCACTGGCACCGGTCGGATATAATTCAATGCCTTTCGTGGTATTAGCCAGGGGAGTAGTTGTTTTCTGACAGGTGCCAGCCGAAACCTACTGTGTAGGTAATTTGAGACTGGCCTGAACAGATTGTTCGAAAGATGATTTGATTAAAATTGTCTTTATGTTTGTGTATCTCTATTGCCTCTCTGTGTAATCTGGGATAGTAGCTCGGAGTCCTATCGAGCACATTGCGTTACCTCACTTTAATAATGCCTATCACAGTTGTGGGCGAAACGTCAGGATTGAAAACCGGTGGACTACGGCAAACCAATCCGAAAAATACCCCAGAATCAATATTCACTGTTTTTTTCAATCATTTCAAAAGAGAGAAGGAGGTTTTCAGGATTTTTTTTTACATTGAAATTGAGTTATCACTATATGGAAGCTTTGGAAGAAATCGATGACACATTAAGGATATAGGTTTGCCTTATATGAATGGTGAAATGAAATTCACTGAAAATTAATTTCCATTACAACTACAACTTTCTCGAGAGTTTCTATTGAAAGTTAATAAAGAATTATACAGTTTCAAAACTCTCAATATTATCTATTTGATAAACATACAATTTATCCGAAAATCGTTTGAAATTCGACACATATTAATCAATTTTCAAAAATAATTGCGAATAATGTTTTCAAGAATAAATGGTGCTTTGAAATTCGTAATAAAATAGCGGGTTACTGTTTTCAATCAATTATGAACAACACTCACAGTGAGGAAATCTTGACGTTTTCTTCAATAAATTTTCTGTGGAATGTCGAAATTTCCTATTTGCGGAAAAATACTATAATCCTTCCTCAACTGGTCGAAGATTGAGTTTTCTAGCAGAGAAGTGTAAGAAATGAAAAGTTTGACCTTATCATTGTTCATAGAGATATAGTTAGTCAACCATATGGATATATGTTATATCTTATGCGATTCTGATCTGGGGTCATTCAACTCACTCAATGAGTATATTCAAATGTCAAAAAAAGCAATTAGAATTCTTGCTAACGTAGGCTACAGAGAATACTGTCGTCCTCTCTTTATTCAGTTCGGTATCATGCCCTTGCCAACATTATATATTTTTATTGTGTTATTAGAGATACACAAAAATATTAATAAGTTTCTGAGACATTCAGATAATCATAATTACTCCACAAGATTAGCCAATTCGCTGTACCCCTCAAAAAACAGGTTAACAGTCTGTCAGAAGAATTATTTGAAATTGAACCTGTATAATTGTCTTCATTCGTCTATCAAATCATTGAACTACATGAACTTCAAATCATGTATCAAAAGATTTCTACTTCAACATTGTTTTTACTCTAGAGAGGAGTTCACTGACGTCACTGGAACTTTATTCATCTGAGTCACTGTGATAAAGCTATTTGTTTTTTTATTATTCAAGTGTTGCCTTTTAACGTTTTAGTTATTTTAATCATAAAATTAAAGTTTCAGATTTTAAGCCTACTTTTATCTTAACCATCGTGAAATTGCTCAGTTTTACTTGTTAAAAATAATTTTGTGCGATTTTAGTAACTGTGACTTGCCATAAATGTACTTGTATGTTAAATGGTCAAATATATCTACTCTACTCTACTATCATTTAAAGGGATGGATACCACGGGTAGATGGCACTAGCAATTTTGTTTCCAAGCCATGTCTTTTCTTTTGTTTTTTTAAGGACGTCGTATATATCGTCGTATATATATATATATATATATATATATATATATATATATATATATATATATATATATATATATACATATATATGTATATATATATATATATATATGTTCGGATAGGTTTCCGCGGTCAGTTGTGTGTTGTTGTTGAGTTCGGGTTGAACCGCGTCTGGAGTTTTGTTCTCTCTATATATATATATATATATATATATATATATATATATATATATATATATATATATATATATATATGTATATATATATATATATATATATTTATAAATGAATTCCATTTTGAATTCATTTTCAAGAACTGTGAGACGAATATCTGTCCATACCGTCCTGGTCAATCACTCCCCTTACGAAGCAACCAAGCAAGAGCTAACAAAGTTAATATCGGACGCAGTCGGATAATGACTGAGGAGAGTCATTATAAATACCAGTTTCCGTGGAGAACAGACAATTGAAGTCTTTGCTTGCTCTTGCTTGGTTGCTTCGTAAGGGGAGTGATTGACCAGGACGGTATGGACAGATATTCGTCTCACAGTTCTTGAGAATGAATTCAAAATGGAATTCGAAAAGTCGAACAAATCAGAAGATACCTAACGGATAAAAAACCCAGAAAAATTCATCTTGTATATATATATATATATATATATATATATATATATATATATATATATATATATATATATACAGTGTTACACATAAAGTTCGCGACATATGGAAGTTTTTTTTATCAATAGATATAATGAAAATTTGGCTTGGCAGTTAGTTTGTTCTTGAAAAATTAGTAAAAAACAGCCTCTTTCCTTTTGTCATGTGAAACCTGTCAAATTTGACATTTTTTTCGAAAATCCTCAAAAAATCAAATTTTTTTTGGAAATTTCGAAAAATACCAAAGAGAAAAAGTGCTCAGTTTCCAATTTTATACCTTTGCTCGAAATTTGGACTCTTTACTGTCACTTCGCCTTTTTTCCAATTTTTTTAATTTTTCGAATCTTTCGCTCTATCGATTCGAACGAAACATGATTCAAATTTCATAATTTTGATGAATGCGAGACTTCAATGTCATATCTTGCCCAGAAAATACCCGCATTGGCCTGTTACCAGAAAAAGAAATGAATACACCTCCAGAAATTCGTCTTTGTTGTTGCAAAGTTCATCTAGTTTTTTCATTTCATTGTTAAACTGATTCGGTTTTTCAATGTATGGACGTTAATATGTCAGTGATCGAATAAACGTATGTCTCTTTATTCTTATTACACTCGTATTCCTTTTTTTAGCAGACTTGTATCCCATTAGCTGCAGATGAGTTCCAAATATTTTGATGCAGTTTACACCCAACAGTGTGACTGTTGGATGTAAACTGTTAGATGTAGTTATCGAGCAAATAATAACGCTTCTTGAGTTAATTTCATAAATCTTATATTTTTTATTTTCACCATTAGGTGTGTAAATAACATTAAAACAAAATAACTATAACCAAATTCACAACAAAACATCATAACATTCATTGATTTATCTCAATAATCTTATAAAGAACCCGAATTCATCATTCAGTATGCCGTCCTTCCCGTTCTAAACAAATTATTGTCCTTTCATTCACAGACTTGGTGGCATTTTTAATAAATAGGGGATTTATGTTAGAACAACACTCCCGAATGGTATTCTCCAAATGTTCTTTGTTTGCAAATGGTCTGTGCTTATACACTTTCTGTTTCAGATAACCCCATAGAAAAAAGTCCATCGGAGATAAGACCGGTGATCTTGGTGGCCAATAATCTTCCCAATCTCATCCTATCACTTTGCCCCTAAACATCTGACTGAGACACTGTTTCACTTCTACCGTTTGGTGGATCGGTGCCCCGTCAAGCTGATACCACAAATTTCGTCTAACACTTAGAGGCAGATTATCCAAAACTTCAGACAACTGATTCATAATGAAATTTCTGTACATGGCTGCGTTCAAATTTTCTCTGAAAAAATATGGTCCAATTATTTGGTTATATAATAACCCACACCACACATTTGTCTTGAATGAATATTGGTCAAGGCATTCTATTACACAATTTGGATTAGTGTTGGACCACCAGCGACAATTTTGGGAACTAACTGTTCCGTTCGACGTGAAAGTTGCCTCGTCTGTCCATAAAATCCTGTAGGGAAATGCGATATCATTTTCTCTCTCACCTTGGAACCAAAAGGAAAATCCTACTCGAATATCGAAATCTCTTGCTTTAAGAGTGTGTATGAACTTTGGCTTATAGGGATGGAATTTATTTTTGTGCAAAATTCTTCTCACAGTTCCTCTGCCAACCCCTGTATCTTCACTAATACTCCTAATATCAGTTTTTCCGTTTTCAACAACGCTCAAACAAACATTGAGTTGTTATTCTTCATTATACTTTATTGGATTATGTGGTTTCTTGAAACGATTGTCCACAGAGCCAGTTTCTTTGAATGTTTTCAATATCCTCCCCACGACCCCACGGTACTAAAGTGAATATTTTTTCCTGGATGCCAGCGAGAAAATACAAGCAACATCTCGATATGGCACATTCTCACCACATAAAAGAAAAAGAAAAAGTATGATATTTCGGGTTAGTTTGTAACTGAATTATTGGTCAGAAAAATAATCAAACTGGATAAAAATCTATTAAAAAAAGAAATACGATTGTAATGAGAATGAAGAGGAATTCGTTTATTCGATTACTGATATATTAACGTTCATACATTGAAAAACCGAATCAGTTTAACAATGAAATGAAAAAACTAGATGAACTTTGCAACAACAAAGACGAATTTCTGGAGGTGTATTCATTTCTTTTTCTGGTAACAGGCCAATGCGGGTATTTTCTGGGCAAGATATGACATTGAAGTCTCGTATTCATCAAAATTATGAAATTTGAATCATGTTTCGTTCGAATCGATAGAGCGAAAGATTCGAAAAATTAAAAAAATTGGAAAAAAGTCGAAGTGACAGTAAAGAGTCCAAATTTCGAGCAAAGGTATAAAATTGGAAACTGAGCACTTTTTCTCTTTGGCATTTTTCGAAATTTCCAAAAAAAACTGATTTTTTGAGGATTTTCAAAAAAAAAAAGGCAAATTTGACAGGTTTAGAGTATCACATGACAAAAGGAAAGAGGCTGTTTTTTACTAATTTTTCAAGCACAAACTAACTGCCAAGCCCAATTCTCATTATATCTATTAATAAAAAAAACTTCCATATGTCGCGAACTTTATGTGTGACACTGTATATATATATATATATATATATATAAATGAGGAAGATTGTTATTGGGTAAAGCAGCAAGCAGAAATGTGTACCCCTTTAACACTTTATTCCAATATTTCGACAGTTGTTACTGTCATCGTCAGGGAAGCTACGAATAATATCATATCATATAAAGAACAAACAGGAAAATGAATTATAACTCACAGTGTCGGCGAGAATGATTGCTTTTGTGTTTTAATTTGAGCAACATCATTTTTTGACAGGAGATCGAAACGAAAAAAAATGTTTACATCAAAACTTTTTTGTTTGAAATATCAATTGTTTAGTCAAAGTCATTTTTGTTTTGTTTTAAAGGAAAATTTGTTTTTTTAGGCTAGGAATAATTAGACAGAAAGATGAAGTTTGACAATATATGATACAGCGGCTGTTATATAACTGAGGTGCCAATTTATAATGATTAGAGAAGCCAATTTCAATGATTTTGAGTTATTGAACTATGGAATAATTGTTGCGGATTTTTATCAAGTGATAATAAATATGAATAAATTCCACTCATATAATTGAGATCAGTTCTTTTATTCAAGCAATTGCCCGATTGATTTATTCATATTCATTATCACTTGATAAAAATCCGCAACTATTATTCCATAGTTCAATAACTTAAAATCATTGAAATTGGCTTCTCTAATCATTATAAATTGGCACTTCAGTTATATAACAGCCGCTGTATCATATATTGTCAAACTTCATCTTTCTGTCTATTTATTCCTAATCTAAAAAAAACAAATTTTCCTTCAAAACAAAACAAAAATGACTTTGACTAAACAATTGATAATACAAAAACAAAAAAGTTTCGATGTAAACATTTTTTTTCGTTTCGATCTCCTGTCAAAAAATGATGTTGCTCAAATTAAAACACAAAAGCAGTCATTCTCGCCGACACTGTGAGTAATAATTCATTATCCTGTTTGTTCTTTATATGATATGATATTATTTGTAGCTTCCCTGACGATGACAGTAACAACTGTCGAAATATTGGAATAAAGTGTTGAAAGAGTACACATTTCTGCTTGCTGAAATCCCAATAACAATCTTCCTCATATTTATTACGCTATAAGGTAGACACGATTAAATTTCCAAAAAATTTATTGTCTTCGCGACATGTTTCGGTAAACTGTACCTTTATCAAGCGAATGTATTTAAACACTAAATTATTCTTCGCTAAAAGCTCCTTAAATATATCAGGGCCTACTCTAATTATCTATGATTCCTAGAATAATACCACTGACAATGATGATGATTCCTAACTGATGCTGATAACTGATACTGATTCCTAATAATAATTATGATATCGGACCATAGTTACTACTTATTGATTGAATAAGTTCAACAAAGGGGAACTATTGAGATCCAATTGATCATTTAGCAAACAATTTGAATTTTTTAATTTATTGATTTCCAAAAATTCTAAATAATTAAGTCTAATGCCCTTATTTTCAACATGCAGAATTTCGAAATTTTTATCGAAGTCATGGCCTTCCTCCAAAATATGATTGGCATATGATGAATGAGTTGTTTTCTTTTCATAATTCATACGATGTTCACGTATGCGGTTTTTGAATGGTCTACCTGTCTGGCCAATATATACTTTGGAGCAAGATCCACAAGTTTATAAATTGAATTGTGGATCTTGCTCCAAAGTATATATTGGCCAGACAGGTAGACCATTCAAAAACCGCATACGTGAACATCGTATGAATTATGAAAAGAAAACAACTCATTCATCATATGCCAATCATATTTTGGAGGAAGGCCATGACTTCGATAAAAATTTCGAAATTCTGCATGTTGAAAATAAGGGCATTAGACTTAATTATTTAGAATTTTTGGAAATCAATAAATTAAAAAATTCAAATTGTTTGCTAAATGATCAATTGGATCTCAATAGTTCCCCTTTGTTGAACTTATTCAATCAATAAGTAGTAACTATGGTCCGATATCATAATTATTATTAGGAATCAGTATCAGTTATCAGCATCAGTTAGGAATCATCATCATTGTCAGTGGTATTATTCTAGGAATCATAGATAATTAGAGTAGGCCCTGATATATTTAAGGAGCTTTTAGCGAAGAATAATTTAGTGTTTAAATACATTCGCTTGATAAAGGTACAGTTTACCGAAACATGTCGCGAAGACAATAAATTTTGTGGAAATTTAATCGTGTCTACCTTATAGCGTAATAACTATGGATTTCCATCAAGTAAAGGCCACCTCAGTCCAAAACTTCCTCATATTGTTACCGTTCAGCAAAAAACTTCCATTTTACCATGATGGCAACCTTGGAACATAAATAACTACTCAACTTCATACAGGGGGCATTGCTGGGAGCTGGTGCATCTGTTATTGGAGTAGGTTCTGATTATGCTGGATCCATTCGAATTCCAGCTGCATACAATGGAGTATATGGACATAAGCCTACACCAAGTAAGGTTCAAAAAAATTCAAATAGTCTATTATTCTTGCGCACTCATTTAATTCAATTTCATGTTTTGAATAATTTAAAAAAAAAACAATCATCCCCTTTTAACGACGAGTGATACAACCCAAAACTTCTTACTTTTTAAAGGTTCAGTGCTAATCGAGCAGGCAGAGTTCATTTCAAAAGAAAGGTTTTTTGGTAAAAATAACAGCGCTGTCGATGGCTTTCATTTTAGACTCGATATTTCAATAAATATTGGGATAGGTGCTTGAGTAGGAAGTGCTTTTCTCTCTCATGCAACGATATGATTTATTTTGTTACAGGAGTAGCATCTATCCAGGGTCATGTTCCTTACGTCGATAATGAGAAGTTCAACGATTTCAATTGTGTGGGACCAATGACTAGATATGTAGAAGATCTCAGGTTAATGATGAAAGTCATGGTTGATCCTGGACAGGTGACGAAACTTCGATTGGATGAAAAGGTTCGCTTTGAGAATTTACTTTCAAATCTATTGATCATAACTGAGGGTCTTAGCATGATTTATTAGTTCTACTAACACTAAAGTAACTCCCACAGAAATCAATTACCCTACTACTGAACTGATAAACTCGACAGGCGTTTGGTTGACCAAGTAAACATATTGAGGTTGGCAAAATTTGCGTCAAGTGCGAGTGATATCAGTTTCGTGTTGGGTAAATGGATCCCTGTTCTTCTTTGAAAGGGGTGAAATCATTTACGAACACTGTTAATATAATTACAATTATCAGGTCGACCTCAGCAAATTGAACGTGTTTTATATGGAGGATTCAGGCAATTTTTTGCTATCTAGTATACAACCCGAAATAAGGAAGACTGTGAAAAACGCTGCTCTACATCTATCCACAGAGTGTGGTGCAAAAATTATCCGGAATAAGAAGCTCCCCGTCAAGGATTCAGTCATTGTCAATGGCCAACATTTATACTCCGGGGTGGACGGTAGTTATCCTTTGAAGGAGGTGAGTCACTTCAATTCGTTTCGTCACACGGAAAAATATCAATCAATCAATCAAAATATGCATTATTGTCCAATATACACTCATACCGACAAAGCTTGGATGGAGATAAAAGTAAAAGTAATTGTATATATACATATACAATAGCATATATAATGTCATAAAAGTAAATGATTCAATAATATTCACAAAACTAATTCGAAATATTGGAAAAATAAATAAATAGACACAGACAGAAAATTGGAAATATAATGAAATTCTTAGTAAAATATCAACACGTTGAAATCAGATCAGATGTATAGGTCTGACTATCTTTCATTCACCATATAAGTTGAGAGGTCGTCGTTGAAAAATTCTTCGGCAGTGTGATAAACTTTTTTCAACAAAAGTTTTCTTACTTTCTTCCGAAAGAATATATTCCTTGATATTTTCCTGATAGAAAGGGAAAGATGGTTGAAAAGTTTTTCACCTTTATGAAATGTTGATTTCCTTATGCGTGATGATATATCTCACAGCCGTTTTTTGAAGGACGAAAACAGAATTTATTGATGTTTGGGAACTTGTCCCCCAAAAGCAAATTCCATAACGCAGGTGTGATTCACAAGGGCGAAGTATACATTCCTTGCCGCATGATAGCCAACTGAGTTGGATATAGATCTTATGGAAAAGCAGTCTGAGGATAGTTTATTACACGATTGGCTGATATGCGACCCGAAGATCAATTTATTGTCAATATATAGTCCTGGAAACTTATTCTCATGTTTAAAGTCAATAAGTTTCTCATCAAGAAATATTTGATCTAAATTACATTTGAAGGAAATTATATTTGTTTTTGGTATATTAAAAGACAAAAAATTTGCACTACACCATTGTTTCACTTTTTCCAAGTCATTTCCAATATTTATTTTCAGTGAATCAACATTATTTTTATACCACAGTATAGATGTGTCATCTGCAAAGATTGTAAATTGTCCACCTATAGAAATATCAACCAGGTCATTGATGTACAATAAAAAAAGCATAGGACCGAGGACAGATCCCTGAGGTACCCCATCCGCAAGTCTTACAATGTTAGGAATATACCTGTAAATTCTCATTTTTCTATCGTCTACCGGTTTTTCCCTACGAGAAACTTCCAGAAGTTCTCGAGAGATTTGTGCGAGTTATGGTCAAAGCCTTGTTACTAACTCCTTTCACGATTCCTCGGGTGCAGCATCGTTATTCTATTCCATTAAGGGATCGAACCATTCGATCATGAGCTAAACCACTAGCCCTTCCAGAAAGTTTCTCAAAACACCTCTTTCTGCAATGAGTTTCAATGATGACTTATTCTATTAACGAATGAGCCAAATGAAATAGACGTACGAGTCTCCAGGCTCACAACAAAAGGTAGAAAACACGAGTATGTCGGCTGCAATGGAAATGCTACCGATGTGCTGATGAAAAGACTAAATTCAAGATCTGACACCTCTTGTGTTTCCCTTCCTTTCTTGGTTATCAAAGTCTTTCCTAGATATTACAGGATGTCTATTTCGAATGGAAAACATAGATATTTGAGAAAATTCAAATCTCTCATAGGTATTTTGTAGGTGTTACGCATGAACGTGAACAATTACTTCCGTCTAGTTTTTTTTAAACAGACATATATGTATATCAGGTTTATTGGTAGGCTGGTTTTCCCCAGTATTGGCCATTTTAGAAGGCCCTTGAAACCTTGGTTAGGGTGAAAACCATATAAAATTTTATGCTTCCACCTGCAATCGAAGTTGTTTAGTGATTCTTTCCAATATTTCTCATTATTCACAGGATGAAATTCCGTTATTGGAATTCTTCAAGAGTTTATTCGGTTGGTCAAAGTACAGTTCACTTATGCTGTATTTAATCGTCCAAAACAAAGTTTTCAATATATTCCTGGACAACCATGCAAAGGAAGTTGTCGAGAACTGCAAATTGTTTGAAGTGAGTATAAACATGTTTCATTGTCAAGAATTCTGTATTATGATAATTACTTATTATGATGATATTCTTTGAATGTGAGTAATAGAACTGTTAGAAGAGTACAATTTGTTGTAGCACACAACTTGTTCGGGCGCTTTCTCTTCCTCATTTTCTATGATGACACACCAGCAGATTTTATTGTGATTGTTGGTGAATTTTCAGAAGGAGCCCACTCAAATATCGCTGGTTTAATCAAGGTTAACCATACATGCGGCCTTCTTCCTCTTCGGACTCAAGCCCCTAAAGTTATTTTCATGAGAACATACAGTCGTCATTGCATTAAACTCCAGTGAAGAATCATTCCATTCCAACTGGAAGTAGCCATTTTGAACAGCTCTTGTAGATGTGCCCACGTTAAGGTAATAAACGATTGGCAATCAACAGCTGAAATATTGAATGTGGACCTTCAGAATAACTAGATATTTCCACAGCTCATGATCTAGAATCGAACGCAACAAAATATCAGTTGATTCTTTTTGGTCCAAGAAATAAACGACTGGAGGTTGGAGAGTCGATAGATGAAAACTAAGTGGAAACAAATAATTCATACTCTCAAGAAGCAAAAACCTAGGCTTATGACTAAACTATGACCTTTGTTTTCATAAACACGTGAAGAATCTACGTAAAAGTCCCTGAAATATATCGTGACTGTTCTGTCAGAGTAAGGAGATAACGCCAACTAAATTGAAACTTAAACTTTGTAAGTCACTTAATGAGCCAAAAATATATTCATTTCATACTGCATCGTAACAGCCATGTTTAAGTCAACGATTTTAGTCCGGTAAATGAGACTTTACGGTATCGGGTCCGGTAAAATTTTTACCGGACTCTAATGAAATGGGGCAAGAATCAAACAATTTATTGTGAAAACAATACAAAATCAATAAACATGTAATTAAAGACAATCTAAACATTGAAAGTAACATGAATTGTGCAATCTGTATTCCCAGTTATTTCAACCTTCGGTAAACCATCGTGGAGAGTGGAACTCGAGCAAGCACTTGTACTAATAATTTCATTAGATTTCTCAGTTAAGACTTGCATAAAACTTTCTCCTCCCTGGATCATTTTAGCCACTTTGTTCTTTCCTTCCAACGAATCCTCAATATACTTTTCTGCCACGGAGGAACTCTTCCATCCTCCATGTCTTTTGAGAACGGAAAATTCCGCTTCCGCATTTGCTAGTAAAGTCGCCGATGTGCGGCGAAAACTATGGCCGGTGTACAACTCGGGATTTGCTAATCCTAGAAATTCCGCTATTTTCTTGGGAACTCCACCGACTGTGTGAATTCCAACGCGCTGGGAAATGCACTTGCTATTACGGTATCCTACGAACAATTTGTTGTGACCTAAACCTTTGGGCAGCAAGGCAACGTAACTTCAGAACAGTTCCAACACACTTATGCCGTCCATTTTATCAATGACCGTAAATACTCTTCTTTGATTCGTTTTTGAGAAAGGGATTGTATTACCAATTGTGTAGAAGTTTCCTGGATGTCATCCAAAGACATTTCATATATCTCTTCGCGGCGACAACCACCAGCGACGGCGATTAAACCAACAATCTAACAAGAACACAAAATTATCAGTAAATATTGAAATGTACATCTAAAATTATTACCTTTGCCAAAAGATATTGTTGATCTGGTGCCTCTTTCACAAATTTTACCAATTCTTCTCTGGTGAGTGTTTTGGCTTGTTTAGGTTGATAGCCAACAGACTGATTTTTAAGGAACGCTCGAAGTTTAGAGAATCTTGATATATCCACGTTTTCATTGAATTGTAGCATGGCTCCAACCATCGAATACTTTGACCAGAGTGAAGAACTGGACATTTTCTTCGACTAGAAAATCACCAATAATGATTCCTTCAAAAGAATATTAAGTGCAACTCACCAGATCAAACAAATACGCCAGCATTATTTCCTCATTGATTTCACTGACTGCGTTTACTCTTTTCCAGTCGCAAAACTGTTTATATTCGCTATGGTACCTTTCTGATTATTTTGTGGGAATCAGAGAGCCGGCAGCTTCATTACATTTACGCAAAACATCTTCGGGAATGTTATTGTTTGTCGACATTTTGTCTGTTGACATTTCGTTTCACAAAAGTCAACAAAACACACACCAGAAACAGTAACCTTAGAAACTAGCGTTTCCATCATGGATGATCATATTTTCAATTTTTGTTTTATTAATGTAAGATAGTGTCTGCAGTATGAAATAAAACGGGTTTGCAGTATGAAATGAAACGCATTACGACATACGACCGGGAAACTTTTACAGTAACTCGTCTCAAAATTACACAAATAAACATTTCGACTCGTACTGTAAAAATGCGTTTCCCGGACTTATGACGTAAATTACTATAATGCGATTGAATTTATGGTCCTGCTCTGATGAAAGCGGGCTCATGGTGCCTTCAGAACATACAGAATAATCTATTATTTTTATGTACATGTTCACACGTAAGGGAAGCCCTGTGATGTTCAGTAAGCACCATGTGAATCAAGGGACGAATTAACAATAATATCAAATTTTAGAAGTTTGTAAGCCTTAGGAAAAACTTTCCCCGGCAAGGAGCTACATAGTTCAGCTGTTCTATTGAAAAAGATCCCTCAACAAGATCGGTTCGATAGGTCCCCAAGCTCACAACAAAGGAGTGAGAATTCTACAATCGTCGGGTCATCCGTGTTGATCCGTGGAACGATTGACAATTCAGAAGAGCACCGACTGTGGAAATATGTATAGAAGAGAGACAAGTATTCGACCCTTCTACGATGTGAGGGAATCCGTGAGCGAAGAATCACAAACAAGACCTACTGCTTTTCTCTGAATAGAGTCAGGAAGTTTCAATGAATGTTGTGATTCCGAGCCCCACATTTCTAACTATACTCCAAGAAAGCTGATGAGAATTGAAGTGTTTCTTGGCACGAAATAGAAATCCAAGTTTCTGGGTACCACTTCCAGCGATCGATCTCACATAGCATCGAGATACTTGTGTGTTTTCTCCAGCAAATCATTGATATGAAGCAAACACCAACACACAGAAACCTATCAGACAAGAAACTATTGAACAATTGAGGAGGCAAATTATAAGATGGCAGATTAAAAAGGAGGCCCCGATGTCGAACTCGATCAAACGCTTTTGGATTGTCGAGTGCAATAGCTAACGTTTCTCCGAATTTATTGATAGAATGCTGCCTTATATGTGAAACAACGCCAATATGTCCTTGGTTGATCTTTGATGGAATTCTCAGCACTGCGGCACTCAAGAGCATCAGCCTTTTCCTGCCCCCACAAGGCTCTATCTTCTGGGCGCACTCATCAGACAAGAGGATATGCAAAAATTGATAAAACTGGCAATATTAGCTTATATAAACTTCAGAACTACCATTACCAACTTTCACTTCTCCACCAGTTTCCCGTGCCAAGGACTAGTTTGAAAACATTTGGCACATAAATTGATTAACGCTATTTTACATAACTTTTTGTAAAGAATGAAGAAATGCGGTTCGAGTTCATTATAACAGTCGAATCACTGGCACACTCGTTTTATTTTTCTTCAGTTCAGTCCCTGAACCAATATCCACGCCTGTGCTGTTTATACGCAGGAGAGGAACAAATCATATATTACTAGAATTTCTTACAGGAAACCCTTGGCGATGACGGCGTCCTTCTGTTCCCTACTCTAGGTATATCTGCTTGCAAACATGATGAATACATGACGACTCTTCAATATATTGGTTACACAATGGTTGCTAATGCAATGAAGCTCCCTGCAACAAATGTACCCTGTGGATTGGATAAAAACGGAATGCCATTCGGTATACAGGTATGTTCAACTTGAATAATGATCTTCATATTCCTTACATAGAGAAAGTTCATATTTCGATGAAAAATTGTTTCGATTACACTGGTTAACAAAAAGAACACCTGTAGTGTATTCGTATCCTAAACTTATCTTTCCAAATTTTACAGTTGTGTTCGTTATATTGAATTTTTCCAGAGATAAATTCAATATTTCCACAATACTCTACTGTTTCCTGGAGTACATCCAGTATCAACAGGAATAGCCTTCATCCTACAGTTTCCAGAACCGATATTGTTTATTTTATAAAATATTTTCTTCTAATAATTCAATTATGTTGTTTTAGGTTATAGCAGGACCAAACCAAGATCGCTTGTGTTTGGCAGTTGCTGAAGAGCTGGATAAATATTTTGGTGGGTGGATACCTCCCAGTTGACTCAAGAATTCTTCAACAACACATACCTACTACGTCAAATGCATGAAATGCATTAAATTCATTGTTGTAGACGGTACTTGTACCCTCTATTTTGCTCTATGTGCTGAAACGAAAAAAATCAAAAAATTCAAGTGAAATACAATAATATGAGTTTTTTATATGTCTTTTTTATTTTTAATTATATTATAAAATCTTGGCCATTGGAATGTTACAATTTTTAGGCCTTAGCGTGCGTTTCTCAGAGGACGCAATTTCATTCCTTCGAGCTATTGGGGGAGAAGAGTGAGCTTTAAAATCCAAGTTTGTGAGGTCGACATCTTTCTCCCACAGCCGTCAAATGGGTTTTGCGCTTCATCTGCGAACTATTCATCCTACTAAAAATTTATAAATATTATTTTGATGCAATTTTAATTCTCTGCAACTACAATTACTTCACTCTTTATCGCGAAATCGAAAGTGAACGAAAATAGTTTTTTTTTCGGTGGAATAATTTTGCCTCTAGTTATTTTACAAGAAAATGACATCTGAACGTTTTTATAGAGGAGGTTTTGAAAAATAATTTTCACAACGAATTTTTATAATTTCTTACATTTATTAGTTTTACAGCGCTCCGAAATTTAGCGTATTCTCAAATAGTAGGATACATATAAAAATGAATAATTAGGCTTATTTTTGTAACTACCTTTTTATTATCCATATAATTCATAATTTTTTAACGTTGCTATTTTATCATTAATTAGTTATCGACCCTTTTCCAAATCATTAAACCTTGGTTTTATTTTATTAGTTTTTTCAATAATTTCGAATCCGAGTGTACATTTACGAGAATTGTATGCAGGTGAGAGGCTCGGGTATCCGTTTGGGGATAAAAAACATGCTATCACTATTATCATTATCATAGTATAAAAGTATTTTGAAATTTGAAGGTATACGGTTTTGAGTTTTGTGGGCAAAATTAATATTCTTGTGATGAGTATTTTGACTCTTTTGAGCGGATACATTGTATTCTTCAATCATAAGTGATTGATTTAATAAAATTTTTTGGATAATGAACAATAATTACGAACTGTTCCGGAGTTTACGTGTACCTACCTACATATTGCATGTTCCTATTATTAAATTGATAGTGGAACGGATAATGCCGTTTTTATCTCTAATCGGATTCGAAATTAATTTAAAATTTTTTTATGGTAGGGAAAAGGGTCGATAAATAATTTATAATGAAAAAGCAATGTAAAAAAATTATAAATTATATGGAAAATGAAAAGGTAATAGAAAACTCAGACTAATTACTCATTTTTATATGTACCCATCACAAGGAGTATCTGAGAATACGTTCGACTTCAGAGCGCTGTAAAAGTCTTATGAATGAACGAAATTATGAAAATTTATAGTGAAAATCATATGTCAAGAAAGCAAATAACTTGAGCGAACATTCATGTCAGAAACGTTCGTCAATTTATGATATGAACTAAGGAAAAAGATACAGAATGTTCATATCAATCTGATTGCTTGAAATTGTAACTGATGAAAGAAAATCGTAAAAATTATGTTTTTTCCAACGAAATGGTCAACTACTCGAAATGATCGGTGAATTTCATATACTTATACGAGTATCAGAGTCAATATACAGGGTGAAGTGAATTCATTTGGTCATAGTGCAGAACTAAAATGTTGGCTTGACTTCATCTATCAATGTAGGCAGATATTTCAAGAAGCTCAGTTACTGTTATGATGGATTCATGCAGCAATCGTAGCTCGGAAGTCGGAAGAAATAAGTCGGAAGAAGTTCAGTCAATGACTTCCAATAAGATCGTTCATTCAGCTATCTTGAGTCGGAATTCGTAAGGAAAGTTGACCAAGTTTCAAGTCTCGAACTGCGCATGCGTTATCCAGTATATTGTCAAATGTCGTGTATCGTGATTGGTTGTTCAAAAGCATGACCTCGACAGAGCGACTGTGTCAAATCGAAAAATTAGGGAAGATTTTCTTACGATCAGACAGTTCTAAAGATTGTTGCATGAATGCTGTATAATTTAGTACGAATTAAGACTTACGATTTCTGAGTTCCGATTACCGACTTCCGAGCTACGATTGCTGCATGAAACCACAAACTTGCATATTCCATATTCAGTACAACGTGTCGAAACTTGCAAAGCGCCGCCGCTGCCGCCGTCCTCAACGCTTGTTCAGACGTGTGTGTGTGCTTGCACGAACTTGTTGGAACTTAACCGCAAATTTCCATAGTTGGATCTAATATTCACATTTTTTTCCAGTCGGGGGAATATGATACAAATATGGCTGCAGGGGAACCATCGGAACCAGAAAAATTTTGAAAGTGGTCTATGGGAAAAAAAAGTTTGGGAACCTCTGCTTTAAGCGTTGCGAAATATAATATTCCTCAGAAAATATCACAGTTTCCTGTACGATTCTCACTAACAATTGGTTTTTCTGTTAGATATGGATTTTCATATCAATTCAAATAATATTTCCTCAAAAATGCTCGATTTTTCATTATCCCTACCACATATTTTGGACGGTCAAAATCGCTACAGATCATTTTTATACAGACAATAGCAAACTACTAGCAATGCCTAGACCTACCCAGTAAAATACTAATTAACAAACTTCAAGATTACAGTAGTATCCTTTGCAGTCAATAAAACCCCATGGAATTATAACAGCAAGTTCTCACATCACAATCGTATCCCAAAAAATGCAAGATGTATATGAAATCCAGATCGTAATACATCCTGTTTTTCATAGTCTAAACATCAATCTTCTAATCGGACATAGCCTTTCAGCATTGAAAAAATTTCAACTTCTCCGTTACCTTTCTATTACTTGTAGGTGATACGCCACTGGTAGATAATACAAGCAGGTGATTCTGTTTTTATTTTTTCATAAAAACTTCTGGTCGTACTTTACATGTTCGTCGAGTTTTCGCACGTTCACACTAATTCACCTAGGAGAATGTCTTTTTGGGAGGTTTTGTTGAAATGTGCATTCCTCTTCCTCAGAATTGTGGGAGCAATAACACACCCTCTTCTGGTATACAGAGCTAAGGGAAAGAAAAAAAAATTGCCCCCCATCAAAAATGATATACTCAAACTCAGCGCTACTGAACTGGCAAGGAGAATTCGAAAAAAAGAGGTCAGTACTACTGAATTTTCTATTTATGTTGAAAAAAGCTATAGGTAAGAAACATGCGAATATGTATAGTTTAGTTTATTCTTGATGCCCACAAAATCAAGAAATGTTATCTCAAAAATCATCTCCACATATTAGAATATTACAGGTTGAACTTTCATAATAGAAAAAATGTTTTTCACTCTTTTCAAAACTATCATATTAAACTCTCATAAAAGCTGTCAAAAATGTTATTGAAACAAAAATGAAATGATAAAGGCTAACTTTCATAAATGAAAATAAAAAAAATTTTAAGTTATTTTTGATACTAGTAGTGCTAGTATGTTATGTTGAAAGTAAGTCACGCGAGGAAGATTTATAGCACGAGGCCGTCAGGCCGAGTGGTATAAATTCTCAAGTGACTTAGGAAACATAACACACGAGTGGCATACAATGTTTTATCCAGCACATGACAGTTATGACTGTCATTATTAATGTCATTTCAGACAAGTAAACTATCAAATAACAATCTAGTGTGTTATAATCCATAACTCACTACTGAGTTTACTTGTCTGAAATAACATTAATAATAACAGTCATAACTGGCATGTGTTGAATGAAAGTTTTTTATCCTGCCACTAAGCTTAAAAAAAGTGTTTGGCATCTTCGGTTACATTGAACATCGAAATTTCAAAAACAACTGTGCAATTCACACAAATCGGTCACTACAAAAAATCTAAATGATCTTTTTTCAATCATGATACCTCACAAGCCCTTATTTTCGACATATTTGAACAGAAAGGATTATGATTGTTCAAAAAAATTCAACCTTCTTCTTCGCTGGGATTTCAAATAGTTCAACACTATTGTTTAGTATTATTATATTTGAAATGATTATTATTTTGAAGACTGAAAACACACGAGGAGGAAATACCACCATTGCAAATGAAAAATACCATATAATTACTGTTAAACTATGATATCCCAACGAATTGTTTAAGTTTTAAAGAAGGGTGAATTTTCGAAACAATAATGTTTTTTTTTGCTTATAGATGTAGGCCATAAGTAAATATAGACGTGTGTGGTCCTGTGATCGAAAGAAGTTTATTTTAAATAACAGAACTCTGAAAATGATGGAGTTTTATAAAAAAAAACCTGTATGTATTTTCGGAAATAGTACTGACCGCCAAACATTTCGTTTGGATTTTTCAAAAGGAGACCGAAAATTACATAAGTTAATGATTTTTTCATTTCGAAGCGAAATGTAACTGAAATTTCACCAAATTTTCAGACCGTCTCACATATTTTGAGCCACTGAAAACGTATTTGAAATCAAAACGCGGAGCTTTTCCCTCGTTTCAAATTTATCGTCCTCCAAATTTCAGAACAATGGTATACCCTGCATTTTTTGCATATAAGCATTTTTCATTATAAAAATCAAATAAATAAAACTCGACACAAATTCGAGGTTAACAAATTAATAAAAGACTGCGTTGTTTATGAACCTCTTTCAGTGCCGCTGAAAAGTAAAAGTGGCAGTTTCTAAGTTCTATAGGTACCTACATTATTTCAGAGATTTGTGTTTTTCAGGTTTGGAAAAAAAAATCTCTGTAATTCGAAGAAAAAGTGTTTTGTGTTGCTCGTGTGATGTAGTCTCCACGCTTGCCACAAAACACATAACTTTTTCTTCAATACACAATATTTCAATTCAAAGTGATTCTGAATCCAGTTGGCTGGCTATACTTAAACTATTGAATGCTGATGGATCGGAAGCCCATATTATGTGTTTACAGTAATAATTCGTGTCTTCTCTTCATTGGTTCCATTATTGATAACTATGGCATGGAAGATCGATTATTTTATTGACTGCTTGAATAAAAAAGTATAGTATGTCGATTGGTCGGAATTTCATATCGTGTTTGTTTAAGGAAAATATATAGGGAGGAAATAGATCGAAAAGGATAGTGATGTTGAGTAACGTGTTTTTAACTTCTGAAACAAGCGAAAGCGCTGCGTTTTGCCTTTTCATTTGTGAACCACATATCGTAATATGAGTCAATTCTTCAAAAAGAAACAAATTTCAAAATAGATTATGAACATAAGTCCATTATGTTTTATGTTCATTATTCATCAATCTACTATTCTTTGATACTGCACATAAATGGTCACTGCGGCATCAGACTATCTACCCGTCAAAAATAGGAAATATCGCACAGAAGTATTACCATATCACAAGATTTAAATCAACATCCTCAAACACCACTGCATGAAAAACGAAGTGAACAATAAATAACAAAACTAGTAAGAACTACGATGAACAATAAGATGAATTAAATTAATCTGGGAGTGGAACCCATCTTTCAGAAAATAATGATCATGTCGTTGTTTGTAATGTCTAAGAATTGGCGTCACCTAGTGCTGAGATTGAGAACAGACAGTGATTTGTGAAAGTATCGCAATAAAATTCTAAAAAATATCAATTGCAACGTCGGGGTTTTTAGACATCTTAGATAAGAAAAACGTGTTATGGTAATAAATCCTTTACTGATGTGATAAGAAGTTTGTTTCTCATAGGCGTAGATAAAGAAAATGGTAAAAAAATTAAATGGCGTTACTATGAAGAAAAACGATATATGTAATCAACAAATTTCTCAAAATTCAAATTTCATTTTTTCCATCGGAAGGACAAAGCAACTACAGACAAGATACTTTTCGAGTGATAGCAGTACCACAGTACATTTCATAGTATACTCTGGCAGTATCCAATTTTAATATTTTCTTTATTTCCTCATCTTCGATGTGAAATCAATTTTTCTACGAGCGTGTGGTTAAGTGCAGTTTTTTGAAGATTCGCCGTGCATAAAGTGGTACTTTCCGCACTAGTGCGGTAATAGTATATTACCTACCGAGGAGGATAAATAGCATATTACGCACGAACGAAAATTTGCGAGATTGAGGTGTTAGCCGAGTGCGGTAATTTACGCGTGCAAGTAATTGGCCTTATCCTACTCCCACCATGCTTGTGCGGTAATCTCTGGTGGTGTAGCACAAATTTCTTCGTTATTACCCATTTTCAATGATCGAGACACTGAATGACAGCAAGTAGGATTGCCGATTCGTGAATATAACTAGATTCAGTACCAATCCGCAAACTGTTGAACAATGAATTTTCCAAAAATATTTTTTATTGAATATTCCATAGAATTCTGAGCAAAAATTCGCTAAATTTGGTTTTTCGATAATTGAATTTAGTTAAGAGTTCAGGATAAAAATGTTACATATTCCATCATTTGAAGAAGAATCCGGAAGCGGCCGCCATTCATTCAGAATACACGTGTATTGTAAATGAGCCATTACCTGACAGCTGTCAAATACGTAATGAACGGTATGAAATATTGGGAGTAGAAAAAGTACTTTATCTACACCCGTACTCTAATAATACACTTATATGCCCACAACCTGTTTTATAATAAAATCCATTACGATACAGATTTTTCATTTCGATACAGATTTTCAACCAATAGAAACCCATTATCTTTTAATCAAGCATTGTCAAGTCAAAATCGGTATAGACATTGAATTTTTGAAGATTATAGCCAAACTTCGATAATCATAACTAAATGTCTGATACCAGCGATATGGGAGAATCACCTTCGACACATTCATCGGCAGAAATACAGTTAGAATGATTAAATTTTTCATTTGACAAATGCAAGATTAATTTTTCTATTTTTTCGATCATATTTTCTGAGCTCTCCGTAGGCGAGCGGTCTAAGGCGCTGAGGTTATATTAGCTAGTTGGAAGAGACATGGGTTCGATTCCGGCGTCGGGTAATCTTTTTTTTTCAATTTTTGATCTTCTCTTCATTTTTCATCGTTTCATTTCTCGAAGTAATACCATTAATTACAATTTTGTAGAATTTTTCAAAGAAATGCGTTTAATTAGTATTATTCTGTGCAATACAAATATAATATTTGTAGTTCTTCACTATTTATCGGGTGTAGATTAAATAGCGTATGCGACTCTCATGTAATGGTTATTAATACACTCGCATCAGCCATACGAAACTCACGTTCGGCTCGTTTCGTGTCCCGGTTGATGCTCGTGTATTAATAACTATCATTACATGATCGTTGCATAATATACTATTACCACACTATCTCAAAATACTCACAGTTGTTTGAAAACATGCATACTCTCCCCCCACCTCAGGTTACTGAAATTCATCGGCATTTCCACCTCTTGGAACATTCCGGTGAATCGTATTTTATGTTCGAATATGTTGAGTTGAGATTCTGTTTTGAAATGTAGTGAACCGAATTTCAGTGACTGAAACTCGTCAGAAAATCTTGATGGGTGGAAATTTGAAGAAGGAAGAGTTCCATCAAACGAACTGGAAAGCAGGGGCGGATCCACGGGGGGGGGGTTTCGGGTCCGGACCCCCCCCCCATTGGGAAAATAAGAGATAATTTTTTTTCAATTTGTATCGGCTCGTAATTTCCAAATTTTGTTAGGGAACGAAAAAATGTCACATGAGCAAGACAAAAAAATAAAATAGAATAAATTTTTTTGCTTTAAAATTGAAAAACTTCAATAATTATTATTACATTCCATTGAAAACTAAAGAGCAGGCTACATTTAAACATTAGTAAATTTTCGAGGTTTTTTGGCGCAGTATTCGAAAAATTAGACTTTTTACATTTGTGATGAGTATTGTGTATGCCGGTAACGATTTGAATATACTATGTATGAGTAGAATATGCTGTTGATTCGGTTAAATCAACTCGATTCGATTCAAAAAAAGTAAAGTTTCGAACCTACTTTACCTTCTGGCTACACCTTCAAATTTTGCTCATGTCAATCTCTTTCACCTTTTTTTTGGATCTTGACTAGTTGTTGCTATACGGTAGCTCATAATTTTCTGGCAATCAGAACATGGCCATAGAACATATGTAGGCCAGACCAACAGACGTGTGACAAGTAGAGTATACGAACATCAACTTGCTGTCCGAAAATCAGACCCATCTTCAGCTCTGTCCAAACATCATCAAGAGACAGGACACAATATAGACTTTGCGAACACTAAGACCATCGCCACAGCAAAAACACTACAAGCTCGTATAATTCGCGAGGCCATCGAAATCGAGAAGCGACCTTCCTGCTTAAATAAACGTGACGACGGCCAGAGACTTCCAACTGCATGGAAACCCCTAATTTCCAGATGCCCAGTCCCCACCAAGACATCCGAGGGTCCTTTAGTAGCACCCGCTGCTATAAATCCTACCCAACATCCCTCGATACCTCAGTTCAATCTAAGGAATAGGCAGATTGAGACCTTAGAAAGAACTCGTGACGAGACCTGGGGAGTAGGCAGATTGAGGCCCCGGCGTCAAGTCACAAACCCTTGCCCCCTGTGATAACACCTGAGGAGTAGGCAGATTGAGACCTCAGCGTAAAGTCACATTCACCTCTTGAAAATGGCTCCAAAATCGGAGCCGAAACGTCGAGAACAAAACTCCAGACGCGGTTCAACCCGAACTCAACAACAACACACAACTGACCGCGGAAACCTATCCGAACACACACACATATATATATATATATATATATATATATATATATATATATATATATATATTGTAATTCATATTATACATTTACATATTGTAGCGTCTTGGAAAAGAAAATAAACATTTTCGAAAGCTCGACAAAAACAAAGAGAACAGCCTAATTGTCATCCCCAGACTGCAACCCAAATAAGTCTCTCTCTCTCTCTCTCTCTATATATATATATATATATGAATTTTGAGTTATAGACCCCCCCTTGACCTGATCCTGGATCCGCCACTGCTGGAAAGTAATTAGAAAGTAGTGAAATATGTTATGGAAAAAATTATTAAAAACTTGAAATTCAATTATAATATTATTCACAAGATTTTCAAAATTAGGGTTTAGAAATTTATAAAAATTATATTGTGTACAATCTTGTCATCAAAACCTGCAATTTTTTTCTATTTGGAAAATGTACCTAACACACGCAAAAAGCCATTTTTGGCAACTGCTGTCACATGCGGGATGGTACTATTTTCCACACTTGTTACGTAAATAATTATGCAGTAACCTGGAGCCATAGGCGCCCCTATCAGAGCTTGTGAGGGAGACCTGGACCTATTGCTTATTACCTTTTGTGGAACACAAATGCATCATTTTAAGCGACAAAACAACAATTAAAACCATGTTGAATGCATTACGACAATTTTTGCGAGTCTCAATAGGGCAGCGTGCTGGTGGTCCATTTTCCATTAAGCATAGTTTTGAAGCCATAGTAGATGAGGGTTTGAAGCCCGGCGTCGACAGCTTTTTTTCTTTTATTTTTTAATTTGTAGGTTCTCATTTTCGGAATTTCAGGAACATGCTATACTGTACCTACTTCTCAGTTTCAGTTCTTGAACGAGATTTTTTTGTTAGTTTCATGAATGAATTATTTAAAAATGACTTGTTATTTGAGGAAGGCGGAAAAATCATATGCATAATATGGGGGTAAAAAGCCTTTTCTTTCCTTGGAAGAAAAGGCTTCGGGAGGAAAAGGAGCAATCTCGTCCCTTGTTATACAAATAGCTATTTATATGTTAAAAATACGTCTTCCTCCTTCAATTAGTCTATCAGAATATTGAATTTCCATTCAGATTGACTACTGATATAATTCAAAACTTATGAGAATGTTCATCAGTTCCACCCCTTTGAGCTCCAGTCACAGCTTCTTCCGGTATAAACTGCCAAAATTTCCATTTAGTGCTCTACTTCAGTGATAAATGGTGAGATCGGAACCTTTGGTGTAAAAGTTGAGAGTTCTTGTCTTGAAGTTAAGATTTCTTGATACTGATATCAATTTTCTTCTCCTGAAGATTCTAACCTTGTTAGAGAAATGCGCGTGCATGTTATAGCAGTTCGCTGTTAGGGAAATTGATCTCTACAACATTTCTTTACTACAGTCATGAATTCTCCTAGATATAAACCATCCATGAACATCATACTTGATTTTCATGCAGCCACCACTTCTTCCATAGAAGTTGTAATCTCCAAAATAACTATTCCTTCAACACCTCCCTCTAATAGTTGACGAAGCGGTGTAGATATATATCGATCTCTAATTTAAGACTAAATCTCATATAATGTTCAGGTTCAACTCCAAATTAAACGATCTGAAAGATATTTTTACCGAAATTCTTCATGAATGTGCTATAGTAAATGAAAAAAAAAATTGCAAGAAAAGGATCAACGAAGTCTAACCTTTCAACATTCCTAGTACGGAAATATGTGATAGAAATTCACAATTGATGAACAAAAAAACACTTAAATTTCAAAATTGTCAAAAAATTCGAATTTGCAAATAGACTACATGTCGTATAAGGAAATAACTAATACGCCCCAAGTTTTCATCACTAATCCTATAATATAATTGCTTCACGCTGCTCGTCGGTATCCAAATTGATTAGAGACGTTTATTCCAAATTCATCTAAGGTCGGGTTTCACCAACGACTTTACTCTGGATTATTTTGCTAACTGGAATTTCTGAACGCATAAGTACTGCACTGGAACCACATCTACTTGTTTTTTATTTGTTATATACTTTGTTTTTCATAAAAATATTACCACTCTGAAATTCAAATAATTTTCGATTTGCATACGAGGATAAATAATCCAGTACACCACTGTATACTTTTGGGACATATACCTACCTAAATTGCGGCAACTGAGATACGTTGTAGGAAGTACGGTTAGTTGCATATGTTTGCTTGCTATATTTGAATATCATGCCGAATGGTGATGCGAAGAGTACTTTTTATTTTTTTTATGGTTGTTGAAATTCTTTCCAGTTTTTCTACCGATTACTTGCTTCCTTCTTTAGAAGTTCAAAATTGTTGAATGAGTCTTTCCGATCAATCTCGAACAATTATACTTGTATTTCTTCATTAAAGTATTGAAAGTGTGAACTCAGAAATTAGCAATTTATACTTCTGTTTGTAAAACATTTGTATGGTGGTGTTTGGTCACTCTTTTAGGTGAGTCCTCGAAGAAAATATAATTTATTGAAATGTAATTGAAATTAAAAACTCTTTTAGATACTTTATATTTATTATATATTGGTATATGCGTCGTTGGTATATTTGTACCAACGCAACGACACATACTCGATCAAGGAATAATTAAAAGTTATCAGAGTGGAAAAACCAGGAGTATTTTGATTTGATTCCAAAGGTCCTTAGCTCAGTTAAGCCACGACCCATACTTGTTTCACCACAGTACAAATATTCCAGTTAGCAAGATAAAATAGATTGAAGTCGTTGGTAAAACCGGGCCTAAGTGTTAGTTGAGAAATAAGAATCAGTAATTTTTCAGTTATCGAGTGTAGAAGTGTGCAAGGCCTATATAGATCGTATAACGGAAGTGAACCCACTCTTGAATGCTGTCGTCGAAGACAGATACCAAGCGGCGACAGAAGATGCGCTGCTCGCTGATAATTATTTGGAAATGTGTGGCCTGACTGAGGAAGAACTGGAAGAAACACAACCTTTATTGGGAGTTCCACTCACCGTCAAGGAAAGTTGTGGTGTAGAAGGTAATAGTCAGATAAAACGTTGAAGGATAATCGTGATCATTAAAAAAGGGTTGATTAAGAGAACAAACATCGGGAATAAAAGTTCATTAAGGCTTCTCAGTCATATCATCATGTCGTATCGTTTTCCATTTTCTCAGTCGAATGACGGTTCATTGAGTAGAACATGCTCGAATTGATAAAATTCTAGCTTTACTCCTTTATAAAAGTAGTGTTACGAAATTCCCTAAAGCCGCCGCTGAGTCTTATTGACATAATTGTACGAGCTGTACCAATCGAATTTTAGAAGAAGTTAGCAGATCTAGTCGTTTCCGAGTGAATAGTCCCGATGTTCTAGACGCTCTGATTTTGAAAGTAAGAGGCGCGAATGGAATATCATCTGAACTCCTTGATATATCGATCGGACTTTATGAGGATGTATTTCATCGGGTAGTGGCAGAGTTTTAGTAAAGAGGGTTGGATATCTTAGTCAGCTGAGCAGTTTGAGTGAATTATAAACCAGTGCCCCAGTTATCACTATAAGGAGATAATAAAAGTTTGTTTAGTGTTATTTGTGGTATAATTTTTCTAAACGAAACACCAGAAAATATCGTAACAGTGGTCAAATGTTAACCTTTTCACTATCATATCAAAAAACGGTACTTATGTTAAGAATTTGAGGTGTTCGTTATATTATGTATTCATATATTTCAAACGTGAAATGCGACTTTTCCTATTTCAGGTATGGAATATTCTGTCGGACATCTTCCGAAAGCAGGAACGAAGGCTCAAAAAGATGGACTCATAGTTGAAAGGCTAAAAGAGAGGGGTGCAATACCTTTACTTGTTTCCAACGCTCCCGAACTTTGTATGTCTGTAGAAAGTTCCAATTTGATAACAGGCACAACCAACAACCCCTACGATACGACTTGCACTTGTGGCGGGTCGTCAGGGGGAGAAGTAAGTAGTCCTTCAATATCTGCAGCATTATTCACCGACTTTTTTCAAAAACTCGAAAAAATCTGGAGATTGTAAGTAAATTCCGTGAATCCTGTTAGATTTATAGATGCAATTACTAATTGCTCCTTCCTATCTTTTTATTATTATAAAAATGGACTGATAGAAGAAAAAGAAGTGTTGTTTTATAAGTATTATACTTATTGTCACATTTTCAAACATTAATTACCGTTATTTCTTCATTTCACCATGAAAGTTATTGCAAATTCATGTGCACTTTTTATAGAAACGATATTCAAACATAGATTGACACAAAAAAAAAACTTGAGATTAGTCAAGCAACTCATACTAATTGTGTATTCACAGTTCACACAACAATAATGTCCTTTCAACTGTTATATTATAAAAAAATCATTACATTGAAGCAACTATTCTGGTCGACGCCATTAAATCTATATTTATCAATAATCAATTGCAAGTACCCCTCTAGAGACTGTCAGCTGTCAGGTTGCTGTTGAGGTGAATTCATAGTATAGCGTATATTACATATACGATCTGATATTTACACATTGTTTAATAAAATAGGTGGTCGTAGGAAAAATGGTGTGTATTACTTATGCGCACTATAATGTAATATACTATTTCATTGTCTCCGCACGCATCTTATTCTTTAATTTTTTTTAAAGCACCAAAGTTGAAATCAATACATGCCCCCGGGAGCACATATTGAACGTTGCCCTCGAATGTGAACATCTTAACCATGTTGCTGCCTTGATACATAAGTCAGTACTAAATTATTTCACCTGTATATAGGGGGCGTTGCTGGGAGCTGGTGCATCTGTTATTGGAATAGGTTCCGACTTTGCTGGATCCATTCGAATTCCAGCTTCATTTAATGGAGTATATGGACACAAACCCACACCAAGTAAGTTTTCAATGAATGGAGGTGCTATCAAAACGATTCACGAAATATTATGTTTTAAATGGATTCAAAATAGACAACTGATGAACGATAAGGTTGAAACGTTTGGTATGAAAGTTCAATCTTCTTGAAGTTGATCTTTACAGAAAGTTTCAAAGTTATTTCTACTTTCCTATCAATACCCAGTTTCACTTCAAGGATAATCTCATTATCATTTTGGCAGGATCGATACTGATCATGATGAATTATGTAATCACTCCATAATATATTTCTCTAAAAGTTGTTACTATAATCGAAACAAATGTTTTATATGGTAAATGCAACAAGGAAATTTATGTTTCTCTCTTTCAACGAATATGTGAAGTTACTAGGAAACCTTTCAGAAGCTCATTTGAGTGATTATGTGAGCAGGAAATAATCGCACTATCACAGCTTGGCCACGACAACAATTAATTTGAATGCATGCAAAAAATGATTCTTTTCTTCAGTAGGTGATATCACGCATTGTGAACTTTTCAAAATAAATACTATTACAATTATTATTCTATGGATATTTTGACAACTTGTTGGAGAGGCCTTATAAATGAGAAGCTTCTATCCACCTTTCGTTCATTTATAAAAATCGAATTGGCCATTCCTGAGTTAGCAGCTGTTTTAGTTTGTATTTGAATAATCTTCAAACACTAAATGAAACTGTGGGTAAATCTGGAACGATTAGATCAATCTTCAAAAGAGAAATCGGTGTTAGAAATTGTACGGAAGGAAATATTAGATTGCACCAGGATATAGTTTACTTGAGTAGGCAGAAAAGAGTAGTTGATATATAAAGAACAGTGCGGTCAATGGTTTTCAACTAAGACACCCGGTTTTCAATAAATAGAGGCTCTAGATACGATATCCTTATAAACATGCAAGCTGCTGATTGGTTTTCTTTCAATACCACTCGAAGATATGCTTTTTTTGTAGGAATAGCTTCTATAAAAGGTCATGTTCCTTACATCGACAATCAGAAATTCAACGATTTCATGGTTGTGGGACCAATGACCAGATATGCAGAAGATCTCAGGCTGATGATGAAAGTTATGGTTGATCCTGGGCAAGCGACAAAACTCAGATTGGATGAGAAGGTTCGTTTTGAGACTTTAAACAGTTCAGAAAGTGTTCGATTTGTGGAATGAATTGGAATCACATTCATCATTTAGTTTTTGTACTAATACAGCCTCAAATACCTACTATTGCGAATAACTTTTCTTTTTTCAATGAAATTTCCAATTTCAGCTATGGATCAATCAGAAAGGTGTTGGTGAAATTAAACAAATATGTGAAAGAATTGTCGAAATATTTTCACAGATGAAAACACTTTGTAGCTATAAAGTACGCTTGCAAAAATGACGAGAACTCATGCACACTAATAAGGTTTTGTTTTTGTTATTCTGGAGGATTATCCGTTGATTTGTCCTAATTGGGTTTCGGCGTTTGGCCAACATCTCAGTTGGCATTTGCAAGAATGTTACTGCTCCTATTGGGTGCTGGCAAATACATAGCACAAATAATGCAACCTGCGATAGAATCAGCGAATCATATCCCAAAGAATCATGATGAAAAATCTTCGACTGAACGAAAACGACATCCTTGCCAGTTGCTAGCACCCAGTAGGAACAGTAACATTCTTGAAAATGCCACCGAGATGTCGGCGAAACGTCGAAATCCTATTAACACAAATCAATGGATAAACTCCCAGAAAACAACTTGCCGATTGTGATGCATCCAAATCCAGCAATTTTTCTGCAAGGTTCTATCAAATTGTCAACTTTTCCATTGTAACGTTGACAACTTTGAAAGACTTTCCTAGAAAAAATTTTCATTCGTTTCGATAATGTTCCAGGATTGAAAGATGACCCGTATGAGAGGGAGAGTCCATACAATCGAATTCAATTTTTGGAGTTACAAGCAAGTCACACCAACATTCAGACATGATATAATTTTCAGGTCGACCTCAGCAAATTGAACGTGTTTTACATGGAAGAAACTGGCAATTTTTTCGAATCTCGTGTACAACGCGAAATAAGGAAAGCAGTGAAAAACGCTGCTCTTTATCTATTTACGCAGTGTGGATCAAGAATAAGTAAGAATAAGAAGCTCCCCGTCAAGGATTCAGCTATCGTGTATGCTCAGCATTTGTATTCCACAGAAGACAGTATTTATCCTTTGGAGAAGGTGAGTTGCTTCAATTCGCTATAAGATCTATATTGAGCATATAACAAACAAGGATGAGGTTTTAGCCTAGGCTAATACATTATCGGAGTCTTCTTCAGTACTCTTATGTTATGTCTAAAGCCTGGTTCATAGACCACTCTTTTACTTTATATTTCACTTTCACTTTTAGAACGTCCTGACAAAGCTAATTAACGAAAACATACACAAAATGTTAAAATAAAAGTGTAGTGTATGAACGCATCCATTGATTAGTATTGTGAGAACTTCCTTAAAGTAAAAAATAAATTAACAGTAAAAGTTTGGTCTATGAACCAAGCATCAGTTTTCGAAATGTCACCAAGAGGAAGTATATGGTTGTTTGTTTTACACTAGACAGCAAAGTAGATTGACTGCCGCGGCTGATAGGAGATAGGAATTCAGCTAAGGCAATCAATCTACTTCTCTGCCGAGTTGAACATTTATATTTTTTCCCAATGGCTTATAATGATATATGTAGGATATTGTATTTGTAAATACAGTTCTCACAATCTTTTTATTTTTCCTGTAGTGATATATTAAAACAAAATTTTATAGCATTCGCAAGTAATGGAATGGTTGGTTGCACTGGAAATATATATGTTTATAGTGATTATAGTTTAACAACATTATGAACAGTGATAGCGACTCAGTTACTTTGCTGATTGATATATGTCTGCAAAATTGATATTTGCTGACAATGGGAGAAAACATTTTTATACTCAATCTCTCAATCCATAAAGAGTACTGTCAGCCACAATTGCTCTTTTATAATCTTGCAGTTATGTATTACTGGTATTGTAAATATACCAGTTTGACCCAAAACAGATATTATAAGAATTATAGAAGGTTTTTCTTCTCAAGGGCGAGAAAATCCAAAACATTGATTTCCTGACATATGCTCCTCCTCAATAAGCATTCAAACATTATATATAGAAAACATCTATATCACTGAACACGTTGTCTACTATGAGAAACATATTTAAATGGAGAACCTTTCCTCAAGAATCCCTACACAGAAGAACAAGTTCATTCAGCATCAGCCGAATAATTCAATAGAATAAGGGCCAGTTTTTCAATGTTCCTTTTACGAACTTGAATGTCAGCTAAATCTTCAACAGCCAATCGAATGTCTCTGCCAAGCACTTCGATTGGCTGCTGAGTACTCAGCTGACAATCAAGTTTGTTAGCAGGAGATTGAAAATCCGGCCCATAATATGTAATATTTCAATCAGCGCAAAGTGATTGTGTCCGGATCCTGCGACAAGCATATGCTCGATGCGTTACCAACAAAAAATAGAATCAATTTTCAACCTCATGATTGAATAAATAGCTCAAGAATCACCTCTTTCTGTAAAACTTCAAAACAATAAAAACTCTAGTGAATGCCAAATAATACATGAATTGTCAACTTCAAAATACTTTAAAAGACGTGAAACAAAATTTCTTCCTCAGTGAAAACTTGTATAGGAATGTACGCAGCAAGTGCGGACAAACGAATCCATTCTTAGAACGCTGTGTAGCAATCCAGGCAAAACTTAAGAGCCATACATGGTTCGCTATGACCAATCAACCCCGGTCTTCCCTAATATTTATAATGATGTCCCTACATATGGCATATATCGCCAAATATAATGTTATAAAAATAAACTAGCCTGTTCAATTCCGCATTTCTATAATGATTTGACGACACACGATAACCAAAACATTGTTAGTTAGTTTCTATCTGAAAACGTACTGAAAAGTTATGTGATTTTCGTTCAATGAGTATTCTGCATCTTTTCAGGGTGAAATCCTATTAGTGGAGTTTCTCAAAAGTTTATTCGGCTGGTCAAAGTATAGTACACTTATGCTGTATTTAATCATCCAAAACAGTATCTTTAATATGTTCGTTGACGATCATGCCAAGGAAGTTGTCGAGTGTTCCAAATTATTTGTAGTAAGTATAAACATGTTTCATTTTCTGCATTATATATAACCACAGATATAAAAAAAATGTTAGAGATAAATTACCCTAAAACCAGACCTCTCGCAGTCGGCTTGCGAATGCAGTATACAGCAGTCCTTAGGTAGTGCAAAAGGGTGGAGGTTTGTTTGAACCAATCGCCGAAACAGATTCATGAGTTACTCCGCCTTTTGGTCGAGACCTGTGATCTGATTACTTTAATTTCGAAATAATTGATGCATTCTATGCTGGTCAAACCCAGCACTGATATACAGAGTGTTGAGGTTGAGAAGCAGCTGCGTTTCGAAGAAACAAGATTATCAAGACATGCAATGAAATGAAAATCGACACCGGGTTCTTGAAGATCAACCCATTCGTATTCCTGATAGGAATAGCCAATTTACCGATAAACCAATACACTGGACCTGTTTCTCACTACTCAACCTGATCTTATCAGATCAAAATTCACCCTTCTTCGGATAATTCTGACCACACTTTGATTCCGATTCTGCTCCAATAAATGGTAAGATACACACATGTCGTATCTGGCATTACAAGTCTGCCAACTGGGACGATCTTCGAATGTCTTTTTTTTATTTTCCTTGAAGAAGGATCTGTTTTTCATCTGGTGACCAAACTTTATGTGCTCAAGAGATTTCGAATACCATCTTATGACTGATTGAATCAGTATTTTGGCAAGAAAGCGTGCCAACGGGGTGTACAGCAAATTTCAGACCAATATACTACTCAATCATTTCTTAAAGATTCTTGAAGATTGAGACATGTTTCATATGTAATATTGGATTGTGAATTGTTTTAAAAGAATTGATATCGCCCTGTAACTTCGAGAAGGACAGCTTCTAAAAAATCGAAATATTCTCAGAATACTCTCTGTTTATGACATAGTTCTTCCATGTATCGTTTGAACTGAAAAGGTTTGATAAGAATGTTCGGTACCTATTGGCAACATGAAGATCGCAGGGCCTAGTGCGTCCAGAAGGCCGAAACCCACGCCCATAAACCGTAGCTAAAATGAACAATAATGGAACGTATATTGGACGTAGATGGAAAGTAATGCTTGTCTCCGAGTAAATTGAAAAGAGATCCTGGAGACGAATCACGAGTAACGAATGTGTGGTTTGAAGAACTTCCGAATATAAGTCTGATGCATAACTATATCACGACGCTAATTACACGAGATATAAAGTCGTCTTTCTCACAGAAAAATGTATCTATGAGTGATCAGGCAGAAAATGAATCTTGTAGGATATGCTTTATGATGAAGCATGCATAAGCATTGTCTGCCAGTACCGCCTCAAACGAATTTCAGCACTAACACTACCAACTTTCACTTCTTTATTGAAGGACTAGTTTGAATGCATTCGACACAATATTTGATTGGTAAATGACAACATTTTGTTTCGCAAAACATTGAAAAAAAAGGAGGCATCGTTATATTAAATTTTAACAGCAGGGTATATATGCACAGATTTCAGGTGAACTTTAGCTTTACCTTAGTTCAACTTAAACTTGAGGTACACCATATATTCAAGTTCTACTTATTATTGATCTCAGCTTGAATTTGCTTGAACTTCGCCCTGGAACAACTGGCAAATTCATTTCATTTTTTTTTCACTAACACTATCAAATTCTCCAAAATATATAGATTTTTAGTTCAGCCCTCGAACCAATATCCTCGTTAGCCCACTGTCCTATCAAAATCATATGTTACCTAATTTTTATAGGAAACCCTTGGGGAAAATGGTGTATTTCTGTACCCCTCCATTGGTATATCAGCTAGGAAACACAATGAATTCATAACGACTTTTCAATATCTTGGTTACACGATGGTGGCGAATGCAATGAAGCTGCCTTCAACAAATGTGCCTTGTGGATTAGATAAAAACGGAATGCCAATTGGAATACAGGTGAGTTCAACATGTTTGCATATGTGCATGTCTCCACTGGCTGCTTATGGAAATAATTATGTTTATAAATTGAATTGACCTAGACGATACCTAATGAAAATCCATGTTCAACAAGAAATGACGCATTTTTCTGTACGATTCCCACGAAAAATGGGTGTCACGGTTTTGTAAATTCATTTTTGTGAAAATTGTACAGGATATAACTGTGATAGTTTTCTAGGATACCATTACGACTTTTTTACATGATTTCACTAACATATTGTACTTGCTGAAAAATAATCACATACATGAACTGTAAACAATAAGAACAAATGAGATATGACTGATATTGATACAAGATGGATGATAACAGCAAAATATAGAAGAAACAGAAAAAATAATGACACGAACAACGAACTTTTTATGTGAAAATGTGAATATACCCAGTATACCCAGACAGCATCATCCATGATCCTCCTTGTTATGATAAAGGGTTATGAAGTCATAGATAATAGATAACTGTTACCAGTGAAACTCGATTAATGCTTTTTACCAACTGCGGTTCAATATGATCCAACTCACCAATGAGAGTTTTTGATCAATATCAAGTTTACTTCGTGGTGTGGATATAATGAACTGTATGGAAAATCAGTTCTGTGCATGATTTTTTACTCACCGGTTTCTGAAGAGGCGATTTTTTTTTGAATATATGCTCTCTTTGAGCTACGAGCCTTTCTAATTTCAATTCGTCTTTTGATTTCGACATCTCCAAAATATTCAAAAAATTTCACTAGATATGAAGCAAGGTATATACAAGTGAATCGTTCACTGGGCTATTGGATATAATTGCGAGTGAGAGCGGCAAAAAACGGAACGAATTTTTTTTTGAAATAGCACATTTGTGTTTCAACGAAAACAAATGGGATTTTTGAACTTCTACTGAAAAAATAATAATTTCTAAATCGAAATTTCTCTTAGGTATGTTATATTTTCCAGGTATATTCGGAATTCTACAAACGACTAAAGGTGAACAAATGCGTCACTTGATTTTTTTTTTATAATGTAATCGGATATGATTCGATTCAATTCACAATGAAAATTCAAATCCGAGTCGTAATAGGACCAACAAATGGTGTGGATATAATGGGCTGTATGGAAAATCAATACTGTAAATGATTTTTTACTCACCGGTTTCTGAACAGGCAAATTTTCCAAAATCTTCCGGTTTTACACTCCATGGAAACGAGAAAATATGGTTCGGGAAGGAAAATAGGAGTGAAGAGTGTATTTACACTCAGCACAGATTCTAAGATGATCTAACCCTAATAGCACAAGTATATTCCTAAAATGTTCCAAGGATGTCCACGTGCGACAACAAATATGTTCCGGGAATGTCGCAAAAAGCCACGGAATATCCCGGGGACATTCCCGGAAAAGACGTTGTGGTCAAATTGTACATTCCAGAAATGTCTTACTGGGACGTCCGTGGATGTTCATAGACTATTCAGGGGCATCCCCGTGGCAGTGCTTAGGACCCTTCCGAAGACGTTCCGGGAACATCCCATGGGCATGGGAACACTTATTAGCGTTCTACGGACATTCCTGGAATAACCCAGTGGCATAATTTCCCAAAACTAGATTGCGTCACCTGTTATAGTGTTTTTCAAGAAGCCAATACGTACCGAAATTAAATTTATTCATTGAAAAGTCTCATGCATCTATACCATCTTCAAGTATATGATGTATATTTTGTATGCACATATAAATATATATATAAATATATATATATATATATATATATATATATATATATATACATGTTTATATATATTTATGATGATGATTCCAGTTTATAAACGAAACTTCATTATGCAATCTGTTGTGTCAAAATAATATGTTCCTGGGATGATTCTGTGTGTGTGTTCCGGGAACATTTTCAGTGGAACGTTCCGGGTATATTCCATAAAGGGCCGGGATATCGCAACTCATATGGAGCATAAATTGGACGTTCCGGGAACAAAGTGTGCTATTAGGGAACAATAATTATAATTAAATAACACACAATGTTCACTATTACTCTGCTCTGTTCTCGCAAAAATCTTACTTATCTCTGTGGTCCCTTTTCTTTTCATGTCCCTTTTATTAACTCTCAACTATTCAAAAAACCACTTTCAATATATCAAAGCGTAGGACCTCTGAAGGATAGGCAACACAAATGACAGTGATAGTAAAGTCAACTTACCAAGAAAAAATCTGAAAAATGAACAATGACAATATATTTTCAAATCGGCGGAAACTTTCGAAATATCTGAAAAACATCTGACCTCGCAGTAGACTTTTTAATGAAAATTGCAAAATATTATTCAATTTTTTAATTGTTCGATTTTCCTATTAATCAACCAAACCAAAAAATTGTCCTCGACTGCAGGGAAATTTCAGATCATTCAAATCTTCCCAATCAAAATGGCGGCGTCGATATGTCTCTTTGGAATATATAACTCCAAATATTTTCGAAACGATCGGATATTTCGAGAATCTCCGAAATCAATAACTGGAAAACAGAAAAGGAGTATATATCATCGCCTGAGGGATGCGAATATCTCTTACCTCAATAAAACCCCAATCTATACACACTTCTCTCCAAAGAGTATTATAGGATATCTGACTTTGGTAGGAAGATCTCATTAGTTAGAGAATTGTCTTGAAATTTTATTTCCAAATAACAACACTCGTCTAAGCAGAAAAAATAGTTTAAAACTGCCCCTGCCCTCCTCTGAACTGATCAAAGACTCATTTTTTATAATGGGTTGAAAATGTATAATCACTTACCAGAGAATATCAAGGAAACCAATCAGAATATTGACTACTTCAGAAAAAAAAAATAAATAAATTGATGAGCAGACCCTATTAAAGTTTGCATGAATTTTACGACGATCGCTTCTGAAGTGAAGTATTTTATCTTGTATATATTTTATGTTGTATATATGTTTATGAAGGCAATTTTAAAGTGTTCGTGTATGGAACCTGTATGACACGTATATGTGTTTATAAAAGATGTCTGTGTTTTATACATACATGTATCTAATTTGATGCTTTGTCAACAAGATTCAATCTTCAGACAATAAAGTAAATTTATTATTATTATCTTTGCTACGTGCACTCTCAAGAATTGAAATTATGCATTGTATTTTGTATTCAACTTCTCTAGAAGCTCACTCTCATTCTAGGAAAATTTTCTTGATGATATCTTCCATACGATGAATTACAAATGATACAGTTTTCATTACGAAGTGCGAAGTCCCTGAGTCCTGCCCAGGCACATCACTAGGTTCTTCATTTTACTTGTCAGTACTAACATGAGAAAATCAACTCAATAAGGCAGAATTTCTGCAGTCCGCTCTGCGTATTAAAAACTCCAAATCAAAATTGAAAGGATATTTTGCAAGATAAACATTATTATAGTGTCAAAGAATTTTTTGATGCAAAATAAATATGTTTTGCTTGTGTGTGTGTGTGTGTTGATAAAAATTGAAATAAATGTTTATATGTATATGAGTACAAATCTATTGAATAGTGATATGTTTTATTTTGTCGATTTTAAAAACCATGTCGATATTTTTCCCAAATTTTATCTGTGACGTATTCTGTATCATGATTTATGTGATCTGCAAGGATTGAATGAGGATTTTTACTATAAAAATATATACAGTTGTTGGTTTTCAAAATTGTTATCAATGATTTGAATAGACAACTTTTCCTAAAAAAAAAGTATTTCATTAAAGTAAAGTCATTATCTTTACCTGTGCTGTTTAAAGATATTGAAACTGTAAGGATTCAGAGAATTTCAATCATGTATCCGCTATTCAATAAAACTTCATTCTTCTTTCTATAGCACATGATTATACGGTTACTTTTCATAATATAGAATTTTTTCTTTGAATCTTTCATTTATTTCACAGGTTATAGCAGGACCAAACCAAGATCGACTATGTTTTGCAGTTGCTGAGCAGCTAGATAAATATTTTGGTGGGTGGATACCTCCCAGTTGAGTCAAGAATGTTTTTACGACAATAAAAAATCTAAAGTTCACTAAACTCATTTTTGAAATCGGTACATATACTCTCTACCAAGCATTATTTTCCTAAAGGAAAAAGAAAGTGTTGTGATGTTCTCTTATATTTATTTTTTGTTTTAAATTATATTACAAATAGAATTTTCCATTTACACTTCTGAAGTTTTTTTTGCCATATGATATTATATCAAACAAAATCTATAAAAATAATGTTTGGTGTTAGAGAATGATTCAAAAAATAAGCTTATGATATATTGGCCATAGGTACATTCGTTACAATAAGATGAAATCATCGCCCATAAACAATTGTGGAACACGTCACAGAGGTTTTTCTCTAAAAATGCTTTCGTGGCCAGTTCCAAAATTATATTTTTCCTCCCTATCTTTTTAAATCAGCACTCTATCGTTTTTATCAAATGATTTTCCATCGAAATGAGCTAGTTTGGAAATATTTTGGAGTAACAATTTGTATTTTCTTCAACTCCTAAGACTGTACTTCTGATTTGAACTCCACTGTTTAAGATGGTCTGAATTGTCAGGTCTCTCCAACCTTCTCGATTTTCTACGTCACTGAAATCTTATGTGAAATAAGGGATTTGAAGAAAAACGGTGGTATAATGAAACTTGCAATTGATAGATTTATGGCGAATCTACTGTGAAAATTTGTCCATCAGATTCTGAAACACCCTATGTTTGTCGATCAACTGGGGTACATTTATGATAACTATCAAACGTCATGGAGCGAAGTCCTCCATCAATAAAGCCTGATTATTTACTCCCCAAGGCAGTGAAATTCCTCGAAATGAAAATTCCTGCTCCATTAGATCATCGAACTCGAGACATTTTATAGTCTTAATTTCAGTAGTATGATCAATCTCAACCTATGAAATACATGTAGTTGAATGAATACTGATGAAATTGTTCATAATTTTCATTAAATTTCTCTAATCCTCGTGCTCACAATTTTTGCTTGTGCGTAATTTGCACTTTTCCCCCTCGTTACGTAATATTCTATTGTAAGCATCGATGTCCATGGATCATGAAGATATTTAAAAAGACAACAATGATTATCAATGACTGACGAATCTGCTTTTCGAAGTTGTCCGATCCACCACTCTTGTTTGTGAATGGTTTTGACATAATAATGCAACCAATGGAGTTAATAAGCATGGATTTCGGGTTGGCCATTGGATGCTTACCATGTGTTGTTAATATTTTATCCATTCATACCTTGAATGTAGTTGAAATGTATTGTCAACGATATTAAGATGTATTATTGAAAACAAAAAATGAACGAGTCATGACTTCGACTATACAGTGCGCACATGAAGGTTGTAATGAATTCATTCCAAAAAATATGCCATCGACTTGGCTCCTACTGAAAGTCAAGACAATAAGAACAAAAAAAACTGAAAACGGCAAAAATGATGTCTTCGAAACGAGGGAGTTTACCCAAGTGGTTGTGTGTCCAGCCCATGACCGAGAGGTCCTCGGTTCGATTTCCCAAAGAGGAAGAGAGTTTTCTCTCAAGAATTCATCTTTATCTTATTTGACTATTACTTCTTTCTCATTCCAATGTTGAAGGGACCACGAATAACCTTGCTGGTCTGGTGTAGGGAGTTGGTACCAAGGCCTAGTTGATGAAGGAGTGGGTCGAAGTCTAGGTCGTTTGATAAAAAAAACAAAAATAATGACACATAAACGGGGGAGGGAAATCATGCCCCATCATGATTCATTTGTTGTTGACTTGATATACAGTAGTTATCTCTGAATTTCATGATTAATTTTTCTCCATTTTCGTCATTTTTCTGTGAAATACAAGCGAATCATGACACATAATCAAGATAATATCATGCAAAATTTGTACCGGTTTGTCTACTTCGTTCAATTTACAGAACTGACAGAACTAACTAGCATGCAGAGATCTGTAATTAGACTCCCAATATTACAGTAGCGCCTCCTGGAAGGAGCACCTTTGGATATCACTGCCATTGAGCGCTGGATAAACCAAAAATATTCCGATCAATAATAAAAAGAGGGACTCGCTCTAGGTACATCCCTTTGTGGGATGAGACAGCCCTAACCCCCCCCCCCCCCCCAGGTACGCTTATGATTATTATACATTGAACAGGATTGCTCGATGACTCTCATCATACATTTGACTATTTTAAGCATCATGTCTGTACTGACTGGAACGTATTCCCAGTGGGGTGGAAAGTTTAATGAACAGAAAGAAGGGGTTACTATGGGGAGTTCTGTAGTGGCAAACTTCTTCATGGAACACTTTGAAAAACAAGTTCTAGTAGGTTTGCCGGTCCAACCCTCCTGTTGGTTACGATATGTTGATGACACTTTTGTGATTTGGGGTCACGGAGAAGAGGAACTGAAGAAATTTCTAGATCATCTGAATTCCTGGAATCCAAAGATTCAGTTAACGATGGAGGCGGACATATGGGTAGAAAGGCGGGAAAATGGGAAACTCGTAAGCAGGTAATAAGCGCCCTAACAAACGATTGTGATGCACAGAATCAGAGAGGGAGGTCAGTCATCTCGTAAAGAAGGCTTTGTGTTTTTATTTCACTATTCATTAAAAAAAATGAATATTGGTTACCGGTTTTGTAAGCTTCATACGAAACAAGTTTATAGAAAATTCAGAGTAGTCAGTAGGCAAAGAGATGTTAACGGGGTGAGGGTGAGAGAATGTTTAAACAGGCCTTATTAGAAAATAGAGAGGGTGGTTTATAAGAATAAATGAGCTTTCCCACACCCAATAGTTTAGAAATCAAGCACCGAGTTAACTGAGCACAAAAGAAATTGTCGATATGGCCAATTACAAAAATCGGCGGTGGCCGAACACGTCGTTGGAAAGTCATGAAATTGACTTTGACGGAACGCAAGTGCTGGACACAACCATAAGCTATTAAATCATCCCTCGAACAATCTGTTCAGGCCAGTCTCAAATCACCTACACAGTAGGTTTCGGCTGGCACCTGTCAGAAAACAACTACTCCCCTGGCTAATACCACGAAGGGCATTGAATTATATCCGACCAGGTGCCAGTGCAGGTTTCTTCACAGAAGTAAATCCTGCATTTGCTTTCGTCGACACAAATGAAGAAATTGATTTTCAATTATAGGGACGGACACACTTGCAGACCGGTTTCGGGCTATTTGGCCACTCGTCAGTGCAAGGCAGTGCCATCGTCAACATAAAGTCGATGACTTCCCATAATTAAAAATAAAAATCATTCAGAGTATCAAGCCCCGACCAAAGCTGATGCGAACAACGAAGTTATTGCGCCATCTACCAATGGACGAGGTATTCCAAAAGCAAACCGAATTCGCCCATTCCTCCTGCAAATGTAAAAACATTTGACATAGTCAGTGGGCATACTTGAAGACTGGCGTTAAATCAAATCATCCCTCGAACAATCTGTTCAGGCCAGTCTCAAATTACCTACACAGTAGGTTTCGGCTGGCACCTGTCATAAAACAACTAGGTATAGGTAATTTGAGACTGGCCCGAACAGATTGTTCGAGGGATGATTTGATTTAACGCCAGTCTTCAAGTATGCCCACTGACTATGTCAAATGTTTTTACATAAGCTATTACCCTAGGCTTTTTAACTATATAGAAATTCACAAACATAAGAACAACTTCAACCGCAAAAAAGAGAGCCTAAACATCCACATAACATGGATGCCAGCTGTTCAAAAAACACGGATCCCCCCAATGAGAAAAGAAAACGGTTTCGGAAAATCAGACTTAATTAATTAATTAACTGACAGTCTAGGTCCGATAAATAGTGACACGTCATCTGAACATCAAATCAAAGCCTCGCAGCAGAGGATTCTTCGACCATTGCCGCATCCCCTTTGAGAATGTCTGCCGCAGATGCAGACGAAACGTCAGACACAAATACCTGCGGACCACAGCTCAGAAACCCGGAAACTTCTAACAGTGTCGATAACTAGAGGACATTTACCTTATTGCTTAGGGGCACCTATACAATATTTGTAATGTTAATTCATCACTATCGTTATGGGAACTATGTGATATCAACTGACAAAAAAGTAATGACAACTAATAAAGAATTAGATATATATTTGATATTTACCTCAATACCAAACTGACATTATTTGCACCCATCGCGCGTTTCGCTATCAACTTATATACCCCATTTTGAAAACAAAAATTGAATTGAAAAGCCTGGGTTCACCTGCCTAACTGATCCTGATTAATTATCATGTTATCATAAGGAAACAAGTTGGGCAAGGGCGAATTATCAAGATCTATTATGCTTCACAAATTATTAAATATTCCATTTTCAGAAAACAATTTCTGAAAGGACTGAAATTTGTTAAGAATAGTATGGTCAACAACTGTTACACAAGGAACCAAGATGAGTACAATCCCTGATGGAATTACTGATTCGATATTGTTTTGTCAAAAACTCCAAACACGATTTATCAGATTGTGGGGATTACAGAAAATTTGGTAGATGGTGTAAGAATCGAATTCAGTCCATCTTTTGACATTTGCATTATAATTCATTTGAGGTTTGGCACCATCGCTAAAGATATTTAAGGAATGTGAGCTTCCGCTAATGTCTATTATCAAGTGAGTCGTAGGTCTCGTGTTTTTGACGGAAACATTGACATTCTAACGGTATTCAAGTTATTTCACGAGGATTTCTATGCATCTTGATGGGAACACTGTCGAATCCATTCTGTTTGAGAAATCACAGAAACAAGCCATAAATCAAGTCTACCCATCATAAATGGTAGTAAACGCCATAAGACAATGACTTGCGTAGGAGAACCCACCAATAATATATCTCCTTTTTAGATGAATAAAGAATTAGACATAGCTGAAAGAACTGATAATTTCAGTAAATTCATCAAGAACAAGTAGGATAAAATTTCCAAAGTCGGGATAAAAGGCAAGAGTATAACTTGTGGTTCTTGTCTCAATTTCCATATTGGTGAAACAGAGAGATCTTTCGCCAAAAGAATAAAGGAACGTAAACGTAATTTCTCAACAAAAGACCAATTCAACACTTGCAAATCATCTTCTTATTGACAAAAGGGCATGCGTTCAAGGAATAATTTACCTTAGCTCAAGTGTCCCTTCTGATAATGGGGTTATAGGAGGTACATATATTTCAATTTCCTAAAAAAGAATTCGGGGGCACCATTTCATGATTGCCCGTCAGAACAGAAAGGCAGATAACAGATGTTACCAAAACTGTTAACATAATTTTTATTTGTCCAGTCTATACAATTTCCATATATACAAAGTAAATAACAAGACTAGTGTAATTTCATCAGTTCATCACAAAAAGACACATCTGCACTAAACAAATATGAGACAGAATTATTTTACAGATAAAGATAAATATTTCAATGTGATTTCATCTATGAAGTCTGAAATGATAAGTATCACTACAATTAAATTTCAAAACTCTGAAAGTTCCATAAAATTATCCCTGAAACAGATCTCTCTGCCAATAATATTGAATTGAAAGTAATATATTTCAACTGTTTCAACAAGAAGAAATGAAACAACTTAAGATCCGCCCCCTCATTTATGAAGGTTGATACTTTTTTTTTGTTGAGAAATGAATGTATTATACTGCATCACTTTCCGGTTACCCAGTGATTACTTTGAAATTTGATTTTTTGCCGTCAATTAAGGCATATTTTCATTCGAAAGACGACACCTTGTTTTCAAGCGTATGCTGACGAAATTCGAACATAATATCTCATTTCGTTCAGAAGTCATGGCCTTTCGATGCTCGAAAAGAGGCATATATTTTATCGTTTTGGTAGGTTTGGTGATCCGGAGTTAAATTCTTCAATTGTGGTATTGGTGGGATTGGGATCAATTTGATAAAAGAAAAACTATTGTTTCTTTGCCAACGTTTCGAATTTTAATAAATTCATCATCAGGGCTCTAGAACAATGAGTTTCGTGTTGAAGTGGTTTAATTTTACAAAACCTATGATTCTTGATCAGAAATCTTCTCTGTCAAAAAGGCTATTCAGTGAAATGATACAAATTCTTTACCAAGACAGCGTTAATACAAGAAGAGATATAGAAGGATTGAATACGGCTTATTACATTCTGATAAGTCAGCTATCGAAATGATTCTTTATCATTATACGGTGTTTTCAACAATCACGTTTGTTTTTGTTTTCTTCCTATCAGCATTCATAAGAACTACAGCCATTCTATGAATTTTATTTCAGTATTCGTTTGTCCCGTGCTCAATGTGGATTTGTTTGTAACTAGAGTGTGTATCTAAAATGTCTGTTTTATACATAGTTTCAATATTTTTACTCGGAAAAACTGATTTTTGGTAAGTATTTCAAATTTTTTTTTAATTAATCAACATTTTGAACCCCTGAAAATGTTCTCTTATTTCATTTATATCCTACCACTTTAATACGAAACTCATTGTTATAGAGCCCTGATGATGAATTTATTAAAATTCGAAACGTTGGGAAAGAAACAATAGTTTTTCTTAAATCAAATTGATCCCAATCCCACCAATACCACCATTGAAGAATAATATATTTTATCTTTCGCACCTCAATATGATTGGTATGAACATATACTTGGTTGCCAGGATCCCTTACTTTCAAAAACATCTTGAAAACTAAATGCCGTAATTGAAATGAAGATCTATCAGAAATTGTTTACAAAAATCTTTGAAGTGGTTTTGGCTCATTCATCCTAAACAACCCAGATTTCGTATTTGACATATAAAATATTTTTGCCAAAGTGCCCAAATTCTTAAGAGTTTCGCTTGAAAATATAGAATTCCCATTTATCAATTTTCGAATGAGAGGAGAGGTCTGTGAATATTTTTGTCACTTGGAAGATTAAATACTCAATTATGCTTATTATGTTTTGTTTATGCTTGAATGATTTTCATTATATGCTAGAAAAATATATATTTCTTGAACTAGTCAAAGCAATAAAGTAACAGGACATTTCACCAATTTCAAAATTTTATATCAAGATAAAAAAAGTATCGACATCGATGATGAAATATTCAACTTGAAAAATGAAAATGTTAAATTTTGGCATTGAAATCATAAAATTTCCGAAATTATTGTCAGTGATAGTGAAATTAAAAGAATAAATGCTTATACCTCACTTCAATGATTCATATATCGAAATATTTTTATTTAAAAGGAGAATTTTGATAATATCAAGAACTCTTTTTTTGAAAACAAAGAATTGAATTACACACGGAATATTATTTTTATTTCAAAATAGTGGATATCCAGATTGAATTTTGCCACACAAAACTATTGAACACACTGAAAAAAGAATGAATTCACTTATTTATTAATATCAGGCCAAGGTCCACCAGATTATGACACACATTCGTGACTTCAATGAGAATCAATAGAACTTTCCAATAAACTAGATGTGTTTTTCCATGATGAGTCAGGTATATTGAAAATTACAACATGAATGAAGTAACAGGATAAAAAACACACAACTTTCGAAGTTGCAAATAAACATCCAGAATTTTTCAAACGAAATTCATTTTTATTCACGGTAGGTGCATCCCAAAAAACAGTTTTGCAAATAAAATGTTTCATCTTGAATTGCTCGAGTATTACGTGTTGCAAATTACTTTATTGAAACGTTCTTTATGAAGGCATTCCATGAGTAGCGGCAAACCAACGTTATTCTCAGGAATTTGAGTGTTGCAGCTTGGTTTCAGATGGAACATTTTAGTTGAGCACTAAAAATTTTAAATTTCATTTACTCAATTCAGGAAGGAAAATGAGACCATTCAAAATGAACAGAAACAAACCTTGTAGCAATTCTATTACATACATGTTGTCTAAAAATAAAAAATAATTTATATGACGGTAGTTTTATACACTCACTCTGAAGTTTGTTAAGCATCTCAAGTTTTCACACAATGGATTCAAAAAAGAGAAGGAAATGAATGAAAAGTATAAATAGCATGAACGTTTTGTAGGCAAAAGTCAGGCAAAAGATAATATCAATGTGTTCGAAAAATTGTTATTTCATTCTTTTCCTGAATCGTACATTCTTGGAATATTTCAATTAATATTTGATGGATAATTGATATTAAATGACTTCAAAGCAAGCACGTGTTCAATGTCAATTTCAAGTGTACTAGTTAATTCGTGGATTCACTTTGCCCCCTCGATCTTGTCCTAGCTCCTTGATTTTCTGAAGAGTTTGCACTACTGTGATGCAAGAGTCTCATTAAATTAAAATTTGTTCTGCCTGAAAAAAACAATTAAATTAAAACAGCATGATATAGGTGAGGATCAGGCTGCATGGAAATAAACTCTCTTTTTTGTCCAGGTCAATATGGTTTCAGAAATAAGATGTCCACAACTAAAGCTCTTCTCCAAGTAGTGTCGGGCATAGTCGAGGGCCTTGAGGAGGGTAAACACTCACAAGTTGAGTTGTGTGATCTTTCCAAGGCCTTCGACTTTGTCTCGCATGATATTCTTCTGGAAAAACTTCACTACTATGGCATCAGGGGCTTGGCTCTGAATTTCTTTGCATCTTACCTCAGTGAAAGATCTCAATGCGTCAGATTGAAAGGTGACCTATCGAGTAGTAAATCCGTGAATCACGGTGTTCCTCAAGGCTCGGTTCTGGGACCCCTTCTCTTCCTAACTTAAATAAATGATTTATATTTCCACATGCTACCTACGAAAAGCGCCCTGTTTGCAGATGATACATCATTTATCTGTCAAAGTAATACTGTTGACAATCTCTGTCCACGTTATCAGATGAGACAATCGATTTAGCTAAAACCTGATTTATTGGTAATAAACTCTAGCTTAACCTAGATAAAAATCAATCCATTTTCATATCCTCCAATTCAAATCTCACACGTGGTAGCTGTGAGAAATTACTGGCATGTAACTAGATGATAGACTCAACTAGGGCCCACAAATCGCGAAATATTAGCGAAGAAACTGTCTAGTGTCACCTTTTTGATTCGACGTTTGAGAGATATTGTCAGGGTGTATGTCCTCAAATCATGTTATTATGGTTTATTCCATAGTCATTTGTCTTATGATATTCTTCTTTGGGGTTATTCGTGTCACTCTAGTAAAGCATTTATTCTTCAAAAGAGAGTAATCAGAATAATGGCAGGAGTTCATCATCGTGAACATTGCCGCCCTCTTTTCATCAAATTTCAAATCATGCCGCTTCCTACTTTATATATTTACTCGTGTTTATTAGAAATTCATGAAACTAAGCATAAATACTCGTTTCAATCCGTAGTCCATCATTACACCACTCGACATGCTAATTTAATTTCGAATTTCGACTCCATTATACAGACTCCAGATATCGCAAAAGAATTCTCTGGACATACATTTATATAACAGACTACCTTCTAGAATGAAAAGTTTGGCTTTCATTCAATTTAAAGTAAAAATCAAACATTTTCTGTTGAAACATTGTTTTTATAGTGTCAATGAGTATCTTGTTTTAAACAAGAATGAATTTGAATCTATGTGATGGACACTCCACACCTGAATGTTTATTCCTAAGCAGTTACTATTTTGTCTATAATTATTTACTCTGTGTTTTACATTTTATCAGTTTTGCTCTTGACGTTCTACTATTACATTGTATATTGTAGTGAAATAAATACATCTACTTCTACTTCATGAACGACTGTGGTCAATCATCTGTTGTCGTCATGATGGTCAAGTTCAGTTTGAGAACTCCACCCCTTGAAGTGTCAATTGAGTGGAATACATTTAAACATTTTCAATTTAAACGTAGTACATAAAATCCGAAAGTTACAGCATTATTATTATTTTTTATTTACAGATTCACACGAAAGGGAAGCCCTGTGATGTTCAAAGAACACCGCGTGAATCAAGGGACAGGAGATACGAACTAACATTCACTTTGAATTTTTGAAGTTTGTGAGCCTCAGGAAAGACCTCTTTCGGTAAGGAGTTCCAAAGCTCAGCTGTTCTATTGAAAAAAGATCCCTGAGCAAGAGAGGTTCGACAGGTCTTCAAGCTCACAACAAAGGAGTGGGAATTCTGTACTCGTCGGGTCATCTTTGTAGATATTGCCAAGAAGAAGAAGAGCACCGACCGTGAAAATATCTCTGATCCTTTTATGATGCTCCAATGAACTGTCATATAAAGGCCTTAATGGAAAACCTTCTTGATCATGACGCTATTTCGACACACACATATACACATTCATTGCCATGGGTTGATGCATATTCAATTGTTTGGGCAAACGTCATATCCAGCATTTCAAATGTTTTACATAAAAAGTGTCGTGACTCCGATTCGGCAATCAACAAATAAGCCTTTGAATGATCAAGAATTAAGAGATGAACAAGAATGTAGTCAGTAAAGCCATTCTTTCCTCGGACATGGAAAATCAGTGATGTTGAGTGCTCTTTTTGTAAGTACCTACAGGTTATAATGAATGATTGTCGTTTTTGGAGTAAATGCGTATTTCAATGAAGATTGTATTTATTGCTTTCACCAACTGATTTCATACTGGTTATCAGAAAGAGTATCAAAGCTATTTACTCCCTCAGGAAGTAGGAACTGATTTTCAATTAACGCAGCAACTTATCAGAGTACATTGAAAATCTGCCCTTCTACACTTGTACAGATTCCAAAACTAGTAAAATCATAGTTGATGTGAAGTCATCGTTTCAATGCCAGAATGAATGTATAAATAAATAATAATAACTCATTTGAAATAGGCATTCCTAATCTACATTTATAAAAAAAAATAATAACGATTATACATGAAGCAATCATATGTATATGTAGTATGTACCAGCTCCTTCGATAGTATTATTATATAAGGTATAAGTTTCAATGTACTCATCATTTACATTGTACTGTTAAGAGAAAATAACTATTCAAGTTCAGCCAAATACCATTATAGTTATATATATATATATATATATAAAGATACTTGAAACCAACAAGTATGCTTTCCCAATGCAAAGCCCGTAAGAATATATATAACAGCCCTTAAAATTACTAATCATGACAGATAACTAATACGACCATTTTACTTTCGCAGTAAGTGGTTTATCATTTTCAATTTGAACTGTTGGAGAGTTTCTGATCTCTTCACATCATCTGGCAAACTGTTATAAGCAATAATCCCTTGAACACTAAGGTTTTAGTATCGTAAGCCTTTAATTTCCTAGTCACATGTAAGTTATGTTTACTTCTCTTATCATGTTGGTGGATTTGCGTATTGAAAGTTATAAATTTATGAAAATATGATGGAAGAAGATTATGTAACATTTTGCAGATATAAGTCATAGTTAACTAAATGAGTCTATTTTCTATTGACAGCCATTGCAATGTTTCCAACATCAATGATATTGGTGTATATCTGTTACATCTCAATGTGATTCTCATTGCACGATTTTGTAGTTTTTGTAGTGATCTTATTTTATTGAGGTCAAAAACATATAATAAAGTCGGGCAATACTCAAAGTGAGGTTTGATAATTGTATTATATACTGTAACTCTTGAATTCATACTCAGATGTTGAGATACCCTAGAGAAAAAATATAGTTTTTGGAGTATTTTTTTCTGAATATAATTAAAATGACTATTCAACGTTAAGTGGTCATCAATCATAAACCCTAAATACTTAAACCCCTAATGTGAATTTCATTATATCAATTTGTCTATATTTAAATGGTGTAGCAATTATCATCGCTTTCGTTTTGTCCACGTTCAGTTTCAATTTATTCATTTTGAGGTATTCTACTATTCTATTTAGAGAATTATTCATCTTCAGTACTGCATTATTCAGATCTGTATCAGTTACTGATATTAATGTGTCATCTGCAAACAAGTGTATATAGTCACATTCATTGTATTGATTAATGTCATTTAAATACAGAAGGAACAATAGCGGACCCAAAATGCTTCCTTGTGGAACTCCATGTTGCACTTCTAATGGAGCTGACAATGAATTACCAACTTTTGTCTGTTGTTTTCAACCTGTTAAATAGTTGTCAATCCAAGCAAGTACTTTTCCCCCTATGCCATAGAGTTTCAGTTTTTTCCGTAATTTTTATGGTTTATGGTTTCAAATGCTCGCCTCAAATCCAAAAACACAGCCACAGTGTTATATTTCTACTCGTACTATTCTTCCATTCATTAACAGTTAACTGAATAGCTGACTCACATGAATGATTGGATCTAAAGCCAGATTGATTCATAAAAAGTATATCATTTTCATCACAGTATTTTGATAGTTGTTCATAAACTACTAGCTCTAACAGTTTTTCAGCACAAGGTGAAGTATTGACAGGGCGGAATTCACTACACTTGTTTGTATTATTTACCTTTTCAATGGGAGTAACAGTACTTATCTTCAATTCTGTAGGAGCTATACCTTTTTCTAATGATGTATTTATGAAGTGACACCATACATGACCAATTACCTGAAAACTGTTTTTTATCATTTTGCTATTCATTTCATCAGTCTGTGAACCTTTATTTGCATCGATTTCCGATATTATTTTTTTCAGCTGCTTTAAGGGTCGGATTTACCAGAGGAAATATATGACGAAACAATAAATTTGTGCTTTCCTCTAGGAGATAAACGGCAAAAGACATAAAGCTGATTTTTTTGGTGGTAATTAACAGAAGATGATACTACAGAATGCGTATGGGAATTTCTTCAAAATATATTATACTTTAATGAAATGATACCAAAAATATTATACTTCTACTTGATTAGTAATGATCAAAGTTTAAAATAGTAATTGGAAAACTTGATGCGCATATCGTAGATCAACATGTTAACAGATGAACTATTCGAAAAACAATCGATTGAAACTTAGTTATAGTCCGCAATTTGTAAGCACATTAATGTATACTTCACGAAATTTTCAACTATTCGGATGCTACCTGAGTCGGAGTAATTCTAGCACCGCATTCATACAGTCCGGAGTCAGCCCCTCGCGTTTGAATCGCACCGACAAATAAATTTTATGCGTAAATGCAATTTTATGAGTTTTTTTGACCTTTGCCTGCTAACTATGGTAGGGAGTAGGAATAATTTTATTTCATGTAGGCATTCGGCATTCGGTTGATTTGTCTTTCGTCTACAATTGTGGTAGCGGGAATTTCGAAGTTGTTAGTGTTTTGAATTCAATTGTTTTGTTGTGAATACTTATATAATTGACAGAGTTATTTTACAAAAGTGTGTTTGGTTGTGTAGTAGACATTTATTTGTATCATTTCACCATGGGCAGACGAAATATTTGCAGACAAAAAGTGACGTATAAGAGAAAAAATCGATCGGGAAAAAAATCTCCTAGAGTACCATAGAAGAAAGCGTCTTGGCTAGATAAAAGGTGAGTGGGATAGGTATACAGTTGACTTACAAATGAAATTGTTCGAGGGTGGATTTTCTTCTGATGAACTCGGTTGAGATTATTGCCATATAATCATCACTTAGATATTATAATGATAGCCTAAGAGACGGTCATTGTTTTATTTTGTTTTTCTACTGAGTGAGTATAAAACCACCGACTCGCCGAAAAGGAACTGTTATATTTGTTTTTTCGTAATATATAATTATTATTATTGAAGGTGGGTTTTTCGAATCAATTACTTGTCAGGCTATAAAAAAGTGTAATGTAGTAGGTACCTATGTGAATTCTGGAGAGTAGTTTCACTGTCGCCTTATGCTCGGCTTTATCAGGCCCATTGTGGTGTCTCCAATCTACTTTTGTTTGGTTATAACTCATTCAAATCATTTATCAATCAACTTATTAACTAGCTGATATAAAGGTGTTTCAACTACAGAATGGTGTATTATTTAACGGGCGTGTAATGAAGACTATTATTCAAGAGAGAATAATAGCCGAGTGGTACTTACTGCTTAGGACTTCCATTGTCTATTTTATTACCTCTATTGAAACCTGTTGCTGAGAACTGAAGGATAAAAAATTATAGAAATACAAATCGAATAAGGTATTCAAATCCAAACAAAAATTGAAATAGATTTTTGTTTTTTGGTCACAAAATTAAATTGAAGGTTTGATTGATTGAGTAAATGATGTGACATAAATGAAATAATATTATTTCATTCATTTCTTTATTTACATTTTTATTCTAACATTTCATATTCAATATTTCAATTTTTGTCACATAATTTACTTACCCGACCAATCAAACCTTTAATTTGATTTTTGACAAAAAATCTATTTCGATTTTTGTTTGGATTCGATTTGTATTTCTAAAATTTTTTATCCTTCAGTTCTCAGCAACAGATTTCAATAGAGTTGATAAAAATAGACAATAGAAGTCCGAAACAGTACCACTCGGCTATTATTCTCTCTTTAATAATTATCTTCATTACACGCCCGTTAAATAATACACCATTCTGTAGTTGAAACACCTTTATATCAGCTAGTTAATAAGTTGATTGATAAATGATTTGAATGAGTTATAACCAAACAAAAGTAGATTGGAGACACCACAATGGGCCTGATAAGGCCGAGCATAAGGCGACAGTGTAACTTCTCTCCAGAATTCACATAGGTACCTACTACATTACACTTTTTATAGCCTCCCAAGTAATTGATTAGAAAAACCCACCTTCCATAATAATAATTATATATTATAAAAAAACAAATATAACAGTTCCTTTTCGGCGAGTCGGTGGTTTTATACTTACTCAGTAGAAAAAAAAAAAAACAAAACAATGGCCGTCTCTTAGGCTATCATTATAATATCTAAGTGATGATTATATGGCAATAATTTCAACCGAGTTCATCAGAAGAAAATCCACCCTCGAACAATTTCATTTCTAACTCAACTGTATACCTATCTCACTCACCTTTTATGTAGCCAAGACGCTTTCTTCTATGGTACTCTAGAAGATTTTTTTTTCCCGATCGATTTTTTCTCTTATACGTCACTTTTTGTCTGCAAATATTTCGTCTGCCCATGGTGAAATGATACAAATAAATGTCTACTACACAACCAAACACACTTTTGTAAAATAACTCTGTCAATTATATAAGTATTCACAACAAAACAATTGAATTCAAAACACTAACAACTTCGAAATTCCCGCTACCACAATTGTAGACGAAAGGAAAATCAACCGAATGCCGAATGGCTACATGAAATAAAATTATTCCTACTCCCTACCATAGTTAGCCGACAGAGATCAAAAAAACTCATAAAATTGCATTTACGCATAAAATTCATTTGTCGGTGCGATGCAAACGCGAGGGGCTGAAATGTTCTCCTAAGGACCGACTCATTCCTAAAATGCGGTACACCCTTCTATTACCAAATTACCATTTATAATATGACCCCGTAGCATTGATACAAATTTTGGTACCGTTTCAAGACGCATATATTTGTCACTCACGGCAGCTCGCCGAAAAATCATATTGGTATTGCATGCATCGAATCAAAGGGTGGCGATTATCAAAAAACGAAAGCTATTGCAAGATTTTCAATTGTCAGCCGCCACTGTATGAGAGTGCGGCGTTCCAATAAAAGATAGAGTCGAGTACCCTTTAGCCTGAATTTAAACGCTAGATGACCATAAGCCTTCACAGAATTGTCGCGTTGAGTGTACTCCTTGCGATGGGAACTGATATTGAAGGGAGAAGGAAGTAACGAAGCCGTTCCCACCGTGTTACCTCGTCCTTTTACCCGCAAAAACTCGAGATGGTAGGTGATTGGTAAATCCGGCCGTTAAGTCGACCAGTTTGAAGGCACTGAAACTATCTTCATCATTCGAATCAGAGACGAACAAATCTTGAATACAGGAGCGCCAGAAAATACCTCAACCTAGCGTGCAATACATCAAAATGAGATATGATGTGTAGAATTATTACAGAAGGGGTTTGGACCTCCGTTTACAACTTGAGATCCGAAAAAGTCACCTCTGAAAAGATATTTTTGAATCAGATATTACATAAGTTCTACGCATCAATAGTCAAAGCATTTCTAAATCCAGGAATAAAACATTATCAGTATATTATTCATATTACCTACCAATACATGGCATCCTTTTTCAGTGTGCAGATGAATACTTTCTTAGGTCTAGCCTCAGTATTTTATAACGTAAAGGGTTGATGTATACAAAATATTCTGTGGGTACGTTTATCATTCCATGCCACTATTTGGTGGAATTTAAAATTGTACGGTCTTGGTTGATCGACGATTTAGCAGAATTTTGGACTATCAGGACGACCTAACCGATCTGTTCATTTAAAATTAGGAGTGGAACGTAAAGGAACATTGTTCGACTCTTCACTTAGAATGTTACAAATTTTCTTAACATTTTCTAAATCTTATTTTCTTCATTTCGATTCCGGTAAATTTCAAACGATGCTCACCTAGTGAACCAAATTCAAGAATTTATGATAAACAATATAGAACCCTAAAAAACTGAGCTGAAAAGATTTTGTATGTGGCAAAGTTGTCAAAACCAGAAGTGGAATATAATGAATCTCAAGAACGATAAAAAGTAAGATCATAAATGTTTTTTTATTTTTGTGATCAAAATGGTTCAAAGACGATAAATATTGAACTATTTCACAATAAAACAATACATCAAATATAAATAATGCACACAAATAGTAATGTATCTTGAATTCTTTTGGCTAGTACAGATTCAGTGTCTTTCTATTCTGGTACCAAAAATCAGTAATACCATTGAAGCTAACAATTTTCGCCCTATAAATACATTACCAGCATTAGAAAAAGTGTTGGAAGTGGCTGCTTATAATCAGGTTTGTGATTACCTCGATAGTTATAAATTTTAATGGAATATCAATCTAGCTTCAGATCAAAACACTCATGTGAAACAGCTCTACAACTAACCTTGACTAAATGGAAGATAGCAGTAGATAACAATATGTATGTAGTAGCAGTTTTCCTTGATTTCAAACGAGCTTTTGAAACTGTTGATGTTCCAATACTACTCATCAGGGTGGGGCAAAATTTGATTTTTATCAAAAAATAAAAAATTATTGATTTTTTTTTTAAATCACGATATATTTGATTTTTTTGATTTTTTTAAATTTGAATATTTTGATTCTTTGAAATTATTGTTGATTATTTTAATGTATAACTCAAAAAATTTCAATACAATTTGCGGCTCAAAAACTTGTGAAAACGCATTTGTCGCGCTTCTTGCAAGAAAATTCTTGTCGCGATTTGTTTTCCTTCTGTTTTATACACTCGCTATAGAGTGCCGAGTGAGGCACGAACACGAACGCGTTTGTTGTGCTTTTTGCAAGAATATTCCTATAAATTGACGTTGCCCAACAATTTCACGCATTTCGCTAGTTGTACACGCGGATATTAGAAACAGATTAGGCATATAACAAGGAGGAAAACTAGTGTTTTTGTTTAAATTGTGTTACGAAAATGAATAGACTGAAAATGTACAGTAAAAAATTTATGTGTTACGTTTAGTTAAAGAATTTGGAATTATGTACTTCTTTTTGGTTGTTTTTGCTAAAAGCAGATACTCCTTTTGATCTTCGAGAAAACTTTTATATTATGTTGTTATCTGGTTCTGAATTAAAAGAAACATAAATTGATTTAAATCATAATTTTAATTTTGAGAATCAAGCGATTTAAATCATGATTTCAATCGTGATTTTAATCACTTGATTTTAATAAGTCCAACCCTGCTACTCATGAAGCTTGAATATTATGCTTCAAGAGGAAAAGTACTTCAGTGGTTCAGAGGCTATTCATCAAGTAGATCCCAATGTACAAAAGTGAACGACTCTTTATCACATGCTAGAAATATAACGACAGGTGTTCCCCAAGGGGTCTTGGGACCCCTTTTGTTCATTTTATATTTGAATGATATCGTACATACTGAGAATTTTGAATTTATTAACCTGTTTGCAGATGATACGATGTTTGCTGTAAGCAATTATCATCTGCCTGAAGCTGTTAATAAGATGAAACAAGTATTATCAAAAATAACAACATTCCTCAACATCAATAAACTCAAGTTGAATACTGATAAGACAAAAGCAATGATAATATCAACGAAGTACAAATACAATCTCATCAACTTGAATACAGTGAACTTGGAAATTTTCGGCGACTCAATTGGGATTGTTGAACAATACAAGTATCTAGGTGTCATTATAGACAATAGTCTGAATCTCAAACAACGCTACCAATACATATCTAACAAAATAGCACAAAAATTGTTCTTCTTTACTTTTGAGTCATACATAATTATCACTGCTTGATACTGACTCTTTAGCATCACTACAGAAACTACAAAACAGAGGAATGCAAATTATCCTGAGATGCAATAGATATACCCCCATTATAACAATGCTTCGGATATTGGACTGGTTATCAGTAAAAGAAAGGTTGTATTATTTCTCAATATTTATATTTAAAATGATAGAAAGTCTAGCTCCCTCATACTCTGACCAATTTGTTCTATACAGGCATGATGTACATAGCTACCACACAAGAAGCAGTAACAACTTGTAACGCTCACATTTGTGTAATCGTTATTTTCTTCAGAAAAGCAGGAAAATAAATACAAACACTGGTCATTTAAACACTTCCTGAAGGCATACCATCTGATGAAATACGTAATCATGTTTATTTTCACAGCTCACGAAGGTCTTTACTTCTCTATTTCCAATACGAATAATCATTTATTCATTTGTGTTCTAATAAGCAAATTTGGTTTTTGGTTATGGAAATGTAAATATGTCAAATCCAGCAGACCACTTGACAGTAATAATTCTTCTTCCTATAATTTCAACTAATCGACCACAGTATGGTTTTCAGAAGCTACACCTCAAATGTAAATAGTTTGTGCGTTATGTGATTCTGCTTTTATCTCATCTTGTGTTTTCGGTGCGGATTACTGTTTTGTGGAATTGAATCGAATGAAGCGTGTTCGAGTTGGTAACCGTGAAATGAAACGGATTTTTTTTTTTTTAATCTGAATTTCAATTTGGAGAGGACGGAAGTCTTCAAGGGCCCATTTCTGCCCTGGTAACGCCAAGAAGAACTCGTGTAGGTTAACTGTAAACTAATTTTAATTGACCTACCCAGAAGAATATAGAATCCATTCATTTGAGAGGTAAATATTTGAACATCATTATTGCGGTTTCAATTCAGGATAATAATTTGGGTGGATTTCAACTCGCCTCACGAGAAATTTGAGAAATAAAATTATTTTTGTCCGAACACGTTTTATCATAATTCTTTTCTTTTCTCAAAAAACAGTTCTGCCAGAATTCCACAACAAAGCATTCGATTTCACAATAAAGCATTCCATTCATAGCAGTCCAAATTATAATAAAGGACTATTGACGAGTATTTAGGCTTCATAAAGAATTGTTGAAACCTTGTGGAGAATTTAAAGGAGATTGGAGACCTTATAAAGTATTAATGGTGATAGTAGAGAACTTCCTGTCTGTGGAGATCTTCATGGAGGATATTAAGGGGTAACTGAATTCTGGAGCTATCATACTATCATGAAACTGTAGGAACAGTTTTTGGAACGAAGTGAATATCACACTGAAGTAACAAAGTGGAAAAACGTCACCCTTTAGCAATAAGTATAAATGTAACAGGTTTGAATGCATTCATCTTGACTGTTGGTGTCACTATTGTTGTAACCATTACGCTGAAGTTCCTCTGACCATTCTATATTATTTGATTCCATATTTAACTCTTGACCACTAAATCTATCGTAATTTGATATTTACTAAAATTTTAATTAAATATTTCTATTTGACACCTGCGTGTTCATTTGTATGTTCAAGAATCTCTTTTCCAGCGTGGTAAAGTCTTTCTACAGAGATTGGCTTGAGAATAAGTTTGTATAATCTTTCTTTCTGTAGATGGCGTCCAATTAACAACATTTTACTTCAGACTTATTCTCAGTGCCATCTATTGGATTTCTGGGAGTTCTCAAATAGCACCGAATCACGCCCTTGCCTCCCTGACAAAAGCTAGCCGTTCGCAATCTGTGCCTTGTGCTGGGCATATCATCTGGTATACCTCATTGTATGAACAAGATAAGGTTACAGAAATTGGCGCCCAACGTGGGGCGCCAATTTTTGTAACCTTATCTTGTTCATACAATGAGGTATGCATACCCCGAACTAATTATTCAAAAACAATGGATTCTCTATTCATTCTCTATTCGATTCTAGTCGTAAATATTCAAAATTCAACTCACCTCCACCACCAGACCCCGGGTCCTGGTTATTGTCACTAGAAAGTTCATTATTTACAAGGTTCTGTCTACAGATGGGACAAGTTCCGTGCAACTCCAACCACGGCCTTATGCAAGGTTCGTGGTATATGTGCAAACATGGCAACTGGCGAACGAATTCTCGCAACTGGAAATCTTCCCAACAGACGGAACATTGAAGTTTTATTTTCACCTGTTCCTCGGTGACTTCAACTATCGGTAAGGCATCTATTACGTCTTTGGATACGGGGGGCGGACCTGCGAAATCAAAAAAAGTAATAAGTAACTAATTGAAAAGGCTTATACTTGATTGAAATCCATGAAATCAATCAAATAAGAATTTATTGTGTGATTTTCACTAGACAGGTGACAAAACGTGTTTCACTACACAATAGCTTCATCAGAGCAGAACTCGGAGAGTGAGAATCAACAACTATATATCAGATGAAATATTGATTCACTCAGGTGTTCCACAGAGCTCTCATCGTGGACCCTTGTTGTTCAACCTGTTCATTAATGATCTCACTGATGCACTAGTTAATGTTGAATATCTCCTCTTTGCTGACGATCTCAAATTATCTTATATTGTACACGATATTCTCGATAGTCGTATTCTTCAAAATGATATTGAAATTCATATCATTGGTCTAATTCAAACTTTTCAAACTTGAATACTGATGAATGTTTTGCAATTTCCTTTTCACGATCCAAAAATTTGTCTCTATATGATTATAAAATCAATAACGTTATTCTAAGCAGAATGACTGAAATTAAGGATTTGGGAGTGATCATTTCTCAAGAGCTCAATTTCAAAAGCCATATAAATAAAATCTCATTATCGGGTAACAAAATGCTAGGTTTCATATTCCGTAATGATAAGCATTTTTCTAGTGAAACAATGAAGTCTTTATACTGTTCTCTAGTCCGTTCCTCACTCGAATATTGCTCTACAATATGGTCCTCAATCTACAAATGTGATATATCTCAAATTGAGAACGTACAAATTAAATTCGCAAGACACGTTTCTTTTAAGATGGACACATTTTCTCACTTTTATTATCATAATACACCGCAAACTCTCAAATTACTTACCCTTGAAAATCGCCGGTTTATTTCCGAATCAACTCTCATGTTCAAAATTCTCAATGGTGAAATCGACTGTCCAAACTTATTTCTAAAGTTAATTTCAATGCAAATGTATATTGCACAAGACATCCGGCTCTATTTAGTATTAAGTTTCATAGTACCATTTATGGTTACAATTGTCCTTTGTCTCGAATACTTCGAAATTTCAACAAAAATAACGTAGATCCTTTTTGATGCTCATTGGTATCTTCCAAAAATTCATTACGCACTATTTATTATCTGACAAGTAATAGATGGTAATGTATCAATCAGTACTCTCCATTTTTGTATTTTCGGTCTTGATATTATATTTTAGCTACGGTGATATATTTTATTCACATGATAAATATTATATTATACTTCTTTGTAAATGGTGATACATAAATAAATACTTTATACTACTCAAAGAATCTGACCCTAAATTTATATGTAGACATATCCTGATCACTGTTAATAACCTAGTCTGGAGAAAAAATAATTAAACAGATCTGGCTAGTTTTAACTACCAAACTGATCTTAGTAACTCTTTTCATCATTAGGAAACAAGTTAATTAAGAGAGGATTATTCAAATCTATCTGGTCATTTTGTCATGTAGCATGTCTCGATTGATTTATTTCTGGGGATTCCAAATTTATACTTTATAGTCATTTCACTAACGAAGTTATTACCTTCAGAGAAACTTGAAAAATGAATGAATGATCTTTATTTACTAGGAAATAATCCTTATATACATACATTGGTAAATTACAATTCATAAATATAGTTAAACATAATCAATGAAAAATGTAGAAAACACACGTATACAAATGGCATACTAATACAAAAAACAAAATCACATGAATAATTGATGAAAAAAGTAATGAACAGTTAAATAACGAACAAGTATATTATCGATTAGATCTCATGTAATTTTTAAGAACAGTTTTGAACCCCTTAATAGTTTTCGACTCTTTTATGCACATTGGTAGTTCATTATATTCTTTTATACCCTTATAAATTAAAGATCTCATTGAGTGGTCAGTTATTGTTCAGTATTTCCTCTAGTTTGATAGCTATGAACTTGAGATCTGAAGACAATGAATCAATGGCATTAAATTATTTAAAATTTTGTAAATGAAGGTCATTGTTATTAAATACAGTCTCTGTGACACTGACAGCCGTTGTAGACAGTTCAACATGAAATTGATATGTGTACTAAGGTTACATCTCAATATGATGTGAAGTAATCGATTTTGTAATTTCTGTAAACTAGAAATGTTATTCAATTCAAATGAAAATAGGATACTTCCACAGAAATCAAAGTGAGGTTTAATAACTGTATATTATAATCAGTCAACCTAGAATACAAAGAAAGATTTGATGAGACTCTGGTAAAAAAATATCTCATTTATATTTTTTTGTAAATGTAAATAGATCTGAATAATTCTCCCCTGCTCAAGTTGTTTCCCTATGATGAAATGGGTTATTAGCATTGAGGCCGGATTCATATTAGTACTATTAACACCCCTGAAGAAAAAATAATAACTCTAGTCTCTAGATTTAGTATCATATTCTTCTGAAGATGCTAACCCCATTAGCGAAACGAGCGTCGAGTGCAAATATCAGTTTGGTGTTAGATAATTTATTGACAAACAGTTTCAACTTTCACACCACAGGTTCAAATCTCATCCTTCACGCCTGAAGAAGCTATAGTATAGCGAAACAGGTGTAGAGATAATGTCTAGTGAAAACCACACAATAAAGTGTTATCCTAATACGCAAGGTAATAAATCGGGACCAACAAATTTTACAAAAGATGCCTTTGAGGTATTTCGATATGGCAACGCTGGTTTTACCACGTATGATCTGGCTTCTCTATTGTGCAAACCAAAGTAGAGACCACTGATAAATTATTGAACTAGATGAGCACTAGCCAAAAGCGGTCATTTCAAAAAATGTCTAAAACTGAACTTTGCGAACTTTGCTATGACACCAGGGTCAGTGTCAACGTGAAGTGTCATTATTCATTTTGAAATTACCGAATAAGGTTATGGGCTTCGGGTCAGCTTTATAGGAATTTCAAACTCAGAGTGAAAATTGAACCTGATTTAACAGAAAACATATACAAAATATATCGAATTCTTCTGCAAAAATCTATTTCAGCGTGGTTTGAAAATACTATTTCGCCCTGAAGTGTGTAATGACACCAGCTTGTCATTTGTCATGTGGGATTATGTTCCGGTGTCACTAACTACAAACAGGGTAGGATATAAGGGTCATAAGCATAGTAACTTGGACTGGCTGTCTGGTGAATTTCCCATTCAAAGTGCAATAGTCGTATAGGCTTCTCCTTTGAACAATCTTCAATTTCATCGAGCGAGAAATAAAACGTTACTGACAGGTTAATTATATTCTCAAGCACGGTATGGCATCTTTTTTTAGTATGCGGACCGATGGTTTCTCTCTCTTAGGCCCAGTCTAGGCCCAGTCCAGTATTTTATTAAGTCTTTGATCATACGATTCATCATACTACTTCTCCCATATGGCGTTTTACACAAGCCGTCTGGTGGCCACAAAATCAGTCGATGAGGACCAAGTAATTTATATTTTGCATCGATACAAGGTGCTAGTAACGTCATTATGTTTGTATGCGACTTTATTTTATTTTACCCTTAACTTTGGGCCTTTGGAATCAATTTCACTCAATCATCGATTATGAAGCTGGTTCTGGAAATTATGACTCTGATATATCTTTTTCAAAGGAAGTCATACAGGACTCGGTTTCATCGACATTTCCAAGACTCAGGAATTCTGTTCAATGTCCCCAATTTCTCCAATAACCAGTTTAGTTTCGAGCTCTTTCTCAGCCAATTCCTGTGAAACCGTCAACCAACCCAGCTCGAAGAGATTTGATACTACGAGGGGAGGTATCATCGGATTGAATGGTTTGATGAATTCGGGAAACACTTGATACATCAATAGTGTTATCCAGTGTATTTCAAACACTAGATGGTTGCTTGAATATCTGATAAAAGACTTTTACAAGAAGGATATAAATACAAGCATATCCAGTATGAAAGGTGCTCTAATCGAAGCTTTTGCAGAGGTGATAAAAGAATTATGGTCGGAAGATTTTTCAAGAAGAGTGGTTAAAACAGTTTTTCTGAAACGTCAGATCCAAAGTTTCGCCCCTCACTTCATCGATTACGCCCAACAAGATGCTCAGGAATTTTTAAGATACCTGTTGAATGGTCTACATGAAGATGTTAACAGAAAAACACAAACCAATCGTAACCGAAATCTTTGAAGAATAAAGTGACAGCGAAAAAGCGCAAGAGTCATGGTCGAGGTACACAAATTTTGATGAATCCAAGATGGTTGAAAACTTTGTCGGTCAACTGAAGTCGACCATCAAATGCACGTATTGTGGTCATTGTTCCGTGGTCTTCGAACCATTTTGGGACATTTCTCTACCTATCACAGAAGGAACTGACTTTCTCCAATTATATCATTGTTTGGATTCATTCACGAATGAAGAAATGTTAGATGGGAATGAGCTACCAACGTGCTCCAAATGTAAAGAAAGACGAAAATGCTCGAAATATTTATCAATACATAAATTTCCCCGGATACTGGTGATCCATCTTAGCGATTTTCCACAAAAGAAAAAAACAGAGAAATTATTTGTCACCGTGGAATTTCCTGTAGAAGGTCTGGAGATGAATAATTATGCGTCAGCCAATGTAGCTCCTTGTAGCTATAATCTCTACGCACTTTTAAACCACAACGGGTCTGCAGATAGTGGCCACTACACAGCTTACTGCCGACACCCTTATTCTGGAAGATGGCACAAGTACAACGATGCCCACGTGTCACCAATTTCCCCAAAATCTTTCATAAGTAGCGAGGCGTATGTTCTATTCTATGAACAGGGTGAAACGAAATTATCCATTTGACACTGTTTTATATTTTATTCCTTTTTTATTATTTATTTATATTTATTGATTCATTTTTGTTGCAATTTATACAACTGTATATTAGACGATTGTAAAATTTCACTCAAATGAAACCCTCAACCTATGCACCTGATTTCACCTCAAAATTCGGAATCACACAAAATCCGATGAATAATACATATGATATCAATTTTATTCGACCTGTCCATGTTTATTCTGAATGTAGGAACTGAATTAATATCAAGCCATTCTACGTTCCTAGCAAAATGGCTATACCTCAAGCAGACAATCACAAAGTTATGAAATATGAAATGTCATGCTCGAGAAAAATGTCTTACTAATTGACCGGCCTAATCAATCAAAGAGCACTATCTATTTCAATAGTCGTTGCTAAGTGCTTTTTGAACACTCAAATCAGTGAATAATCCACAGAGAGTGTGTTGAAAACTCACTATTATGAAATACCTCATTTTTACTGTTTGATCGTAATTTTTTTGTGTTGAATGAATATTTGTTCCGTAGTTTTCTGGGTTTATAAGCTACCACAATCTGAAAAAATAAGAATAAATGTTGGAATCTATACAAGTGTAGAAGGGCAGATTTTTAATCTACCCCGAAAAGTTGCTGCGTCTATTGAAAACAGTTCTCTCTGGATAGAACACGTCCAATTAGTCAGCAACTCCTCGTATAACTCAAATTTGCCTATCAAAAAAATTATAAGAACTAATATATATATATATATATATATATATATATATATATATATATATATACCGTGTGACACAGACTCTTGGTACACCCCCGTTTGCTTCTTTAGCTATATTTCTGAAATTTCATGCTCACTGAGCAGCATTTCTCGACATATCTGAAGAAAAAAACAACTTCCAATTTTTCCGGAAATGACATCAACTTTCGATTCTTGAATGGGACACCCTGTATATTGTTACATGATCGGTTAGGGATGATCATGAGGAATCCAACGATACCAGGTTTTATGGTGTTATCTCCGATGACTACGGAGATATCGCCATTTATTTTATTCATAAGCTCAATGAGTGGGAGAGAATTGTATTGACCCGCCAGAAAAAGTTTCTCTCTCCTACTCGTTGAGCTTATGAATAAAATAAATGGCGATATCTCCGCAGTCATTGGAGATAACACCATAAAACCTTGTTGAATGTCAACCACTTTCAAGCAAACGCATAAAACCTTGTATCGTTGGAGTCCTCATGATCATCCCTAGCCGATCATGTAACAGTATACAGGGTGTCCCATTCAAGAATTGAAAGTTGATGTCATTTCCGGATGAATTGAAAGTTGGTTTTTTCTTTCAGATTTATCGAGAAATGCTGTTCAGTGAGCATATTCAATGTTCCGAATTTCAAAAATATAGCTAGAAAAACAAAGGAGAAAACGGGGGTGTACCATGAGTCTGTGTCACACGGTATATATGTTACCGGCAATGTGTACAATTCAGGCATTGTATGGAATACCTAGGCATTGTATACATTGCCGAGTGAATCCAGGCAAAGTATGAAATAAACTCATTTCTTAACAATTGTACAAACTTTGCCTAGGCATTGTGTATGATGCCTAGGCATTATATAGAATGTCGAAAGTTTTGCAGGCAAAGTATAAAATGAACAACATTGTTAAAAATTGTTTATTGCAAATAACAAACATGAAATGTCTTAAACATAGGATCTGAAAATCCTCATATTTTACTAGAGTAAAATTTAAAAGTGAAATATTAGTGAATAATTAGCTTTCATTTTCTTAGCTTAGGTTAGGTTAGGTTAACCTTAACTTGAAAACAATGGAACAGACAGATTTTTAACTCTGCCTGAACTCCAGCAGGCATTCTATAGAATGCCTAGGCAAAGTATGAAATGTTTAAAATTTCACACTTTGCCTGCTTACTTTTGGCAATGTATAGAATGCCTAGGTATTCTATACAATGCCTGATATTACACTTTGCCGGTAACATATATATAAAAGTACTTATCGTTAAAGTTTCGGAACCTAAGTCCGCTTCTGTTCTGAAAACTCATACGCAAATTCCTGTTCATATGCAAATATTTTTTGTTGACAATCTTCGTAATTGCCATTTGTCAAATATTTCATATCTGACATAACATTTGTCCTTCAGGAGGGGCATCAATATGAAGCAAACTCAGAGATGCAATTTTCCTCAGACAGCATGATGAAAGCAGATTCCTTCAAATTATAATAGATTCCAATATTATTATTATTATATTAATATTCTTATTTTTTCAGATTGTGGCAGATTAGAAACCCAGAAAACTACGGAACCTCATTTTTGGTCTGGCAAACATGATATAAAGATATCTTACAGAGTACATGAAAGTATAGGTAACGTTATTCAGGGAAAACATTTGGAAAAATATTGAAGGACATTTCTTTATTTCCGCAATATATGGAAGGCAAACTCCATTTCAAGTCTTGAAATTAGTTCCTAAGGAAAGTCCCCACATAACTTTGACCTTGAAAAGTTTAGTTTAAGGCAAAATAAGCAGAGACCGCGTCGAAAGCCCATACAACTGCAGCAAAATAGCGTATCATAGATCGCAGGCAATATATGCACAAGATATATTGAGGATATGCCGTACTTCGGAGGGGACGTAAAGCCGGCGGTCCCGAGTCCATGGATGTTGGGCTCGTTAAAGATCCCTACCTCTGGTGGGAATACCAGAGGGTTCGGCAAATTTTTTGGTTGGGGGAAGTGTGCTCACCGGTGTCGGTGATTGGCCTTGGTAGCGGAAATAGGCCGACGTTAAATAAAGAATTAAAAAAAAAAAGTCCAAGCATCTTCATCTACGGCCGAATAAATCTCACCCTTACCTGAGCTGTCCATTTGGTTCAATAATTGGGTAACGATTGCATCTAGTCCTTCTCTACCCCAAGCGTAGTCTGCCGGATTACCGACAAAAAACTGCATGCCGCCTGGTCCACCGCCCCAGTTCACTCCGACTCCCATATTCACAATAAAATCGTGCAATATGTTATCTAGTGGTATTTGCTGTCGTAAATTTGAAGAGGCTAGTCTGGTGAGAGTCCTGAAATGAACACCAACAGATCAAAGCATGCTCTTCGAGACTTCAGAAAGTAGAAATCCCGATTAATTACTGAATATGAAAGAGAGCACATTTTTGATAATTACAATCATTCGCTTCAACAGGACTTTTTCTTCTCCGAATCGAACAAATGAGAAACAGAACTTCAAAAAACTAGGTAAAACCAAGAAATGTCACAAAACTCTCCGTTGATGAGTACATGTATATCATTTATGAACTTTCGATTCATTCGCTAACACGAATGAAGAGTCTATCTAAAACAACTTTTACCCTGTCTATATGGCTCGACGGGCATTGAAATATATACAGTGTGTAACAACGAAAACTTAACAGAGCCGTTGTTGAATATAAAAAGTAAGATTTTTAAAAAAGCTCGGAGACGTCGATTTCTAATTGAAGGGGGACACCTCTCAGACTACTCAGATTTTTTGTAGTACGCACCCCCTCGGAGAGGTGCGTCCGACGACCCTTATTTAGATAGGGAAAGTAGGTCTAGTGGCACCTCGTTTTGAAGGTCTTTCGAATACCCTCACAACTCTGTTAACAGAACATTTTTGTGACGATTAGTTTTCGAGATAATTTTAAGTTTCAAAGGTATTTTTATTGAGCTCAACGCATTTTTCAATAAATCAAATTGTTTTTAAGGTACAATTTACGTTCAGAGCTTTCATAAAAAATAAATTTCTGCTTTTATGACAACCTGCTAATATGTGTTCATGTGATTTCGTATATTTTGTTTATTACGAGGATATTTTTTCGGGGGATGGGGTTGGTTACCAATCGTTACAAATTTTTTTTTTTACAGAGTTGTAAAGGTATTCGAAAGACCTTCAAAACAAGGTGCCACACGACCTACTTTTCCTATCTAAATGAAGGGTCGTCGGACGCACCCCTCCGAGGGGGTGCGTACTACAAAATATCTGATTAGTCTGAAAAGTGTCCCCCTTTAATTAGAAATCGACGTGTCCGAGCTTTTTTTAAAACTCTTTCTTTTTTATATTCAAAAACGGCTCTGTTAAGTTTTCGTTGTTACATACTGTAAAAGTAACCTTTTCTTGCTCAATTTGTATGCCAAGCATGCAAAACGTAAATGAAATACATTCATTCTCTCCAAAAAAATACTTAAGTTTCTGAATATTATAATAACGATGACTGAGTTTGGTAGTCATGAGGATGAATTTTAGCAAAATTTCAATTAATTGAATTCTGAAATGTTCTGTATCTAGGTAAAATGTGCCATAATTCCATCAATTGCCCACTAAGATGCTCAAGATATATTTTCTATGAGCGAAACGCGACTTCGATTGGGCTAAAATAATACATTATCCTGGTGAGCGATTTTCTTTTAAAACTATCCCCTATTTTTACTTTATCATATAGAAATATTTTATGAATGCAGTAAATAGTGACTTCTATGTGATTCAGTGTCTGTGACACCATATCAGTAGGAAAGTAGCTGTTTTAGGTAGGTATCTTCCGTTCCACGAAATTATTCAAGTATCTAAATAAGAAATGTCGTAAATATAATATCGCCCTGAAGGATATATACTTTTATATTGTCAGATTATACTACCACAGAACGGAACTGCCAATAACGATATATATATACATAGCGAAGAAAATCATCAATCAAATTGTTTCAAGTTCGAAAACAAATTCTTCAATATTTATGATAACAAAAACGAATACAAATATTAAGGAAAAACGATTCAAGGATTTGGAAGTAAAAAACTAGTGTTATCAAAAAACTTTAAATGTTTCAATGATGTCCAACTTTTAACTGCTGCCACTTTGAAATTAACTCAAGAAAAAAGTGATTTTTTTTTAGAAAAAATGTATGTGAGATGTGACATCTCATATTCCTATCGCCGTATTACTGTTCGGTTTTTCAACTAACTTTCGAATCGATTTCAGTTTTACTATGGAATTAACAATATTTTTCATTGTGTATTACAGCAATGTCAACAATATTATTGTTTCTGATATAACTCGCACTTCGAAAACAAATGCCTTGCGGTTGTTTTCATCACTTTACAAGGACGCCTGGTCAGAATGAACAAAACCACAGTTATCAAAGCTAATTTTTTCAACACAAAATGTCTTCAAAGGATATCAATGTTTGAACTTAATATCTCTGGATCTGGTGTAGAAATAATTTTTTTGAATAAGGACGGATTTGAGCTTTTCCAGGACCGTTTTCACAGTAAACCATCAAGAATTATCTTTCCCATGCTCAGCCGAAGATGCAATACCCAACGAGAAACAAGGAGTAAATTAATTTACTTGCCATAACTGCCTGAGAACATACATAGGACAAACGAACAGGCGAGCATCGAAGAGGTCATACAAACACGAACTAGCAGTAGGTCATTCGAATATGACCTCGACCCTTTTCAAACATACCCACGGAACCGGACATAAAATTTACTTCAACAATACAAAGACCATTGCCACGAAAAAAACACTCCACTCCAGAATAATCCCCTAACAAATAAAAACTGAAAAAAGTCCCAATTCCTGAAAACAATTACTGTCCCATCTAACGAATCCTTTAATTAAACCTCCTCAAACCACACCAATATTTGGTCCGATCACATTTTCTAATGATATCGTCATTATGTCGACGTTTCAGATCCCACTTTGGAGCCATCATCAAGACTTTTGCGTGACTTGACGCAGGTGTTCAAGTCTCCTCAATCTCCAACTCTTATCACCCAAATACAACCAATGGTATATAGGGTGGGTGTCTTTGATATCTGTGTAACTTCTCGCATGGAAGTAATGCTTTTCTGTTCACAATGATTTGGAGAATCGAGTGCAAATAACATCAGTTTGACCTCTGCAGAAGTTTCAAATTTATTATATGCCAGATGTTCCAAACTTATCTACAATGATGATTATTAAATTTTCTTGCAAATAATATTACACAGCACAAAATTTACTGATATTCTTGCCGATAGTCATCTAGAATTCAACATCATCAGATATGTTATCATCAAACATGAAATTACTCTCAGTCATATGAATGATAAGATATTTGTTGTAGGAGGAGATAAAGTAGTCAAGTAACCAATCAGGGATTGTAAAATGACCAATAAAAACCTAATTAACATTCCGACCCTTTTGAACCTTTTTTCTGGCTTGTCGGCTTGTGCGCGCTGTGTGGGTCTTATTAAATATTTATTTAAGATTTCTTGAAAATTATATTCCTATGGTGAAATGAGAAATTCATTTCGCTTACTTTACCTGACCATTGTTAAAGACTGAGGAATACGAAATACCTATTATATGCAAATGAACTGTTGGACAATTGAATTGAATAATTTAAATTTCTAGACGGATTTTGATGACCAAGACTATCAAGACCAAGTCCGAGACTGAGCAAGTCTCATCTTGGTCTTGAAAAAACAAGAACAATACTAAGACCAAGACTACACTTAGCCATAGAAATGGTAAATGGTTGTGACTGGACGGGTGATTGTAAAGACAGACCAAAGAAGAATATAGGGGTCATTTGTTTTTTCAAGAAATACATTATGCAAGGTGTTGTTAGGAGAAGGTAGCAGGTATAACAGAATACCCAGTATAGAACAAAACAGTTCAGTAAATATTTCTGTTGTTTGAGAATTCAAGTCATCACTGACAGTAGCAGAAGCTGGAAGTTCAAGATTTTTTTCAAAACCGAATAATATCAACTGCTTGAGATTAAAGGTTAGGACCTCCGCAAAATGGGTTGACTGTTTTGCAATGTGAGTTGTGAATCAGTTGAAACTACAACTGTTTGACAACTTCGATCTTGAATAGTAGAAAGAAAAAATACCATAAAGGTTTTTCTTATGGTTGAGATAGCAAAAACGCTACCGAAAAATCAGAAAGACATTTTAGAACGCTACAGTACTCAAAAACATTATCCAACCCTTACCCGCACAAGTCTCTGCCTTCTGAGCGCACTCATATACACCTAAAAATGCCAGCGACACATCATAGGTGTCAACCTATGTGGTTTCCTACTCCAATACCTTAGTAAGGTCACCAAACGGTTTTAGAGTTAATTTCCAACGGGGGTTTCATTATTATCATGCAGAGGATTATAGGAAAAAATTTCATATCTATATCAATACTGTGAGTCTCAGATTGAGTTTTCCAATACAACATCCAGAGGAGCTCAAAATAATTTCAATAATAACTCGATCTTCTGTACACTTCATTTTTTTTGTTTCTGTGTATAATTTGATATTTGTGTGTAAAGCTTATCTATTTCAGGTTGGCCCAGTATGTTCGCCTCTCCAGTGGCTCACTGGAACATTTTCGTAGGAACAAATTGTGACAAGAGCAGAAAAAAAATCGACTCTAGAGGACTGGCTGATCGAACGGGACCGAATATGGAATATTATAAAATCATAAGTCGAAGTGACACAGGATTGAAATCACACACTATTTTTGTGATACATTCAGAGTATAATTTCGCGGAAGTTTGTGTTTCTCTCTTGATTAATATTACATTATGCTGAACGTAACCAATGAATAGTTGAAAAATATGAGATTTTATATCCTGACGTTGAAAATTCACTGTGAAATAATTGATAACAAGGTCGCCAGAATGCATTATCATTGATATAATGGCATCGTTTCAGTCGAATCGTGATTTTCGCGACACATAACAGTCCTGGCTGAAAATATTCTCAAATTATTTAAAGGTTGCTGAGATTAGAAAAATAAATCGTAAAATTACGATATACTTATAGCAATAGAAAATAGAAGTATTAGTCTCAATATCCTATTTTTTTTGAACTGATAATTTTTTTTTAAATAAAGTGAAATAGGAATATTGACAATGGAAGAAGACTAAGCTGTTACACATATCAAGTATTGAAATGCTCTTTCAATAAAACAGAGTATTTGTCTTCTTAAATCTGACAGGTTTCAACATTTATTTCTGCTGCTCGTCTGTTCCAGATGAACAGGCTTGAGTAGTATGTTTATCAGTTTTGCTTTTGGCTGTTCACATGTTGAAGAATCGATTAGTACGTATTGAAACAGTTTCATGTTTTGTTAACTGAGTTACTTGTCCGAGTCAGTTGAGCGGGATTCAGTAGAATGTACATTAACGGAACACCTTTGGGTTTGAACTCGCTCAAGTTTCTGGCAAAAATTTACCCTAAAATATAAAACTTTTCATAGGGATCAATACCCTAACAACAAACTATCACTCACTAACAAAGTTAGCATCTTCACAAGAAGAAAACTGATACTCATAATATCAATAAGTCTTTTTATATTGAATTGTGCCAAGTATTCAGACATGTGAATAAAATTTTGCATTAGTTTGAACTTTTTATCTATACACCCATTTTTTTCATGAATGGACATGAATGAGTGTCTGTATAGAGTAACACATACACATTGATTGGATGTAAAATTAGCTATCCCCCAATCCATTCAAAACATATTCCATATAATGTGCAATTTTCCTTCAAACCTCTTTATTACAGTCAGCAGACGATATGATTTTTTGATTTTTTCCAAACTCAGTATCAACTCTGTTGTATTAATCATATTTAATCTTCAATTTCCTACTTGGATTGTATCTTCATCCTAATAACAGTGCAGTTGTATTACATCACATAATTTTTCTCAAAATTTATATGAAAACAGCTCATCTTTGTTCAGAAGCAACTTGTTAAACAATTAGATCGCCTTCATCTTCTCAGCATATTTCAACAGGCTATTATGTCACAGATTTCTTTTGAGGCATTACTACACATTATATCTCATTCCCAGCACCAAATGCTTGTAGCACCATTTTGATGCATTAGTCACTTACTTCTGGGCTATATTACAAATCGCGAGAAATAATTTTTATAACACGCCCTGATGATTTTTTGGGCTCATCAGGAACTATACAAATCCTTTATTATTTTGATAGTGAATGGAAATCATCATAGATGAAAGTCAAGAACTGAATGTGGAAATTGTGCCAATGTTGTTTTATATATCAGTGCAGGAAATAAACGCTTACTCATAGTGGCCAACTCTACTAGGGTAAAACACTATGCCTATGTTGCTATAAGTTTGGTGAGAGCTAGTAGTCATCCCACATTACAGAAAGATATAACTTCACCAAACACATTCGAAATTCACAACCCAATTAATCATTTCCCATTGGTTTACATGCAATTCTGTATAATGAATTTTTCAGACCTGGGTCTAACTATCCTGGCGCGATTAGCGTACCTTCTGCCAGGACGGTTCCCTTCTGATCTGCTTCGGGTTCTACGTTCTTCCATAAAATCCATGGGCATTGGATTCATAAGGTTATCCTGCGTAAATATAACAGGAATTAATAATCAATACAAAAATTTTTCACAGTTTACTACTTCAGTATCCTCCCAATCGTCGGTCATCTCGTCATTTCGATCTGGAGTTTCTTGTAACTCTTCTACAAAACCATCTGAACAATGAGGACATGTAAAACTCTGCAAACAAATCACACAAAAAAGATGACATTTTTCAAAAGATGGATCTATTTTACCGCAGAGGCATCCTGGAATTGTACATTGCACATGTGACAATAAAACTTTTGTAGTGACCCATCTTCAACAGCTGCTTCTGCCATTGCGATATATTCGACCTACAAGTATAACTACTACTACTACTAATTTAAAAATGTAATTTACAAAAACACTTCCTCAGAAACCGCATCAACCACCATATTTTCGTCACAGAACATAAAAATCAGAAAATAACCAACGAAATGACCCAAAACCAGAACATCTCTTCGAACCCTTCTAAAGCAGGATTCTCATGCACCCGATGATCCGACGGTACGAAAATTTGTCTGCTTGGTGCAAATTGCAAATACAAGCTATGTAAATGCAATGTATTTGTACCTTACTCCTTACTAACCGTCGGATTGTCGGATATCGCATGCCAGAGATTCCGTCATTCCATTAACAGTCGTTCGATATCTGAGGCTAAGCAGCGCCGAGGGGTGGCGGGGAGCATGTCGTTGCACCCACATTTTGTACACCCACAGTATCCGAAAATCCGAATATACCCGAATGTTTCAACTTTCGAAAAATATATCCTTCTTGTCGATATGCCCACAATGAATGTGTTAGGATGGGTTAGGTTGGGTTAATAAAATATTGCAGAATATTCGGTGAATTTTGCAATATACATCATTCGGATATGTTCGGAGACTGTGGGTTTACTTGGATGGGTGACCACCTCATGCAGGGAGCGACCACGTCGAAAGTCCATAGAACTGCAGCAAAATAGCATATCATAACTCGCTGGCAATATATCAAGGATATGCCGTCCTTCTGAGGGGACGTAAATCCGGCACTTCCGAGTCCATGGATGTTGGACTCGTCAAAATTTCCGGTTGGGTGAAGGGTGAAGTGTGATCACCGTCATCGGTGATTGGACTTGGTAGCGGAAATAGGCAGGCGTCAAGTGGCCAACGTAGCTGAGGTGAACAGTTTTAACCAAGAGATAGTTGAAAAGATAATTAGAAAATGTAAATTTAGGGAGACACGTCGTAAATCTTCGACTTTTCAAAAAGATGAGAGTAATAAAAAGTTTATAGTATTCCCATATGAGCCTCAATACATAAGACGACTTCAACAGATATTCGATGAAGTGAATATAAAAGTTGCACATGAAACTTCTTACTGGTTACAACAGTTTTTGGTAACCCAAAAGATAAATTAGAGAACACAAAAAAGTCAGGAATTTACGAAATCAGTCAAGATTGCAACAAAAAATACTTTGGTCAGAGCCGACAAGATATCAAAACCCATTTCAAGAAGAATTTTGCACAGATGGAATACGCGGAAGGGTGGAAAAATCCAGTGTCACCAAACACGCTCTAGACAATGACTTCAAAATTGGCGAGGGCAATCTGAAACTAATCAAGCATGTGCATTACACGAGACTACTCGATGCATGTGAGAGTCTAGAAATAGCAAAATGTCAAAAAAATGTAAAAATTGACAAGAGACGTACCTATCGCTTTCAGGCCGCTTTTTAATTTTTCGTAGGGAAATCAATCAGATTAATCAGTATTAACAGACGAAGTCCATATCGGACCAAGAAAATATCCAAGCAGTGGATATGCACTAGATTATTATCGATAAATTCATTAGAATAATTGCAGCAGTAACAAAGAAAGTCCTTATAGTAACAAAAAACAGCTTACTCTAGTCTTTTGGGTACAAAAGGGCATGAACAACAAAAAACGGCCTCATAAATACTCAGAATATGCCGAAATTCTACTGCCAGTGGATGTGGATCTGCGGAATTCTTTAGGGGACTTCTATGGAATTTTCACCAATGTCTAGTGGCAGCACTGCCACAGACACAGAACATCTTCTTCTGTAATTTGAAGTTTGGCGTAGTTGTCACTTGTCATCTTGTCATTTGTCATAGTTAGATTTATTTTTTTTATTTGAAAGAATATTTTGTGCAAAATGAAAATGAAGTTCAAATGTTGTATTTGGAGAAGCATTATATAATTAGAGACTTTCCTTCTATATTATGCCCCTATCAATGATAATAGATTTAAAGTTCTTAGAGAAACACTCTAATTATGAATGCTTTTCAGACTTGCTCCAACACTTCGGATTTGGTTCCTCTATATCTTCCACAACAACTTTACTTGAAGCCTATTGCTCGAGTGAATATATCTTTACAGCTACCCAATGTGAAGAAGTTGGGCAAAAGTGTCTCACATTGGGAGATTATGGATAAAATTCGTGGCCTCATCAAACCTGATGAATTTACCGTGCTGAAAGTTACAAAAACCACTGTCGAATTCGTGAGATTCGAAGGGGAAATTGAAACAAGAGACAAACTTGAACGTGTTTTATCGAAAATAGACAACAAGATGATAAAGCTCAAGGATTTTAGCGATTTGATGAGAATTCGAGCTGCAGAATGGAAATCAGAATTTCCCAACCGCCGGATATGGGATGATTTTTTTTCCAATGCTCGGGATATGGATGAAATGAAGCCAGGCGAACGTCCAGACACTATCTACCTATCTCATTTACCTTCAAAATGGTTTGTTCCATATCATCTAACAGATGAGGAAGATATTACTCCATCTGAGAAAATTTTTTATCGTGTCTTTGAAAAATTTGGTTCCATCCGATTCGTGGACATTCCAATTTGTGATCCATATAGAAAGAAAATGAAGGACCATATATCAGGACTGAAAAATTCATCTTTTGATAAAACCGATTTCTTTGAGGGTTATGTACAGTTTAAAGATTATATAGGATTTGTTAAGGCAATGGATGCCTTCCGTAATATGAAGTTAGTGCATAAAGAAGATGATGGTGCTGTAGAAGTGAACATCAAGGTGGACTTTGATAAAAGTAAACATTTGAGTGATGCTTCAATTCGTAGAAGAGAAATTGTTCGTGATAGATTAGTGAAAAAAAATAGGGAAAAGGAAGAAAGGGAGCGGGCAGAATTAGAAGAAAAAAAACGAAAGGAAGAAATAGAAAGGTTGGAAAATTTTGATGAGAAGTATTTGCTTTTTGGCAATTCTAGAAATAATGGTGTAACCTAACATTCTTAGAATTGTTGAGAACAAGACTTCCTACATGACTATTATGTTTTATTGTAACATTTTTGATATTATCAATTCTGAACTTAACCAAAAGCAAACAGTAAACTTTTCCAAATCTCATGGTTCGCTGGCTTTGTTTCATTAGAAAGTCATCAAATTTGTAGCCTGCAACCCATTTAAAGTTTGCATTCAAGCTGCAAACAGCTTGGAGGCAAAAATTTTTAATATAATTCGATGTTACACAATATAATAAATCGTGAGGTATTAGTGATGATTTTTAGGCAAAAAGAGGTTGATATAAAAGAACAGAAGAAACTAAGAAGAAAACTCCGTGAAGAAAAACGTAAAGCTAAAATCTTGGAAAAATTGGAAATTGCAGGAAGTGATGAAATCAACGACAAAATCGCAAAGGAGGAGAAGAAACTATTGAAAGTCCAACGGAAATTGGAAGCTATAAGACTAGTTGAAGAATTATTCAGGAGGATCAAAGTAAGAGAAATATAACACATGGTCCATTACTTGAGTACATTCCCACCCTCATTAAATAGACCACCACATCAATTCTGAGAATACTTTTCCTAAAAAACGTATTTCGTAATGTTTTCATTAATTTCAATGTTTTCTTCCGTAGGAAAAAAATCCTGACAATATACAACATTATAATATTCCAAATTCTAACTATGATGAACTCAAGAGATATAAAAATACTAGTGAGTTAGAGGTCCTCACCCAAAGGGAAAAACTCCACCATGTCCTTAAAGGAAGAGTTATGTTGAAAAGTATTCTTTCTGATGGCCAGCGTCCTAGGAGGTATTCATCATCCAGCTCCAACTCAGAATTCTCTATTGAAGAAGAACCTAGTAAGTTATAGGTCTGAAGAAGACACACATAAAGTTATCCATTTCCACACATGACTCGAAAAAAGTTAGGAACTTTTTTTGGAGATATTGTAGCTGATTTTCATTTCAAAATACTTTTTAAACATCTGATATGTCTCTGGAGGGGTGTGTTAGAGTAGTTCTTTCAAATAATTCACTAACTTCTGTATCAATTATATCAATTCTATTTGGGTTAATACTCGGGTTAATATTGAAAATCTGGAATGAATCATAATTAGTACCCATATAATTTTGTAATTATGAGAAATATATCAATAATTCAAGTGGCACAAAGTACCGCTGCACAAATTATATGACATCATATTAGCCCAGTGAATGGGAGTTTTTTTCCTACCAAATGTGGTGTCGTTCTGGCATAGCGAATATGTTGTTGGGTTTTCCGTCAAAAGATTCAGTTGGTCAATTTTTTGGAAAAATGTAACTTGCCACCCGTTATACTTTTAAAAAAAGGTTAACCCAATACACCGCGGGCATGTGACGTCACAAGACAACTGACAATCAGCCTGCTGGACAAAAAAACCCTACTTCCATAAGCAACAATGGTAATTTAATGAGATTATTATCGTAATTTTGAAGAAATTACGGGTTTACCCCAATTTTGGGTATACCCCTAGTGTACCTGACATATATAAATGTATAAATTTTGCAATCTATATTCATTATTCTTGCTGTTTGCAAGGAAATTGTATGTGAAATGGCTGATAAAAGTGATTATTTCAACACCTTGTCTATGGACATCCAGAAGAGATATTTAGAAAAACTGAAGGAAAGTAAGGGATGTGATCCTTATTTATTGAAATTTGGGGATTGTAGTAATGCTGTGAAATACTTCCCTAAAGTGACATGTTGTATGACATTATAAACTATTTTGTATATGAGAGTGCATGCACAGAAGACTTCAAGACTAAAAGTTTGGATTCATACAATATGTTTATATCTAAATGGATTAGAAGGATTGGAATGAAGCTTGTGAAAAAAATACTGAAAATGTACTTTATTAAATAATAATTTTGAAAGAACAGATTTAGGATATGTTATATAAGGCTCTACAAAATTATAAACCACAACCATCCTTTCATATGGTAATCCTGTATAAAAAAGGCATTTAGATGAGTTAAGCTTTGAACTTCCCCAATGGGAATGATTAAGTCTGCAAAGTTTCCCGGAGATGATGGATTTCACGATAACAATTCTGCAACTTGAAATCAATATCGGGACATAAGTAGGTGTTCACCAGAGTTTTGTGCATGTTCCACTTCTTCAACTGGTTAATTTATATCATTTAGAGTTTGATTTTGCTCATCAATAATATTCAAGTTTTGAACAGCTGGATCATTCACAGAAAGAATCATCATCAATTTTATCCATATCAACTGGAATATTTGCGATGTCATTTTTATCACGCTGCTCCCTACGATACAATCTCTGAATGCTTTGAACTGCATTGATATTTGTTTTGTAGCCAAGTAATTGATTCGGTACCCAGTCTATATTGTCAATATCTTTGAGTGCACTTGGCTTGTCTGAAATGAAAAAATAAAATTATGTTCCCTAGATTCTTTGAAAATATCTCTTACAAAATGTTTTGGAACACACCGTTGCCCATTTCAAGTTATGAGAAGTTGAATCTGCTCTTCTAGTTGCCTGAATCCACAATTCACATCTCTTTCCAGCAAGAGGATTGATCTTTTTTCTATTGTCGAAAATAGAAGGGAATCGATGGAATGAAACATTATGTCTGCCGCTTTTACTTCCACATTTCACAATCGCACAAAATTGAGCCTTTATTGAGAAAAAAGATTTTAAAGTATGACATAAACACACACTCAGCATAGGTTAATCAGATTTGTATGTCCAGTCCAGCAGGCTGGATTGACAACTGTCATTTACTGCCGTCTGTCAGATATGCCCGCGGTGTATAACATATTACCACAACTAACACTCTTGTAATGAGACAATTAATATGAAACTTTAATTGAAGTATCATAATTGTTCAAAATGGAATTGTGAAAAATTGAAATGGGAGGAACTTTCTTCCCCTCCTAGCAACAAGGTATCCATGACATTTTTATCAACTAAGATATTTGGAAAAGATTCATCAAAATTAGGACACACTGTATATCTTGTTTTAAATCTCTCGCCACAAAAACTATTTCATTTCCAGAACAAAGGCCCAAAAGTCCTGTGATGGAAAAGTATCCAGAATTATTGTATGATCCCAGCTGGATGGGATTCCAGTATCAAATTCCACCCACTCATATCTATGGAGTGAATCCGTATGCAGCAATGAGAGGTTTTCATCCCAGGGGCAGACCATTTCCTAGGTTACCTGGGATACCTGGTCCTTCAAGAGGTAGATTTTTGATAGTATCTTGTAATTTCTGAATTTTACATAATGTTTTCAGAAATGTTTGGGTTGAGTCTTTTATTTGATTCTATTTTTTCAAATAATGATAGTTTTTATAGTCCGGAAAGTTCGTAAACATCGTTGTTTTCATGGTAAAGCATTTCAAACAAATTGAATCCCTTCCATATTAACGATTGCTCGAATTTTCATATCAATATAAAAATTAGAATATTATTGGTACCTATCTTCTGTTCGAATTGCAATATGTAATATAATCAAAATGCTAAAAATTCTGTTGTACAAAGAAATATACTGAAGAAATATGTCTCATTGATTTGTTATTCTACACGGTTGCCAAAAAAATAGTGTACGCAATATATCCACAAATAGTTTGGACTCGTGCTTGAATTTTGTCTACTTGTTTTAAAAAACTGTATTCTCCGGACTTTTAATGGAAATGAATATTTTTCTGTGACTTCAGTTGGAGAACAAAGAGTCAATGCAATACATTTCGGATTCAAGAAAATCATCCATCATACAAGACATTTCAAAAGACATACTTCTTCATGATAGCTTCATTTCAATGACCCAATAGAGGTAGACCCCGTTATTTACATTTCAGAGTGCAGGCAACAGCGAGATACAGTCTTAGCCCTATGTTTGTTGTCATTCTTTTTATGGAACATAGTTGGTGCCACTTAATCAAAATGTTGGAAAAGCTGATTTTCGATGAATTTTGTGCTCAATTTTCTGTCTTCTTAAAAATCTCAACATGCTTAATTTCACAAACAGACATTGTGTACTTTTGAATATATCTGTACAAAAATATGTGAATAGAAATCAATTTGCGATTAGTATTGTATTTGATCAATATTAGTCATGATCATGTACTTCAAACAATGTTGAAAACGTGAATAAACTCAATATAAACCCATCTAATTTTATCACTGAGAGTGACTTGTTAAAAAATATATGAAGAGGAATATTACAGTTAATGTTGGTTTTGTTTCAAATTCATCCCGATTTTTTTATACGAACAAGGCATTTATAAATGAATGTCCCTGTCACAGCCATCTTCTTGAAATAGGTGATCGAGAACATGGAAATGAGAAAGTCAAGGAGTTCCTGAATCAATCAAATTTTCGTGGTTGTTGTAGTACTGGTTGTTCTGTTAATGGAATATCATCAACTCGAAAGCAATAAAAGAGCATGGGCAAAACCCTATAAAAATACTGTCGGGAGAATGTTACTACTAATGCCGGTTGGATCTTCTCACAATCTAAGTCTAATCTGCAGAGATAATTCATACTAATCATTCATTCTTACCTGTTCAAGTTCAGATGTGTTTGTGATTTGAGAATAATGGCCTCAGTTAATACCAATTAGCCAAACCTATGTAAATAATATACAAGTGCTCAGATCTTACGTAATATTCATTTACGTTTCAGGTGGGTACAATAGGAGAAGGGGTAACTTCCAACCTCGTTTCAGGGGAGGATATCGAGGTCCCAATCCTCGCCAATATCCCCACGATCAAGACGAAGAATACGAAAAGTACATCTCTAAATTTCTGCATGAGCATGACGACCGTATATACGTCGAAAGAAAACGTTCATATTCCCCACGTGGCCGTTCAAGAAGAAGCCGATCCCGTTCCGACAGCCGAAGACGTTCCTATAGTCGATCTCGAAGTAGATCCCGGTCCCGATCCTTCAGATCTAGATCTCATTCTCGCAGACCCAGATCGCGTACCCACAGATCCAGATCTCATTCTCGCAGATCCCGATCTCGTTCTCACCGATCCCATTCTCGTTCTCACCGATCCCATTCTCGTTCTCACCGATCCCATTCTCGTTCTCACCGATCCCATTCTCGATCTCACAGATCCAAATCGAGATCTAAATCAAGAGGAAAGTCGCGAAAATCCCATTCCAGAGAGAGGCGCCGATCCAGATCTAAGTCGAAGAAGTCTCCTGAAAGATCGCGTAGAAGCATATCAAGATCGAGAGATGAGAAAAATTCACGGAGAACTGGATCTCCATCGAAAGAGAAATCCCAAAAATCACTATCGTCAAGAAGTCGAGATAAGTCACAGAAAAACAAAGAAACGTCTCGATCTAGGGACGGGTCGCGTTCTAGAGAAAAGTCTGTTGATAGCTCTACATTCTTGACTCCAAAGCAGCTATTACAGCAGAGATCTGACAGGAGAGACCGTTCTAAATCATGGTCACTGCCTAAGGAAGATGACAAAAGTCGATCTTGGTCAAAATCACCTGAGAAAAAATAAATATTTGTAAGAGTATATTTTCAGTAAATTCTGAATCATTCAAATTATCAGTCATTTCTTGATCTATCACCATTTACTTGTTTTATTTTTCCAACATAGTTGTTGCTTTTTTTATGTTAAAATTGAATTGATTCCAAGTTACACATTTCTAGCTCTGGAACAACTTTGAGCTGAAGCGCTTTTTCATGCCTTTTCAACACACACTTGAACAATGTAAAGAATGTGATTACTGGTGACAGTTGACTTCCAGAATGGCGATCTTTGTCTTGAGTTTGAATGAGTTACTATTCTGGAATCTGAATTAAGTTTCTGTCCTTACAGATAAACAAAATTCTCATCAATAAGTCACTAGTTTCTTTTCGTCAGAAGTATATTTCAATTTCCACATTCAGGAGTGCAACTAGAAGGCGGAGCCTTGTGTGAAAAGGGATGGCTAATATTCGTGGTTGTATGGGTGCTCCAGATATTTTTGGTAGTTGCATTTGCTAGTTCTACTGGAAAGAATCTTTGAATGTAGTGCTCGACAATATCTAGGGCAATATCGAAAATCTTGCGTGTGTTTGAGACAATTTCAGGTGTGACTTAACTCACATCATCATTTTCGGACGATCATTTCTTCAGTAATAATAAGTTTACTATCTTTGGACTTCAGTTCCATTAAAAAATTCATAACGGGATGAGGTTTGGAGATCTGCTGGCCACTCTATTGTTCCGCGTCAACTAAACGAAGTTTTTCGAGAAAAAATTCAAAGTCAAAATCATTGTGATTGTTTTTTCCTCTGTCACTTAATTTCATGTAGAAATTTCACGTGCAGATGGAATAATCGACTTATTCACAATGAAAGTGAATCAAAATATCTACATAAACTGAAAAATCAAATGTATTATAGATAAATAATTTATTGACACATGCAGAATATGGTTTTATAGTACGTCAATGGAAGAAAGTAATGCATGAATGTTTCTAAATATAAAACATATTACAATATAAAATATATGATAGTCCTATCAAATAAAAATCTGATTACAAAAAATGATAATGAATAGAAACGTGTTCCATTCATTACCACAATAGACAATATAAAAAATACAATGACGCAGTTGCACCAAACGATTTTTTTAGAAAATTCTCTGGAAGAACTTGTGAGTTTGTAAAAAAAATATACGAACCTAGGTCGTCCGGCTGAAATCCGGCCTATCAGACTGTTTTAATAATTCCATTTATCGACAAGACACATATTACAAGCGTTCAGTATACGTATGAAGATATCACTGTAAAAAACTTAATAATTGAATTATTGTTGTATTGTCGTTATTTCTAGATAAAATTCCAAAGCTATAACAGGCATGACTTGAATATAAAGGAGTTCTCTGTGCTTTGCACAACTCGATGTTTCGTCAAGGAAGATACCTAACACCTTATATAACTAGAGATTGTATATATGATGATTCAAAGTGATCACTATCAGATTTATCTGCACAGCGATTGGTACCAAATATCAAAGAATATTTATGGTGTGTATCTATAAAAGAATATATTAGAGTACTCATGAGAGCACTCTCTTGAATTCGAAACAGATTTTCCAGAAAAAAAAATCCAGTAATCAGGACACATTTGCATCACTATAAAGATGTTGAAATAAGTAGAAATGTTTGGCTTCCAACGTGTTGCATGTTTCCATTGTAGTTTGTGAAATTAGACCTGTTCCCGTACGGAAGACATGTAGAACATGGATTGAGATGCTGCGACCACCTACAAGATACCCCCCAGATAAAATCGAAATTTATACGAATACTTCAAATCAATTTGGGCCAATCTTAAAATGAAGATATTTTTTCGTTATTTTTTATAAGAGCTTTTTTGTTGATTCCCATCAGTCTGGGCAATTTTTATTTATATTTCATGACTGCATTTTACGATTAAATATATTTCAGTTCATTATTCGTTTTTTTATAAACCAAACAGGGGCTCCAGTACGACCCCGTCACCTGAGTTTACTGTCACAAAATAATAACTTTCTGTATCACTGTCCTTGATTCTCCCCCGTCCATTGAATTTAGAATTTGCAGAACATTGAACAAAGAGTACCGAGAGTCGATTCATGCTGCTTCAGCAAAATACTGATCTAAGTACGAGTCCTCGTTTTTCTTTCGTTTGGTCTCGAGTACGAGTACTTTTGAGAACCGAGTACGAAAATCTGTGCGAGTCCCCCATCACTACTTATATGGATGCAAGATTGCACTCAGCAAGACTGTTTTGTGTCTCCGGCTCGTGTTGCATAACGTAGCAGTTACGCTTACATAACGGTAGAAGCTTCGGTCAAATTCGTTTGCTCAGGAAGTAAAGTCTATCCCTACTCGAGAGAGATAGAGAAAATAAGCTCCTCCTACCCTTACCCCCTACCTAACAGTCCTAAGGACCTGTTTTTCAATGCAAGATATCTATCAGATGAAAATAACATTCTCCATCCTTATCACTTCCAAACATTACTCACGCGCACCCTCTCATTTCTTTCATCTATCTGACAGATAACTTATCGTTGTTCTTTGTATTGAAAAACTTGTTATGCACTGTGGTCTTGTCTCTGCTGTGGTGTTACGAAATGTGGATAGAACAAGATGCTCCTTTGATATTTATTCTTTTTAGTACATTTTCTCCGGATTTAGTACTTTTTTTCATGATTTAGTACATCATTGCAATTGCTTTTTCATTCTGGCAGCACCAACTGGTGCTCAGTCCAAGTCCTAACCTCAACTCAAAGGCAAGACACCTAACCCAATTAGGCATTCCAGATACTTGTCAAAAATGTCAAATAAATCGAAATGAACCAATCGGCGGCATCTGCCCCCCAGGAACTTTCGTTTGTTATCTTTTTTATAAGTGTGTGATTGGTTAAAACTGGTATTTGCCCCCCAGACATAACCTGATCTGGAATGCCTAATTGTAAACAAGTTATTTCATATTTACTTTCGTTTTTGAATTTTACATATATGATCTGTTCTTTCACAGATCAGTGTATCAAAATATACAAATAACACTTTCAGTGTATATAAAAAAAAAGCAGCTACCCTGAAGGGACTGAAATATCACAAACAATTTTATTTTTCTATGAAAATTGCCATGGAAAATAAGAACCCCACAAAATGTTGCGATGGTGAAAATGTCAATCAAAAAGTCAAAGTATTAGCAATTCACGGATATAGACAAAATGCTGAAACATTTAAAGCAAAAACAGGATCATTTCGTAAAATGTTACATAAATGGACTCAATTTACTTACATTACTGCTCCACACAAAGTTATTTTGGTGGACGACCCCAATGATTTGGGAAAGAATGATGGCCCAGACATAGGTCAAAGCAAGGATGAAGGTATTAGCAAATGTATCGATTACTACATTCCTTTCTGATTATAATTTTCTGGGTAGAATAAGCAATAATGCTTTTTTCTTCATTTCATAGAACAATATGGATGGTTTTTCAATAGGGATGATAAAACATTCAGGGGAATCAGAAAAGGTGGACCAGCTATAGGCTTTGAAGAAAGTGTAAAAGTTATTGAAGATGTGTTTGAAAAAGAGGGTCCATTTGATGGCATTTTAGGATTTTCACAAGGAGCATGTTTTGTGGGTCTGCTTTGTGATTTGCAACAAAGGGGATGTAAGTAATAATATTAATTGTATTCATAAACAGGTTGAATCCACTTATTGTATATGTATAAACGGTATTTTTTTTAACTATCAACGATTATTGTTGACAGTGGTTCTAATCACTCAACAGAATATTGTCAACCAGATTGAAATATTAATGATTTTATTTTGTTGCAGTGACAAAGTTCAAGTTCAGTTTTGCAGTTCTATCATCGGGCTTCAAGTCTGGGAGTTTACCCCACCTGAAATACTATAGTGATAGAATTAACCTTCCATCTCTTCATATTTTTGGGGAAAATGATCAAATAATTCCAACTGGTATGGAACTTAACCATTAACATTTATATTTTCATTAAAATTATATTTCAGAATTTATTTTTCAACTATCGCATAAAAGCTGAGCCTATTTTGTTCGAGTATCTAGAAGAATTCTGGCAGTCCCACATAGAGGACACCTGGTTGACAAATTTTATTTTTATTTCATCTTTGGTACTTATAGAGGTACTTTCTCCAAGAAATTATCCACGGGATATTTGAAAAAATGGTCAGTTTTCTGTTCACTTTTAAAATTGTTTACTCTGATAACATACCCATACCAGAGGTCATATTTAGTTTTTACTCATGAATGGGAGGAGTTCTTGAGAACATTTAAGCCGTTCTTTGTTATTTTTGTTATATACAAGTTGAACGGAAATGTTGCTCAGGTGATGGAGATTATTCAATCTTTTTTCAGAAATGAGCGAGGCATTGAGTCACTGCTTTGAAGAACCCATCATTGTGAAGCATCCTGGTGGTCATTATCTTCCTGCAACTGCAGCCCAAAAACATGAATACCAAAAATTTTTCAAGATTCAGTTGTGGCATAAGGAATATAGGGAACAGCAAGCTGAGAAGGCTCAACAATAAAAAATCACGAATAAAAAAGGAGCAAGATAATATATTTCCATTCCTAATTTTGGATCATGTATCAAGATCTGTAAATAATTTTATTTATTTCTGAAATGAATATGTATAGTAATTTTTTTTCTTTATTTTGATTCAACTGTTAGACCAATGAATAGGGATCAAAATTTCGATGTTCCAAATGTTGAATTCACAAATCCAATATCAGGCAGCTATCTTGACCTGCCATAAGTCTCTGGACTTGTGAACGCAAAACACGTTGAATGGGCTGATCCCAATTTTTGCTCAAACAGGGGTTATATTGTCGTCCTAAATATAATTCGTGGTATGATTAATAACCTATAATTTTTTGGAATATCAATTCATTGGCAATCCCAATGCAAGAAAATACAACTCGTCCTGCGGACTCGTTGTATTTTCAGCTTTGGGATTGCAATTCATTAATATTCCAAAAAATTATCGGTAATAATCATACCACTTATTATATTACCCCTGACAATATATTGCATGTAGGTTTCGTATTTATATAAAATGAGGAATTTGGGAGAACAAAAAATTCGATAGAAAAACTAAAAAAGTTTAAAAAATTCCAAGAGAGCAAGAAGCAAGTTTTGAACTATAAAATTCAATGACTCAGATTTTTTTAAACGTCAAAGTTAATTTTTCATTCAAATACCAACTGCAAAGTCATTCCATTCATTTCTATATATTGTTGAAAGAAAAATTATGTATCTGCTGATACAATAAAGATTTTCCGACATATATACCGAGATATTTGCAGTTTCATTTGAGAAGTGATAAAGGGACTGGCAATTTTACCCCTCAGGATCACTATTTTTTATTGTTTTAATATTGTCAAACTATTATACTGAATAAAATATATTTTTCAGTATTTTGCTTCAATATTTCTCGATCGAGGGTTATTTACAGAATTGACTCTGATTTGATTTTTTGGTTATTAGAAATTCCATGTTTGCAACAATTAAACATGATTCTGAAATTTTTGCAATTTTTTTATCGGAGCAAAAAAAATTATAATATAAACCATATTATGTTATCTTAATATTCATGAAAATGTTTCTAAAACAGATATTAATTGTGAGTATTCACCAGTGTACAGGAGAGAACGAAAAACATAATTTTGATCAAGTGTTAAACTACCCTAGATGTGATTCCAAATTCGAATATTGATTTCAATTTTTAACAACTTCTTTGAATGAACTTTTTGATTATGTCAAGAATTAGATATGTCGTTTACACCTGATCAAATCCTATTTTTCGTCTCCCCTGTACACTGTTCGGGAATTTGAAATTCTTACAACACATATGCAAGAATTCTGCAATATACCAAATTTTATAAGGAATAAAATTTTCTGACAAATCGTTAATAAAAAAGTTTTTCATATGGTGAAAATTTTTGAATCTCAGTATAGAGTCTGGACCACACTTTAATAGGCAAGCCATTATAGCCGTATTCGTCTATTTATGAAACCCTATAAAAGGTATGTTTCATCCGGCATACAGATGGGTGAAGGTCGACCTCTATCCGTCTTTTGGACAATTATTGTACGTTCACCAGATTCAAATCCGATTAATTTTTATCCTCTGGGGATATTAAAAAGGCCTTTATGCACGAGAACTCCGAAGAATTTCAACAAAATTAAAAGAAGTATAAATCTTCACGAATTGAACACCATTGCTGTACGTATACTGCAGCCAAAGTACTTCCATATAATACCTTTACTTAACACGAAATTTTAGGTTTTGACATTTTATTTATATGATTGGGCGGCTATTTTCATCAATTTTAGTTCGCTTGAAGTTCTTTTTGACGAAATAGCCATAATAATTTGTTTTAAACCAAATAACCAACTTATATTGAAAATTCAAGTCTGCTTTGATCGAACTTCATTTTTTATTAAAATTCTTGGAATTTGCGTTGATGTTGGCAAGCTGATTATGCGTGGCAAAGCAATTCATATTTCAACAATTCCTGAAAACCCTGTCAAATGAATTGAAAAAAAAGACACCATTGAAAAAAAAAAGTCATCACTCGAAAAGTACAAAAAATCGAATAACGTACAATGGGGTGTATACCGGGTGTACCAGAATTTTCGTAGCAAGCGGCATTTTGGTTATTGTTATATATATATATATATATATATATATATATATATACATATATATATGTTGAATATCGAATGGACATTCACAGAAATCACTGAAAATCCTTCGTCCTTGGTTGAGCCTATTGAAAGTCACCTCCACCCCTATTTTGTCAAATGGAATCCCCCACTTTTTTTCGTAATAGAATCATATTAGATCATTGTTCATATGGCGATTAAATTAATTTGGATATTCAAAACATGCTTGTTTCTTTTTCAAATTGCTTCATCATTGCAATTTTTTGTTCATTAAAAAAAAATTGTTTTCAGAAGACGCCTTCTAAATATTTTTTCCTCCATAGATTTTATCACAATTGTACTGAAAGACAAAGTAATCATTGATTTTCAACAATGCCGACCTAAGCTAAATAGTAATAAAAAAACAACATAAATAACATTTTCTACTGCTACTCCACTTCTGGGAGAATTGAGTTTATCTGAATAAGATTTTACGTTTCCTCATGTTATGACATATACCGTTTTTTTGTGTTTTCAGGTTTCTCTCCATATATTTGTCATATTCATATTATTTTATGTTATTGATGAAGAATTTCTCAATCTTCATGATGGCGTACAAAAACCAGAATATGAAGATTTTCTTGAGATACTTTTTCTTTTTTTTCCGTTTGCATAACGAATGTATTAGTCGTATCAAGTTTCAATTCGTCAATTGTTACCAACCATAACACAATTGTTGGCCTAATTGTCGTCCAACAAAAAGAAACGCTATCTACTGTTTTTGTTTACTTTGAACCGAAGATAAGAAAAGCGAGTTTGCTCAGTTTCACGCTAATAAATTTTGTTACTAATGCTGAACATTCAGTGTGTGCCTCCGGCAATGTGAAGGTACATCGTAAGAATCAACCCACAAAGTGTTAATATGAACTTGCTACAGTCAAAAATATTCTCCCTCACGGTTTTGGGGTTGGCGAGTTTGTTTGTGGGAATTCTCCCCAATTGTTTCGCCCATCACGGTCGGAGGCAATGGCCGCTTCTTCTGTCCAGCCTTCTTTGCTTCGGAGGAGGGGTTTTACTGTCCACGTCCTTGCTCCACATCCTTCCAGAACTTAGAGCCAGCGTGCCCGAGGAGTACAAGCAGTACACGGAATTGGTGTTCTGTTTGGGGTTTTTCGTGCTGTACATGCTGGACGAGATTGTCCACTACTTCTACGGAGACACGCACGAAGTTGATATCCTCCACGGGCACAGCAACAACAACGACAAGAGACACTCTTATTCGTGTACTTACGGGGCCGTGGAAAGGCAGTCTTTACTCGAAAAGGGAATCAAGCAACCTCCGTATAACCCTTCGTTCTACAGAGCTAGGAGCGATAGTTTTTTGTTTTATGACCAGCAGCCGCCTTCGCAGCTGTGCCATGTGGGACATCAGGAGCCCTGTAGTTCTGCTCCGACTGCTAGTGTTGGACTTCTGGCTGCCCTCTCTGTTCACGCTCTGCTTGAGGGACTCGTCATAGGTTTGGAAGGAACTTCGGACAAGGTGAATATTGAGAATTATTGGTCGCTACCGAAAAAACTTCTGCTATCTGCAGGAAAAGTCTTACTCCAGACTTTATTTTTTTCAACACATAATAATTTTTTTATCATTAATCAATGTCCTAAAAGTGAAATAATAGCTAGCCTGAATTCAAGTCTACAACATTTATATCACGAAAGAGGAACATACAATATATCTGTGAAGTCTGAAATCAGTGCAAACAATAATATTAATCTACAAGATAAAAAACTTGAATCAATAAAAATTCTTTCGATGCTGATTTGAATAATTTCAGTTCAAGAATAGAAACATTGAAAATCATTTGGCCAAATATAGATGGAGAATTGAAAAGGACATTTTTTTAAAGGTACATGTAGATCATTATGCTGTAATTATATTGACTAAATTCACTTGAGCATTAGTTTAGAGTATTTTAAATTACAGTATACAAATATATAGACTTCAAAAATAAACAGAACACCGCGTGAATCAAAGGATAGGAGATAAAAATCATTTAATTTGAATTTTTGTAGTTTGTAAGCCTCAGGAAAAACCTTTCCTCGGCAAGGAGTTCCAAAGTTCAGCTGGGCTGTTGAAAAAATAACCCTGAGCAAGAGAGGTTCGACAGGTCTCCAACCTCACAACAAAGGGGTGGAAATTCTGCAAGTATGAGAAATACAACTTCGAAAATGTATCGAGAAGATGAAAGAATGTAAACAATTAGTAGCGATTCTTATCTTTTGAACAAATCATTTTTATCAGCAGTCTCGGAAGCTACGATAGTGAATCCGCCAGTTCTGGTCGTTTTTCCATTATTTGAACTTCAGAAATACCAATATCTGTACTGTTTGAAAGTCATTATTTGTAGTGGATGGATTTGAATAAATTCACGAAAATTATGTGCAATTTTGTTGGGAAGTCTGAAAGTTATTTCATTTAGAATTTTTTTTATTCACACTGTATATTCAATGGGAAAGTCATGGGGAATTCCTAGCATCCTGCTCGCGAGAAATTGCTATATATATTTATGCAGTCAATCAGAATAACGGTATAAAAAGTAAATAGATAAAATTATTCTTTGTATGTCGGATGCTTTATATGGTATTTTTTGCATTATATGCTTGAGTTGAACTCATGCGTTTGGCGTTGACCTTCCCATACCTCCTTAAACCCTTTAACGATCGTACATAATCGTAGAATACAGAATATTCAACAACTTTTGACGCAATTGTACATGGTTGAAAATTTGGTGGAGTCCTAGGGAAGAACAGTTCCTTTAGAATACTTCAACTTCAGTTACTGTTGAATCGATATTGATTTTGCCATATCTATTTGAAGAAATGAGAGTTATTTAACTGTGAGGGCTTTCTTTTTTTATAGAGATTAGCCTATATCATCAAACTGATATTAGTCCGATTCGACGTGAAAAAAATTGATATTGAATCTACATACTATAGAGAAAGTCATATAATTATAATTCAAGGTCTTGAGACATTGCCAGCGTTGATACTTTCTGTAGAGATTTCAAATACCCTAACACCAACTGATATTATTTGCTCTCGAGGCTCGTTTCGCTAACAAGGTTTGCATCTTCAGGAGAAGAAAACTGATACTTCAATATTAAGTAGTTCAAAAACTACCTGTTAAGTTTTTTTTGGTCCGGACTTCGTCTATTGACTACTAATTATTCTAATTTATTTCCCAACAACAAACTGAAAAGTAGACTAAAAGGATAGACCCTTTGTCACCATTGATACATTTTTTTCATTTTGTTATTTGTAGACTCTCGAGTGCATCGAGTAGCCTTATGTGAAAATAATGTAAGTTTGGTGTCTACAAAAAGTTAGTCTACTTTTAGACCGAATTCAATCTCATCGTTTATTATCTGAATTCTTCCGTTACTCCAAGTCTATGACGGTAAAAAAGGTGTAAACTGTGTATTTATCTCATACAGCACCGATTCATATGAAAATGTGGATATAGGTTCTACATACCCTCTATTTCAAAATCTACCCTGTGCCGAGGGTTGCTTTTCTGGAGGGGAGGGTTAAAAACACCCCTATTCAAAAAAAATATCAAATTTTAGATTGGAGCATGTAATAAACTGAAATCATATTTATATCAGTAAAATCAATCAATTGATGATTTTTAATATAATTTATGGTTCAGTAATCAGTGTCAGCCCTTAACACCCCCCCTTGTGACAAAATATCATCAGAAAATAATAATTAACATGTTATTTGGCAGTTATTCAACTTATTCAGTATCTATTTGCATTTAATTTGAGATTTAGCTAATATCTACCATCTACTTCAAAGTTGAGGTTGTGTCTGGGGTTGATTTTCATTCATCAGAGGTGAAAACTACCCCTATTCAGAAAAAAATTACAAAATACTAGTTTTGAGCGTGCAGTCATCTGTAAATACGTTGAATTAACCTTGATAGACAATTTCTGATCTATTAAATAGTTTTGACCCCTAAAAACCACCCTTATGATAGTTTTCATTAAAAAATTATATCGAAATTGTTATTGAGTAACCGGGAAACCCAACTGTATGAAAATTCAGATTGAGACTCTACTTTAAAGTTACCTCTGTACTCAGGGTTGCTTTTGATTTTTTAAGGGTGAAAACTACCCCATTAAAACAAGGTTAGGTCTAGATTTGAATGTGTGATCGATTGAAATCATATAGTTTCACTAGGCCTAAAATATAGTTACTATGTGTATTCTTCAATATACTAATGCACATACTCAAATTTCTACAAAAATTGTTTTTGTTTTTTTTCCCATAACTCGCTTAGTCTTCAAGCAATCAAATCCACCAAAGAAGTATTTTGTACCTTTTTTCAAGGGCTATGAGATCATTCACATGATTTTTAGTTTCAGATTATATTTTTGAAAAGGTTCATGCTGAAAGGGCTCAAAAAAGGTACTTTGCGCGAACCCTCACAATATTTAACTGGCCATATCTTACTCTATTTTCATCCTGCAGAAAAAAATGAAACACCAAAATTTTCAGAGAAAAATAACCTTCAATTTTGTACTACATAAAATTTTGCATGTGATCAATACTTTTCGAGTTATTTCGAAGAAATGGTGATTTTTCGCTGAATTACGTATATGATTTTTTCTCTTCAATCTCAATTTTTCCAAAACTACGTACCTACAATTGATAAAAAAACTCAAAACTCATCATTAGAACATGAATGAAGTGAATAATGGAGTAACAACGATTTTTGTCAAAGGGGAAGGAAGAGAGGATCAGTTATTCACAATTTTTTTCAACGAAAAAATAGGATTCAACATTATTTCCTTCATACCTCGGTCAGTTTTGATGCTAGAAACTTTTATGAATAACGAAAATAAAGGATTTTCAGAGGACTTGAAATAAGTTCCAATGAGTTTTTCCCGAAAAATGCATTGGTTTTTGGTTATTAGGATGAGAACTGAATCGAATAAGCCATATCACAATTCATAGTATAACTATTATAATCTAAGGTTAATATTGTCTAATTGAACGACTTTTTCAGGTGCTCATTCTGCACATATTAAAATAAATATCACCTGTTTTCCCCACACTTGTGAGTATTTTTCTACTAAAATAATAGATATGCGAACACTAGGCCAATTCTATCTTTTACACATTGTTATAAGGAACCATTAAATTATTTTTAATATATTAATTTTTTTCAGTTCAGTTATATTCAAGAAATATTTTATAGCTTTGTTCCGTTTGTTCCGTTTCTGGGTTAGTAAACCTACCACAATCTGAAAAAAATAAGAATTAGTTTTGGAATGTATACAAGTGTAGAAGGGCAGATTTTTAATCTACCCCGAAAATTTGCTGCGTCTATCGAAAAACAGTTCTTTCTGGATAGAACAAGTCCAATTAGTCAGCAACTTCTCGAATATCTCAAATTTTGCATATCAAAAAATAATGAGAACCAATAAATATATATATGAAATATATATATATATATATATATGAATATATATATATATGTGTGTTGTTGTTGAGTTCGGGTTGAACCGCGTCTGGAGTTTTGTTCTCGACGTTTCGGCTCCGATTTTGGAGCCATTTTCAAGAGTAAATGTGACTTCGATCTAAGGAGTAGGCAGATTGAGACCTTAGAAAGAACTCGTGACGAGACCTGGGGAGTAGGCAGATTGAGGCCCCGGCGTCAAGTCACAAACCCTTGCCCCCTGTGACAACACCTGAGGAGTAGGCAGATTGAGACCTCAGCGTGAAGTCACATTTACTCTTGAAAATGGCTCCAAAATCGGAGCCGAAACGTCGAGAACAAAACTCCAGACTCGGTTCAACCCGAACTCAACAACAACATACAACTGACCGCGGAAACCTATCCGAACACACACACACACATATATATATATATATATATATATATATATATATATATATATATATATATATATATATATATATATATATATATATATATATATATATATATATATATATATATATATATATATATATATATATATATATATATATATATATATATATATATATATATATATATGAAAATACTTTTCGTTAACGGTTCGGAAACTAAATCCGTTTCCGTTCTCAAAACTTATACGCAAATTCCTGTTCAAAAGAAAATATCTCTTACGGATTTAGTTTTTCGAAAGGTTAACGATGAGTATTTTCATATATAAATTAGTTCTTATTATCTTTTTGATGGGCAAAATTTGGGATATACGAGAAGTTGCTGACTGATTGGACTCGTTCTATCCAAAAAGAACTGTTTTTCAATAGAAGCAGCAACTTTCCGGGGTAAATTAAGAATCTGACCATCTACACTTTTATAGGTTCCAATATTGATTCATATTTTTTCAGATTGTGGTAGAGGTTACAAACCCAAAAAACTTTAGAACAAATCTTGATCCACCACAAAATAATGACGTTCAAACAGTACTTTATAGCTGACTCGAAAACTGAAATAAAAAATGATCTTTCTTCTCCTCCGAATCAAAAATAGAAATTACAACTTCTATAAAAGAAGTGAAATCAAAAAAATTCATAAAAAGAGTGTATTTGTAAATTTGTTCAATCAAAAAATTCACAAACAGAGAGGGATGATAATATTTTTTGATTTTACTTGCTTGATAGAAGTTGTAATTTCTGTTTTTGATTTGGAGAAGAAGAAAGATAGAAAATAATTTCTCAAACTTCAATAATTCCTTCACAAAAATAGCCAAGTTTTTAAAAAAATAACGAATATTATTTCAGGTTTTGCTCTTATTAGGAGCAGTATCATCGCACAAATTGGTTGTTTCATTTTGTTTGGGAATGGAACTCGCTTCAAATCCGTTTTACTCATGCTGGAGGCACTTCGTGTATATTCTGATCTTCTCCTTAGGATCTTCTGGGGGTATCCTACTTGGGATGTTCATCACAAATATTCCACATGGGGTTCAGAACGTGCTGATACCAATATTACAGGTAAAAACGTAAAAAAGTAGGCATTTCATTAGTGATCACACAATTTTGAGAATTTATGAAGAATTCCATTTTTAAACCTAATTTTTAAAAATTATTTGAAATATTATTCTTCTATAAACTATGGATAACCCTATAGATTATTAGAATTTTTGCTATGAATTTTACCATCTGGCTTTCAATAAATACATATGATCAATGTTTTTGAGTCATTGTGCAATTCAAACAACAATTTGGGACTGATTATCGAATAATGATTTTACCATCTGGATTTCAATAAATACATATGATCAATGTTTTTGAGTCATTGTGCAATTCAAACAACAATTTGGGACTGATTATCGAATAATGAGTAATAGTGATTAATGTTTATGCCTCACAAACATATGAATAATGCTTCGAAGCGAATGATTTCAAGAGACATTTTGTCTGATCAAAAACAACAAAACATTATACAAAACAATGACGCTCGGTGGCCTTTATTCGAAATGTAGGATTCTTTTAGTTTTATTTGACAAATAATATCTCAAGAGTGACAGATTATTTATTTTCATGTTGGCTCCTTTGAATTTGATTCAGTGTAAGCCTACTCAGCTTCCATAATTTTATTTATTGTTCACTTTATCCATGAGGCAGGGTGTTTCAAAAATATATGAAAGCATGAAAGCTACGGGGAGTAGCTGTTTTTCAAACGTCCTGTATTGCGCGGATCTCATAGAAATAACTTTTTTATAGAAGTTTTGTATTCCTTTTGCATCGAATTGGAGAAGAAAAGCCAAAATTAATCGTGTTTCTTAGTAAAGATATCCTTCTTAGGCCTCTTCATACGACCGGCCGGCAGGAAAACCGGAATTACGTGACACACGATATGCAGTGACCGACATGGACGTAGAAAAATAAATTTCTACGTCCATGGTGACCGATCGATTAGTCGTTTCATATCCGCCATCCAGTGCTGTTCGACATAGACGAAAAAAATTAAACGTGCAAAAACGTTTGCTTGAAAGAAGTTGACAATGTTCCTTGCTGAATGGGAATGGTTGGGACTTTCATTGTCTTTATTTTTATATTTTTTCAGTAAAATACTGTTGTTACAAAAATCGAGATATCGAATATGAAATACTAGTCAAAAATGTAAATAAATAAGAAATCAAATGAGATATTATGGAAAATGTCGAAACCAAGTTTCAAGTTGATTGTATCTTCTTCGGGTGATGACTGACAATATTTCGAGGTGTGGTCGGCTAAAGCCCCTACTCCTCTATGGTGGGGGAAGGGGTGCTACTAACAAGGAGGCGAGCGGGTGCTACCACTAGAAGTGTGCTGATCGATCTTCTCCCTCATCGAGCCGAAGTTGGTCCATGCCTTGGATAGGCGGCCACCACTTATTCCGGATCTCCACGCTGGGACGATTGATGAAAGCGTCGTTTTTGAGGATGTAGGCGGCTTCCTTGAATTTCCTCTTGAACCAGTGCTCCTGCTTGTGTATGACCTCGGCTTCATACCATTTAATGCTCCGCTATTCCTGATTTCGTTGTTTCTCCTCGTTGTGTGTTTTTCTTGTGTTCGCCTATTCTCACTTCCAATGGTCTTTTGGTTTCTCCGATGTTTCAATAGAGTTAAATATAAAGACAATGGAAATCCGAGCCATTACCATTCGTGCAAAAACGATCACTTTGGTGTACCTGATATAGGTATTGGCTAACAAAGTACAAGAAAGCAGTATCAAGAAAATATTGGATACATCCACTAGTAGAAGAAAGAAGTACGGCAGGAGCATTTTATACGTTGTTAGGAATACTAAGAGAACAGGGAGCATCTCGTTGAAACCCATATTTCGTAACACCCACAATGCGTTATACCCACATTTCGATACACCTACATTACGTAATTCCCACATTTCATAACACCCACACTCTCCGAACGTACCCGAATGATGCGCTGTTGCCAAATTCATCCTTCTTTTAGGTTAGGTTAGGTTAAGTTAGATTGGGTTAACAGAAAATTGCAGAATATCCGGTAAATTTTGCAACAGTGCATCATTCGGGTATGTTCGGAGAGTGTGGGTGTTACGAAATGTGGGGATAACGGAATGTAGGTATATCGAAATGTGAGTATTACGCATTGTGGGTGTTACGAAATGTGGGCGCACCCAGAGAACATGAAATGTGCTGCAAATATCTTGCCATACTCATTTCCGTGCCAAGTGGAAATGGACAAGCTGTATGAGAACTGAGAAGTAATTTTCTCAGGTTTTCTCGCCGGCGCGGTGAAACAACCGGTCGTGTGCAATAGGCTTGTGTTAGGTTCATTATCAATACTTTTACTTTAGGAAATTCTCACGTTGCTAATCAATGGAAACGTCCATACACTAAATGTTAAACTAAAAGTGTCTTGTATGAACGCTTCCATTTATTTGCATTGCGACAACGTTCTCAAACTGAAAGATATAAGTGAAAGTTTGGTCTGTGATGCAGGCATTACATTTTTTCTTCAAGTATTCTTATCCAGGAAAACTCTCAAATATTATAGTTCCTTTGCGGATTAGTTTATTAACGCACAATACCTCCGTTACGCTTGGGTGCATCTTGAACCGGTTTCCAATGAAGCCCACAGTCAGAACAGTTAGAATGTTGGGAGAAAAGAAACACCACTCAATCCACAATATGAGTTGAATTTTTTCAAACGTTTCAGGGACTCGCTGGTGGTACGTTGTTATATGTAACTGTAAGCGAAGTCTTACCACGAGAAAGAGCGAGATGGCACCAGCAGCATGAAAAGAGAGGCGCAGGACTTGTTCAATTCTTCTCTGTAGCCCTGGGATTTACTCTTATGACCGTACTAACTAAATACTTAGGTGAGTTTTTGTCAATATCTACCTCGAAGATGCAAAGGTACGATTGGAACCTTGGATATAAAATTGAAACATTTTTCAACAGAACCCAAATACACAACTGAAAACACACTCCCTCGATGCGAATTGCACCAAAAAAGTTTGCATTTGAAAAAAAATTTATAATCATTAATATGGGAAAATATCATAAGTGCTATTTTTAACACATCTGACTAGATGCACGTTTTCAGGGTACCTATACAGTGACACATTAACCATATGAAAGTGCGGTTAGTTTTTGCTTGAAAAGTTGAAGAATATGAACTCTAAGTGTACTGTTTGAACGTCATTATTTTGAGGTGGATCAATATTTGTTCCGTAGTTTTCTGGATTTGTAACCTACCACAGTCTGAAAAACTAAGAATTAATATTGAAATCTATACAAGTGTAGAAGGGCAGATTTTTAATCTACTCCGAAAAGTTGCTGCGTCTATGAAAAAACAGTTCTTTCCGGATTGAACAAGTCCAATTAGTCGATAAGTAACGATAAGTATTTTCATATATATATATATATATATATATATATATATATATATATATATATATTAGTTCTTATTATTTTTTGATAGGCCAAATATGAGATATACGAGAAATTGCCGACTAATTGGACTTGTTCCATCCGGAAAGAACTGTTTTTCAATGGATGCAGCAACTTTTAGGGATAGATTAAAAATCTGCCCTTCTACACTTGTATAGATTCCAATATACGTTTTTATTTTTTCAGACTGAGGTAGGTTACAAACCAGAAAACTACGGAGCAAATATGACCTCATTTTCAATCGTCACGTGCCATTTTGAATAAGGCAAAACTGACTTTATTTTTTTTTGTAATTATAGAAAAATATAGGCGAAAAAGTTGGCGCTGTGGTACTGGCTCATGATAGAGAAGTGGTGGGTTTGATCCCCCAACGGGGCATAGTTTTTTATATTGAGAATTTCTTCTGCGGTATAGCGTAGGCGTAGGGAGTTGATATCAAACCTACTTGCTGAAGGACTTTGATCGAAATCGATAGCGATTGGTATTAAAATACCATCATTTAACTCTTTGCTGCCACTTCGATCTTTCTTATTAGGGAACTTTCGCCCTGCGTGATTCAAATTTGATACTTTTCCTGAATTCGGAATTCACGTGAAAATTTTTGCGGAGTTAATAATTTTATTGACATGTGACGCCTCAAGAAATTTGTCCCATCTGCAAATTTTTTTCAGTTATAATTGATTTGAAATGATAGAGTCAGTTTAAAATGAAGTTGAAAAAAACGAACTTTGCACCATAAAATATAATTTCTGAAGAGAACGCTCGTTGTTTTCTGCAACAGGAAATCCTACTCCATAAATTTTTTTCTGAGACATTTTCAAAATTTTCAAAAAATACCAGTTTTTTGAAAATTTGCTTAAAAAAAAAAGGTCAAAATTGTTAGGGTCTAGCATAGCAGTTGTGGTGTTCAAATAAAGATTATATGTATCATTTATTTAACCAGTCATCCCCGTTTTCATTTTCTAATTTTATTATTTTCAGATTACGATGGATGACGGTGGAGCGCACCTGATATATTTATTAGAATTCATTGTTCAAAATGTTTGAATATGAATGCGTGAGACGTTTTAACGATTACCATTTGCCGGAATGATTTATCATTTATTTGTTATTATTTATTCTGTAGAGTTGGAACGAAGAATAAAGTGAATTCTGAAACAGAACTGTCCTTGTTCAACATCATAGCAAAAAGGACAAACATTGCTATCCCTCTCCTATTCACTCTCTCGTTCTATGATTGATTTAGGAGAAATAAATGCTTTTATTTACGACTAATACATAATGTAAGTATTATACTTATGGCTTCTGCAGTATAATGCCATATATTATCCCCTTAGGAAATAATGGTGAGGGATTTATAGTAATAGTCTTTATTCTGGTTATCGTATCACAAAATTTCTCGAATTGAATATTATCATGGCAAGGATATAACCAAACTCCAAAGTGTTAGTGTCAAACGCGTGGATATAGTGTTTGTGTATTTGTATTGAGATGAATGAAACTGAAGAATCATTTATTTATGATAAATGAATTAGTCGTAGATAAAATAGAGTATATTACTCGCAATAATGACTATTATTCTCTCTGCATATTACTCCCTCGCTGCTGACGTGGATCGGTTCGTAAAAATTCCTCGAGAATAATAGCCATCATTATAGACTCTGCATAATCTTCTATTTTTATATTATAAGGAAGACATGACAGGCTGGCTCGTTACGACGACAGGAACAAAACTCTCAAATTCTTATATCTTCAAAACCGTAGCCTACCGTCATTGAAAAGAAAATACTTTCTGGCTACGGGCCTACGGGCGAGTTTTTAAATTCATCGATGAGTCATCTGGTGTAATCAACTATTAGCGGACCTGTGGCCACTTCGTTGGGCGTCAATTATAATGAAGGGGGGGGGGGGGGGGCAACCAAGAGAGAATTTCGGGATTTACTAAAGCGTGGCAGATTAATATACAGGGGGATACCTTGTACCCAGCTAAGTACTTCAAGGATAAAGGAGCAGATTACTAAAAAAAAATTGATCATCTGAAATTCTCGAGCGCGTCAGATTGAGGTAGGGTGAGTTAGTTACATCCTGAAACGTGTATATTCCATCAATCTGACAATTCGAGAGTGACCTAAAGAAGGAGGAGGGCTAAAAAGTTGTTGAAAAAACATCATCTCGACATTCTCGAGCGTGGCAAATTTTTTTTATTTTGAAGGGAATAATTCGAGAATTACAAAAAATGTATAATCTGACGATTTCCACAAGCCGAAATAATAAAAATTCATCGATAAAGTTTAATGCGTGCAGCTGCGTGTTGCCTATATTTTCCGCTCTCCGCGTTTCTATTTCTCTCTCACTCTTTCTTTATCTATTGCTCTCTCACTCCGTCCCCACTCTGGTTTCTGTTGCATGACGCCATGACAGTTTATCACACAGACTCGTTCGTGGCATGATAATGTTTACAACGAATAATATCCAACGTTTTAGAATTCAAAAATTTAATTGCTCAATTATTTTTTTAAAAATACAAGTATTCTACCAAAAAAACATACACGTTTTATTATTTATATTTTAAAAGAATGAAAAAAAAAATCAAATTGACAGAATAGGCGAATCCCTCCAGATAATTGTCAGATTAGGATACGGCAACATCTAGGACGTAAAGATGAACCATATATTTCTTAATCTGACGCGCTTGTGTATTTCAAAATGACGATTTTTTTTCACATTCTAATAACGGCCGCGAGACTGTGTCACATCCAAACCGTCAGATTTTTATATGAAAGCTTTTTTTAGGTTCACTTAACATCCCCTCAGAAAATCTGACGCGCTCGAGAATTTTTTTTTCATTTTCAACCCTTACGTACAACCACCCCCATCAAGGGAACAATCTGATTAATATCCGTACATTTTTAGAAATATGTAGTGCATAGATGATATCAATACATGACTCGCTCGAGTATGTCCATGCAATAGTTTTTTTTTTACATTTTTGAAAATCTATAGTCGCTCCCCCCACCGATTAAAAGGTATACATTATATAAAAATTATTTTTTTTATCATCTAAGCTTCGCAACCCAATGGGTCTGTCTCTATGACGCTCGAGTAAGTCCCGATTTAGCATCGTGGGCTCTCCTACTGTTATGTTTGTGATGCAATTATAATGTGTAGTTCTTAGTACTAAGCTTTTTCAGGTTTATCACAAGGGTCTGCCTTCTGGACGCACTCGAAGGACTGTTTGATAGAAGTCGAAAATGTTATTAACCCCTTTTTCACCCCATTATCCGATTAATTTCAATAAAATATAAAAACCGTCTTCCATCAATTCTGAAAAATTGTTTATACGAAATTTGAAGTAGGTGGGACCTAGGAATCACGTTGTCCCATACAAACTTTGACCCCGTTTTTCAACCCCTTATACAGTTGAATTTCGGAAAACCCTTTCTTACCGTCGGAAAGAAATTCCAAAAAACGACGGCCTTCAAACCCGAATCAGAGTAGTGATACTGAAAATCTCGGCCGCTAAAGCTTTTTCCATTTTGTCAATTGGACCAGTATTTATGGAGATTACCCCCTACGAACAAAGTTTGAAACGAACCTCTTTATGTATTAGTATGAAGATTTGACTTTTTGAAACGTTCTCTTGATGCCGAAAAATTTCTAACTGATTTTAAACAGAAAAAGAAAGTATATTTTTCTATGATATCAAAAAATTGAACGTTGTCTTGCTGATATGTTTATCAATTCTTTCTTCAGCGCTTCAAGATCGAAATTTATTTAATTTTTTGAAAACTGCCCCACCAAACCTCGCGACAACTATGAGGTAGATGTGTAGAGTTTTATTTATGCAAAACTCTTATGTTGCAGTGGAACCGAACAACTTGAAGAGGATGGTTGAAGTTTGAAAAAATATTCCGTATGATGTCAACCGAACGTATGTTTAATCAAAACCCTTATAAAATCGCGGAAGCCACACTTTCACGAAAAAAATCGAAACAGAAAGAAATTCCAAGGTGGCAAGCTTAGTATATTATGGTGATAAATGAAACACTAAAAAAAGGTTCAGTCTATTTCAAGGACATTTATATTTATGCACTAATGACCAATATAAGTATTGTACCTCAAAATTGAATTCTTCGTGCCTTCATAGCTGTACTATGTACTGATGATGTCTTCAAAGCTGATAAGGGATGCTCGTTTGTATTGAATTGATATATGATGCCCAAATTAGATACCTAGGTAGTCTCTCCTGTCCAATTGTACTTCTCACGACGTTTATAATTATTTTGTTTTCTGAAACTTCGTTCTCAGAATGACAGCAAGAAAAACATTCTCAGTGCGATAGTATTTGGGGAGTCTAGTTTATTTCCATAAATAAGACTCTAAATTTCCCTCGATGTGGCTACCTTTAAATTTTTGTCAACTTATTGGTGCTTGAAACTTTCTATTTCGAATTCTTCCAGGTGAGATTCTCTCCAGATCCATGAATAACGATAATTTTTGTATCGTATCTTATAAATCAGAGAACTATAACTGATGAATTTTGCAAAAAAATCCAAAAAACTTGGGCAATATTGATTGCGTTGTTATTTTGAAAAAAATTATATACCGGTAACGTATTATTTTTTAAATTTTTCAAATTTTGCCGCTCCCTGAAATCTGTCGCCCGGGTCACGTGCTCTCCCCTAATCCCGGGCCTGAGGTATTTTTGACACGTGCACATGTTTTTTGATTAATTGAACTTTTAATTTTTATTCTTCAACCAAAATCCATCTCATATTTTTGTTGGGATTTGGGCGCCTTATTTGATTTAATTATCCTTACTTTTGCTTTTCGCTCAACTTCTGCTTATTCATTTTCAAAGATTGAAAGTTATATATTTGATTGTTTACAGAGTTAATTATCCAGACAAGGGAAGTCCGAATCAATACTCTACTTCAACAAGGAACATTGTCAAACATTTTCACAACTATCAGACAAGAAAAAGGAATAAAATCCACCAACCATTCTCGATAATTCTTTTTTGATATTTTTTTGTGGAACTTACGTAATTCGGTCTTCTCTACAAAAAATCCCAATGAAATTTTCGGCGGTCTCGTATATTTTCGGAGACAAGTCCATTTTGTTATAAAACTTCACAATTTTTCACATCAAATTTCCGTTGTTTGAACACACAAAATTCGTCCTTCTGATCAAACACCACACACTCTCTTATTTAATCGTTTTCAACATTTTTAGGCAGAAAAAACCATTAGTTACATTCTGAATCTTCAATTTTTTAGTAGGTACTGAGAGTTATAAAAGTAATGAAAAGAATCTTCAATGAAAACTTACTTCACTTTTTTGGTGTACGTAGTTTTATGTATACTGAGCAATACTGCTTAACTGTAAAGATGATAGAATGAAACAAACTAATCACTTTTTCACTACTTTAGAATAAAAGTATCATTATTGCAGTAATAGAAATCAAAAATTTAAAGTTAATATCCCGCAGCTGATGGATAACAGTTAAGGAGTGAGTCTAACATTTTGCTACAAATTATCAGTTTCTCAAGTGATGTAATGTCAGTTATAAAAAACACTTCTTGAACCAAAATGTTTCTCAAGCACAGAGCAGTCATATAACATATAACCAAACTTGATTTGATGTGGTCACTTGGTACAGAACCAAAACAACTGAAGGACATTCTGTGGGATATCTCTCAATATTGTGCAACTGAATCATTTGCCAATAATTATTCATCATCTGAGAAAACTATACTATTGCACAATAATACTGCCAGTTTCATTCAATATGTTTGGAAAAACCTTCATTAATTTCGAATGAGAAAACTATAGCCGACAGATAAAAAATGGGGCATTGATGAATTTCTCACAGTGCACGAGAAATCTGTTACATTTTTTGGTATTAAGTTCAGTTTTTGAAGGCTACGAAACAACATATATTTGACAATATAGTTGGGTGTACTTTGCTCTAAACATATTCAGTAATGCTCGATATATTTATCAGATTAGTGTAATCAAGGATGTTAGTGAAAAAACTGTACCTAGTATTGGGAATGTGACAAGAAAAGAACAGCTACAATAATTCATTATATATTGAGGTTTATTTTAAATAATCCATCACAATCATACAACAATCACATTACGAAATACTTTGGGCTTTGTATTCCAGATTTGAGGAGACTCTCATTTCAAATCAAAGTTGAGTGATATTGAATAAGTATATTTTGATCAATACAGTAATTTAATATGAATGAATTTCATACTTAAAGGGTCACCTCACCACCATCTTCAACAATTCCCTCCATTTCCTCATCACTTTCTCTAATGTCTTCAGTCTGGTCTTCTTTACGCTGTTTGAGTCCAGCAGCAGGTGAACGAATGAGGGAAAGATCCCTTTGAACTTCCTTGATATCTCTTTCTTTTTCCAGTTCTATTCCTTTACGTAACCTCTGCATAATGTGGGTTTTCTGTCTCTTTTGCTTTATGGTTTCTACTTTTTTCATTGCCTCGATGGCTTTCGTCCATGTTTGTCTGTCATATTTAACAGGAACATTTCTGCGTTTCTCAAACTCAAATGCTGGATCAATGGACAATTCTTTTCCAACATTCTTTCTGTATGCTTTCGTCCATTTGACTTTACGAGGATTCTTTTTCTTCTTGAATGCAGCATGACATTTGGACCTACAGAACCTAAAGATCTGCAATGAAAAATTTAGAGGTTAGGCCCTCATTTGTCGAGAAGATAATATAACCGTAATTTACCTTACAATCATTCCTAACGAATTGGATACCGTGGCCAGGAAATATTCTCGAAGAGCAGAAATAACATGTTTCAATGCGCATTTTAGGATTTTAATCAGAAATAAAGTTTACAGCCACATGTATTTGTTTTCCTTTTAGATCAAAGTGAAAATGAATGACACTGTTGACATTTGACATGAGAGAAAAATTCTTCTTCTTTTCATCTTAAGGGTTCGACGACTATGGCCATTTGCCCATATCCAACGGAAATGACCAAGCCGTTCTCGATTCATTTTGGTATCAATTGTATGTAATATAAGCACAGTGAACTGTAGTTCATTTGAACCGAGTTGAAAGGCAAAGCAAAAGATCTGGTGGAAGTGGCCAGCATATGACTATAATCTGCAAAAATTGCAAGATTCACGAGTAAAGTCAGATACCGAAGTTTTCTACAATTACTCTCGTGTGTTGTTGTCACTTTTGTTGACAAGAAGCCCAGCGAATGGTCGCGGAATTTTCATTCGGAATCCTTCGTACAAAAGGTTTCATTTGGAACAGGGGCATCTCGTTCGCTTGTTATCCCCACGAAGCAATTACAATTTTTTGAGAACCAACGGGTTAATATTTAGAGTTTCCGAACAGTTAGCCTGGCTACAAGTGACCTACTTTGAAGAAGCTTAAAAGAAATAATCAGGTTACTCAAATATTAACTTCTACTACAGCTCAGTTTGTCCTCCGTATGTGTATGCACATTGTGGTGTGATGGAAATCAATTTTTTGCAGGGATATCTAAACTAAGCTTTATGAGGCCTCGTATCATAGCTGATATACTCATATACCTACCTACATATAGAAAAAATTGACAGGGGTTTTTCATGCGGGAATTAACTCATAAGATACTTATTCAGAACAACATCGAAACAATGAGTCGTTGAATCCGGCTGAATGAGTACCTTAGTAGAAGCAGCAATTTATACATGTACAGCTTGTCCAATCCAACTTGGCACAGAAGTGAGAACGCATATGCCCAGGATTCTTTGTGAAGTATACTAAGACAAGAAAACAACTGTTATACGTGTTCACTGTGTTGAAATTTATTCCTAAAAGGTATTATTCGTTTCGTCATGGTCTACACTACCAGTCTGCAACTGAAAAAGTATCTGAGTTTGTGCCAAGATGGATTGGATAAGCTGTACATATACTAAACTATACTAAAACGTGTTAAGGATTCTCCATAAGGCATCGAGCAGCATTTCGAAAAAATGGGAACTGGCATATGCCTATACTGGAAACCTTAATAAGAGGAACAGCATGGTGAACGATGCAGTATTCCACTATGTCAAGGAAATTTCGGAGTTTCCTCATTTTTTCTATGTGACAGAGGAACATGATAGACATGGCTACAGGTCTGTCCAGGAGATTATGACAGATGATTGTTGCTTTTGAGAAATTTCTTCCATATGTTCTATTCTTTGGGCGGTATCTAAATGCAACATTAAATTAAATCTTCAAACTTCTGCACCTATATATATATATATATATATATATATATATATATATATATATATATATATATATATATATATATATATATATATATATATATAGTGTTATTTCTGTGGTCATTTTCCTCCCAGAGTCCACCCGTATGGAAGTTGCAATTTTGAAATGGAAAACAGTTGAATAGCCGAAGAGTATACGGTATCTCCGAAATATTGATGAACATTCATTACACTTCAATGGTAGAATTGACGCACACGTGGGACGGTGGCTATGCCTTCAGTATAGGGACGAAAACAAATTTTCTTAGTTTTGTGCTTTAACTTGTGGTCATCCAGTGCAGAACGGCTCTTACCGAATACTTTTGTGAGAACTTGTGCAATTTGTGACAGAACTCGTTAATTTTCATCCCTCCATATGTAATGTGTTAGGGAGTCTGCAGGAGTTCCTGAAAAGTTTTCGCTTATCCTAATATTAAATAACTTTTTCAGGTGTGAGGCATAGTTGAAGGCATGTAACGGAGAGGATTTACTTGAAAACTCTTCCGAAGCTCTTTATAACATCTATCGCTTGTGTGAATTTCACTTTGAGGAATTCTAGAATTTTCTACACAATGAAATTTGCAAATGGGAATTTGAAAAAAAGCAAAACTAATAAATCGCAAGAACAAAAAAAAATCACAATTTCAAGTCATTTATAGTCTTTGAAGCTTTTTATTTCCTAGTCATGGAATATACCTTTCCAGACAAACATGGACTGGAGGAGAAAGCATCAGAAAAGTGCAATAGCTATTGTAAGTAGTTGAGAATTTCAGATTATCCACCTTCATTACAAACGTTATCCTAGACAAAATAATAATTTTATGATGTGAAATAACATACTGATTATTGATAACGTGGTCCCCCGTCCCCGTACATGCAAATTTAACGCCACAAAATGACACTACACATACCGAGCAAAGAACACGGAATGAAGGTCACAGAAATTCTACCCCCGAGAACAAAGGATTCAAAGGATTGACATTTAAGTGTTTCTACTGTATGGCTATGGTATACTGGGATTGAACTCAGTAGGTAAGAAAATCCTCCAGAAAGAGTGACGTCATATTTTTTAAATAACTTATGAAATTATTTTCACAAGAAAATACGGTTTTTATTATTTGACATCTGTCATATACAGTGTAAACAATACACAAATATACACACGATTTCAAAATTTATATTTAAGGTAGTCACTGTAGAAAAATAATTTCAACATTGAGTTGAGGATCATCAACGTATATGACAGATATATCAACACAATGGACGACAGTAAAACAGTTTGGTGTGGTAACTTATCTGATCAAGTAACTGAGGAATTACTTTATGAGCTTTTTCTGCAAGCTGCTCCTTTGGAAAAAGTGAGAATACCCACAGACAGAGAAGGAAGAAAGTCAAATTTTGCATTCATTACCTTCAAACACGAGCCATCGGTAAACTATGCTCTGCAACTACTAAATGGAACAAGACTCTTCGACAAACCCCTCAATGTCAAACCAAGAAATGGAAGCTCTCTACACAGACACTTTGATAGAAATTCAAGTCAGTTCGATATCCAAAATGAACGAGTTAACCAGCTGAGACTGGGTGGTTCTGTTACTCCTAGGTATGATCATTCCCCAAACAGGTTTAATGATCATTCACCAAACAGGTTCAATGATCATTCTCCAAATAAGTTCAATGAACATTCACCAAATAGGTTCAATAACCATAGACAAGGCCATGGTAGCAACAGCAGCTTTCGTGATAGAGAAGATAGGCATTATGATCGGGACAATCGTAGAGGTCATAACCACCATGACAGAAGAAATAACCCCCCTTACCACAGGCATAACCATAATGAAGGGAGAAACAATTTTAATGAAGGGCAAGGGAGACGACATACTGGTAGATATTACTGATCCAGTGTTATAATTTTATTCAAATACTACTGACCTTCCTTGTTCCTTGTCTATAGGAAAAAAGCAGTTGAAACTTTTGAATATGTAAAATAAATAGATGTTATCCAAGACGTTGTTTCTAACCCCTTTGGAGATGGAATTTCTAATAATTTGACAAATATTCTTACAAATACTGAAAATTCCGTTCTATAAACTCTGTGTCAATGGGCCCAAGTGGTCACTGTAGACAGCTCATATTAGAATATTGTTTATTATTATTATTATTTATTAATTATTTATTGACACGCCCATGAAGGGCTAAATTGTTACTTCTAGTAATAGAGGTGTCCCTATGTAACACTCTGTGTATTTTGGGATGAAATAAACGTTAAAAAAAAAAAAAAAAAAAAGAATAGAATAGAATTTATTCATCAATCAAAGATTATAAAAGGCATCATAGAATCACACATGTATAAAACTTATCAGACTAGTTCAAAAATATTCTCATTTCATTAAGTAATATCTCTGTACAATAAACTTCATGAGTGTTCAAGATATTTGTCATGTGATTTTGAATTTACAATAGTTGACTATATGTTTTCTTATAGCTAGATGATTTCATATCAGATCTCATTTTATTCAAAGTTACACAATTAAATCTACAAAAATTCTTATTGATAAAGCGTAGCCTATGTTGAAATTGGTGAAAATATAAAAATTAAAGATACATAACATGATATACATTAGTCATAAAAATAATGAGTACACCGAATATAATAATCTTCAAATATCAACAGAGACTACAAAATTGGCTATGAATGCCTTATTAAAATACCATGTAAGGTCGGGACGCAATGCAACATATTCAAACAAATTATGAGTTATAAGACATCATGAAATTCTTCTAAGATAGATAGGTTTATTCATTAAAATTTTCAAGAATTTCACAATCGTCAGGTACTTAATGCTTACTTAAAATTAGGATTAAAAAAAATACAAAATACAAGAGAGACAAAGTACATAGGTATGTGCAAAAAAAGACACAATAAAAGCAAAAGGTCATATCTTACTCGCATGTACAGGAGGGCATGTGCAAGAGGAACTCCTCAGCTGTATAGAAGCAATGTTTCATTAGGATATTGTGAATGTTTTTCCTAAAGTTATAGTAGGTTAGTTGTTTATAACTGTGTGGTAATGCATTGTAAAATTTAACTCCCATATACCTGTAGGAATCTTGAGTTTTCTTGATTCTACAAAAAGGTATGCAAATATTATCACTATTTCTAGTTGAATGTGTATGTATGTTATTGTGCCGTGTAACGTCATCAGTCAAAACTTCTTTATGAATAGATAAAAGGCACTCCTTGATATAGCAGCAGGGTAATGGTAGAATATTTAGTTTTTTGAATAGTGGCTTGCAAGGAGAACGAGGGCTACTGAAGCTCATTATACGTATTACTTTTTTCTGTGCTACAAATACTTTTTCTTTGTTCCTGCAGTTTCCCCAGACTATTAAGCTGTAAGTAAGTATACTATGGAACAGTGAGAAATAGGCCATCCTTAAATAGCTATATAGGGCTATAGTAGGGTCCATCCGGCAAGAGCACTTTTGTTTTCAAGAACTTTTCAAATAATTTCTGTTCACAATAAAAATAATACAATGATAACAGAATATGGCAAGTCAATTATTTGAACGAGCAGGTTCCTAATCGGCAACTACAGTGCCGGTCCCGGATCACATTCACAACCACATAGGTACAATTACAACAGTAAGGAAAATACATACTACTCAAACTATAAAATAAAATATACTCATCACATTATCACATTGATTTTCTTTGGTGTAAATATATCACATATTAATCATTCCAATGTACACATTTGATCTCCTTCTTGAATTTATTGTACATTTGGAGAAGTTTCACATAGTCTGGCAATCCGTTGAAAGTCTCAATACATTTACTGTTTATTCAAGTATTGTATAGATGTCTATCAGTCTTCTCGTCTGAAGTTTTTATAGGATATAGTTTTTCCGATGTATGTAGGCGATTGTATATTTTGCCGCCTCCATAAAAATTCGAGTTCTTAACGAGAGCTGATGATGGAATTGGTAGCTTCAGCTTAATGTTGCCAGTCTGGCAAGTAGCGTGGTGGGTAGACTCACACCCATATTATTAGTCGTTTTCTCGACTTCACTAAACATCACGCAACAAAATTGGTATTCTCAGTTGACATAAACGTCCTCGACTAAAGGGATTTCCTCAATGGAGTGGAGGTTTGAAATGTCACATTCAAAGTACCTCAGGTCCTACCAGTGGCGGATCCAGGATCAGGTCAAGGGGGGGGTCTATAACTCAAAATTTATATATGTATAGGTATATATATATAAAATATATATATATATATATATAACAGAAAATTATGAGCTACCGTATAACAACAACTAGTCAAGATCCAAAAAAAAGGTCAAAGAGATTGACATGAGCAAAATTTGAAGGTGTAGCCAGGAGGTAAAGTAGGTTCGAAACTTAAAATCGAATCGAGTTGATTTAACCTAATCAACAGCATATTCTACTCATACATAGTATATTCAAATCGTTACCGGCATACACAATACTCATCACAAATGTAACAAGTCTAATTTTTCAAATACTGCGCCAAAAAGGATCCAATGGCAGCACTGTCAGGAATTTCTCGAACTTTTCCTCGATAAGCCTGACAAGTGTCAATTTTCTTTGAAGTGTCATCGAGAAAAATTGCAATTTGATAGTTGAAAAAAAAGCATTATATTTTGAACCTACAACATGAAAAGGACTCTATTTTCATATTTACTCGGCTTGATCCAGCGTCTGAACCGACTGAACCAGAAAAAAAAGGAAAGAACAATCGGTGAGTCCAAAAATTTCAAGCGAAATTTGTTTGTTTGGGTAACATTCAATCCAGATCTTGTTTGTACTATTTTTAATTCTTGAGAATTTTTTTTTAGGAATTGGAGGATTATTGAACTGAAAAAATTGATGAAATTGGTGGTTGAAAAATGAAAATTTACTAATGTTTAAATGTAGCCTGCTCTTTAGTTACCAATTGCAATGGAATGTAATAATAATTATTAAAGTTCTTTAATTTTAAAGCAAAAAAATTTATTCCATTTTATTTTCTTGTCTTGCACATGTGATATTTTTTCGTTCCCTAACAAAATTTGGAAATTAGGAGCCGATAAAAATAAAAAAAAATCTCTCATGTTCCCAATGGGGGGGGTCCGGACCCGAAAACCCCCCCCGTGGATCCGCCACTGACCTACCTTAAGGATTACTCAAGTGTAGTTGGCTGGTATGTTTGTAAACATTTTGTTGTTACAATGAACGATATTGAAAATTTTGTTGATTATTTCTATAAAAATCCCTACGATTACCCGGCACGACGATATTTACGTGATATAGAGTATTATGACGACTATTAGTTTTAGAAAAGGTTGCGATACCGCAAAGAAACAGTGCTCCATAACATACTACCTTTGTTAAATCTCAACGAAAACCCAAATAATAGAGGACTTCCGATTCCTCCAATATTGCAGTTATTAATAACATTAAGAATTTGTGCAACTGAATATTTCCAGATAAGAAGATACCTAAGTTATTAATGTTATTAGGTATTACTTATTACCTACTTGCTACAGAGTTCTGTTCTGAAATAGCAGGGTACTTTAAATTAACCTACTATGACTGATAGGAAGGTTTTCCAATATAACTTTTGAGACATTTCTCACCTTTCAGATCATTTTACCATTTACAATTACCAGTTTGTTAAATTTCTGACGCTGAATAAAATTCCAACCAAAAAATGATTTTTTGTAAACAAGCTGGATTTCCTGGTGTACGTCAATTCCACTAAAAAAATTTCATTACCAAGGTGGAGCCCGATAACTAGCTATTTACTCGTTAATTTTCCTAATATGTTAGTTTTGCCCAAGCCGTTTATATAAAGCGAAAAAACGGTGGGTCCAAGTATAGATCCCCTGAGGCACACTATTTCTCACAGGTTTCTCATTGGAACATGTTTTTTTTACTAGTTGACTCCGAATTGACAAATATGAGTATGCATCAAAGATGAGAAGAATGCTGGCAATTATTCTCAAGTTTTGTATCTGTCAATTTCAACAAATTTTTGAACCTGAAAATAATTCTTGATGAGATATTCAAGTGAATTATATAAGAGATTATATCTTTTCGTGGTACCGATGTATACCTTCCCACAGGTGCACGGTATGCGATAAACCCCTGCTGCTGACAGTGGGTCTCTTTTGTCTTCAGCCGACCTGAGGCTTTGTTGGATCTTCTTGGTCGGCTTCAAAACCATTTTTATGTTATATTTCCCCAAGAGTTTCCCAATTCTGTCAGTGACCTTCGGGATATATGGCAGATATGCATTTGCAATTACCTGAGAGTCCTCCCTGTTTTGAACCTGAATGAAACTGAAGAGTTCCACGGTAATGAAATCACGGCAGGTAGTGCGGCAACTAATAATGATGATTATTCCCCGAACCCGACAGAAGTAATTAACACTCCATACTACCTGCATCAATATAAATATGCCTTAAGAAATTGAAATGTTTAGTCATCGGAAATGAGTAAGCCTCTGAAGAAGCAAGCCACTCGCGTGTTTGACCAGAAGTGCATCCAATGACATAACAATCATACTTTCAATTCACAATCTGCTGATACAATTGAGGTTTGATAAAAACTTATTTTTTGTATTTCCCTAGGTCGATGTTTGTGAAAAGGGATACTACATCGAAGCTTACCGGGATACCTGAGTTTTGACTTTCGGCAGAGGTGTCATTGGAAGATTTGGAAGGTGGGATTTTTGCTCTCACTATCCCATTGAACAAACCCTTCAATTAAACCTTTTCAATTCATCCCTACATCGGGTCCGATACCATGTTCAACATCCCCTCGTATAACATCATGTCATGCAAGTCTTGATAATGGCTCCAAACTAGGAGCCGAAACGTCGACCAAATAATAACTATTACATAAGAACAAAATAAGAACAGCACAAACAGTGATTTGAAAAAAGTTGCCAAAAATAGTAATACAATGTTCCTGAATGAAACAACCCCAGAGGAAATATTCAATATTATTTACTCATTGAAAAATACAGCTGCAGTTGGATATGATGAAATCCCAACAAAATTATTGAAATATTGTGTAGGTAGACCTTTGTCATAACATGGTTCATTTCCTCAAAAATTAAAATTAACGGTGATCAAACCAATACACAAAAAAGGCAGTAAAACTGAAATCTCAAATTACAGACTTATAGCTTTGATCTCAACAGTTGCAAAAATTTTTGAAAAAGTCTTACTCAAAAGAATTTTGGATTACGTAGAAAAATTTGATATCATTTCAAAAATGCAAAGTGCCTATCTCAAAGGAAGGTCTACACTGAGAAGCATATATATCGCCTTGAATGACATACTTGAAGGTCTCAATGAAAACCAGAAAATAATGGGAATATTCATCGATTTATCGAAGGCTTTTGATAATGTAGACCATGAAATTTTACAAAATTAGTAATAATGGGATTCAGAGGAAATATTTTCAATGTCTTAAAATCATATCTACTAGGGAAACGTAAATGTGTTCAAGGAGTTCAAGAGTACAAATCAAAATGGATGACAGTTGAACGTGGAGTACCTCAAGGATCGATTTTAGGACCGATTTTATTCCTAATATATATACCAATGATTTGCCACAAGCAGTATCTCAAATGGTGAATATGTTTGCTGATGATAATTCATTAATAATACGGAAACAATCCAACTTTGGTCATTTACATTTGCATTGCGAACAATTAAATTATTCGTTACCAAAATGCAGCCATCAAAGCATATTACGCTTATATATATTCCAGAATGAAGTATGGAATTATATTTTGGGGAAATTTTGTCGAAATTACCAGAATTTTCAAAATAAAAAAATCCTGCATAAGAAGTATCTTTCACCTTAAAAGAAGGGAAGTTGCAAGGAAGTCTTCAAGGAACAGGGAATACTCACCATGCCATGTATATACATATATGAATGTGCATATTTTGCAATGAAAAATTATGAAGAATTCATGAAGAAATATGAAACAGTAAATCTTTACAACACCAGATATAGAAACTTAAATTACAACAAACACGATATGCCCAAGTTCAGAAAAATGTTGTTAATCAAGTTTCAGGAATTTGGAACAATGTTCCAAAACAATTCAGAAAACTGCCAAAAAACCAGTTCAAACTGAAATTCAAGCAGTATTTAGCAGAGAAAGCATTTTATTGTGTTTTAGATTTTTATAATTTGTTTTTTATTTATTTATACATATTCGTTCCACACTGTAAAGTATTATGGAATAAAGTGATTATTATTATTATGAGTAAATATAATCCAATAAAAAATACCAACAGTTTGAGGTTATTGATTATATCATGAAAGGCATGACTTTTGTTAATTTATCTTGTATCATTTTTTTGACAAGAAATCAGCAATTTATTCTTTTTTCAACATCCGTCGACGAAAATGTCACCCAACCTCCTACTTCAGTTCAAAGCATTATTATCGAAAAAAGAAACCAGTTTAAAACTTATTCTATTATTTATTATAAATAAAATACAAAACACTTATCTAATAAAGGATATTACATATTCGATTGGAATATGATTAGGCTGACGAGTAAATAATAAAGTAAACATTAGAAAATTTGTTCAGCACAATCAGCCTTCATAAGAACAAAAAAATGTTTGAAATCCGAACCTCCTGACAGCATGAAACCATTCAGTTTCGAATATTTTTCCCCAAATCAATAATTAGAATACACGAAACAACTTTTGGATTTCAAATAAGGAAAACCACGCCATCTACCAACATGAGTTGATTATCGTCTGTCATTCTATGGATGGCGGCATTTATTTCTCCTTGAGAGAAAGGCGATCTATTGTCACTGTTGACAGATTCACTAATTCTGCTCAAACTCAGAGACTGCGCTCGGTTTTCGAGGAAGACGCGTTGCAGGCCGGTTTTGAAAGTTGACAACCTAGAAAAAAATAAATAAAAATTGGGGAGAGCATTCAACGAGGTGAAAATCGTTATGAAGAAAATGTTTTACCAATAGCAAGATTGATAGGGTTTTGTTTTTACAGCTCGGCTGTCCCATTGCAAAGCACAGTAACTGACAATTTAGCGAAAATCGCCTTTTTCAGTTATTTGGAGTTGCTGTGTTTTGCTGTATCTTTTGGTATTTTTGAAACTGAAATCGGATAATAAATAAGGAATATCTGGCATGCCCGAAACACAGTAACTGACAGTCGGTACAGTTTTTTCTCATAACAAAAGGCAGTAACTAACAAAACTCATCACAAAACCATGTAACTACCAAGTAGTTACTGTGTTTTGTTATGGTTTTTTCAGTTACTGTGTTTTGATTTGAGAAATTGGTTATAATTTTCTCAGAACATGTTATCCTCGCCATTATAAACTTTACCATGTAACTGTAAAAGTGTCGTGTTTTATACTCAGTTCGACTCTAGTAGCCAAAGGGAGAGTGAGGATGTTGCCTCATAAAATGTTGCCTGTAAGCGCGCGTACAAAAAATATTGTTTCTTCAGTTCACTCAGAATAGGCTTGCGCGATGAAAGTACGTTGAACTTTTAATATGAAATTTAATATTCTAAATTTCATCGTCGAATTTTTTTCATAGAATTGTGATGAACTTCCGCTATTTCCAAGGGTTAATTATGAATTATCTACATTCTTTTTGTCGAATACCGAATTCAATAGCCAAAAGCAAACCTACATTGAACACTTGAAGACAATGTTCTATGAAGAATTTTCTCAGGATAATATTGCGCTTTTGAAATTCAATCGCTTGGACAGTGACCAGGATAAAGACTACTATGCGATGTCAGATACATCATCTAGCGACGATAATGAAACTAAAATTAAAAAGAACAACAAAAGGTTGAAAACAAAAAAGACGCCCATTTTCAAGAAAGAAAATGTTTTGCGTTTACACAAAGAAACTGAAACAGTATGATTTTTATATTTATTTTAATAATGTGTATTTTGTTCTTACAAAAATATTACTTACTATACATTCAATTATGATAATTTTTGTAGGAAGGAAACAAAGAGAATATAGAACAAAGTAATATCATGAACATACAATCAGCTGAAACTAAGGAGCCTGCTCTTCTGCTAAAATATTATATTAATGAAATGAAACATTAAAAAACTTGTTTATACCTTTATTATAGAATCCAGCCACCGAAAACAAAAACATAACTGTTCAATCTTTTGAAAGAGATCTAAATCTAGAAAGCAATGACGCTACTTCAGAGGTATGTGATTAACCTATCTTCAAAGAAAACTGAAAATTTACTAGCTAGTTAGCTTGGATTGATACTCGTTGATTATCCTCGCTAATATTACTGCCGCGCCATCCTATATTATTACAAACAAAAGTTTTTTTTCAGGTTAACAATACTGTGGAAATGGTTAATGAAGATAGTCGCAAGGCAGAGCAAAATTAAATACTTATTATTTTGTAACAAAACACAGCCAAAGCATTTACTGTGTTTTGATATAAAACAATTTGTTTAATTTCTTTATTAAAATCTATGCAAAGTTAGTTATTGGACTGCCGATCTACTATCATGGCTGATTAATTGAATCAAAAATAGTTCAGAAATTGTAAATGCAGGTTATCTAACATTCCATGAGATTTTTTTGATAATTTTATTGATAATGACTTGCGGCTTGTAAATTTCAGAAAAATCGATTTTTCTCAACTTGTGTATTAATGCAGTTACTCTGTTTTGCAATGGGACAGCCGAGCTGTGACGAGTTTTAATATTTCTGGTATGGAGCGCATCATTCTGGCGGATTCTGAAGTAACGGAATCATCAGAGTAAGGTTTACTTTCTCTGGTATATTTATTCATTCACAAACTGGATAACCCAATTCAGTTTAAAAAAAGTACAAAGAATACAAAAAGATTTTCGGTTACTTACTCGAAAGTAAAATGAGGAAATTGGTTTTGGAAGGAGTTCAGGTTAATGGGAAAAGAAATCAATGTTGTTACAGTACATATTACCTAATTTTAACACATGATGAATTATACCACTAATTGGTCGAATGGAATGGCACAAAAATTAGTTTTTTTACGTGGTATGTCTGTTTTTGTCTGTTATGTCCTACGTTTTAAAATTTCTTTTTGCAGTTTCAATAAGATGTATGTATTTGATGTAATATGTACTCCAGATTAATGTAATAAATTCTACTCTATATCTAGATAGGAAACAACATAAAATTTTGGTGGTAAAAATGAAAAATCATTGGATAATCCTTAAATGAAACAAAGCATTTTAAGATCTTGCTGAAATATTGACTTGGCATGCTTGTTGAAACTAAGCTTGTTATCCAGAGCTATAAGTACCCAAATTCTCACATTCCCTTTTCAAGTACCATATTATTAGCTCATAATCAAAATATATTATATTTCTATGATTGGAGACTGTGATCTTGTTAAAACCATAAAGAAACACTTGAGGTGCAGGCGATTAGCTTCACACCAAGCAGCAATGCCATTTATGTTTTGGAGATTTCCCTTCATCATATATTTTCAAATCGTCCACAAAGAAAAAAGATTTAGATTTTTGATCAATGATGGATAGCAGTGGAGCAGTGGTCCACGATGGGATACATATGGTACTTCTACTAGTGATTTTACCAGTATAGCTTCGGAGACTATGTTTTGTATTGAAACGGACTTAAAACAACTAATTAAATAACTAACAAACACTTGAGCATGCTACCGCTGATTCCCAATGCAAATAAATTTATTGGGCCATAAGTAAACTACCAATAGATTCTGAGAAGTCTGGTAAAATAGGTCTACATTTTTCAGTTGTAATTTATATTTTTTCCTTCAAACTCTAGGAGTACACACAAAAGACAGAGCCTTGCACAGGCAAGGAATGGCCAATATTTTTCAGTATCATAAGGCTCTGAGGCGTCTTACTGATTCGTATTTGCTATTTTAACCATATGCAAACTCAGAAACACACGATGGTTGGCGTATTTGATCTACAGATCTCACGAAGATTGGTATATATGAAATGGATAGTTGCCCATTGCATAAATCTTGCCAGAAAAGTTTCTTCCTTGATCGGGAATCGAACCCTAGCAAATCGGCAGTGAGTAAAATCAATCCAATACAAACGGGGGTACAGCCTGCTTGAGCACTAACCTATTCTTATGAAATGATTCTTCCCAGAGTGTTACACCGTAGCAGTTTTGTAAAGCTTTTCAAATTGAAATCTCATAGTTTTTTATGTAAGGTGTTAATAAACTACCTTAAAATTTTGATTCGATTATCATAATAAAGATATAAGAACGACCATACCTTTCCGACGAAATCTCATTTGGAGAATCATCAACATCCATAGTTTCACTCTCTTCCTGGGAATGCCCATTGATATCACCGTTGGTAATAGTTTCCTCCGTCGGCCTTTCTTCATCGATTCTCGCAGCACTCCTTTGACTTCGAGTTGAACTTTGAGTTGGCATTATTTCTTCTTCCGAATCTCCAGCTTCGGACCTCTGAAAAATATTTTAATGGAGTAAAAGAAACAGCAAATTTTTGTGTACCTCTTCTGTTAATCCGAAAATATCGTCTCAACATTATTTGCAACGGGTCGGTTTGTGTATTAGATCTAGGATCCCACATGGACTGGTATCTAGACAACTAGCAATTGCCTATCGCACCGAGTCAGCCAGAAAAAGTTCTGCCATGGATTAAACCGGCAGTGCAATATTAGAATCGAATGTAAGCCGGCGCCATAGCCAACTCCGCCACCAGCCGACCATAATTGGGAATATTTTTCATTCAGAAGTATTCTCTACATTCTACATAAGCATGTTTCAATTTTCATGCATACATGGGTGAAATGAACTTTATCTTAGCAGTATTAACACTTTCATTTTTCCAATTTTACTTTTCTCATATTTTATATTCAAATATATGTAAGTATCAAAAAACAGGAATACTCTTATACTCTCAATAATGAGGTTTTTATTGTTCGAATATAAAATTGATAGATAAAACCGATGACCATCAGATGAAGAGAAAGCATCAAATGAGTCTGTTTCATTCATGGCTGCAGATATTCGAATATTGATTCAAATTTGCGGTTGACAACACTGGCCAAGACTTTCATGGGGCCAAAGTCAATTTCATGTGATGGACTCAAACTCTATAAGAAACTCCCTCAAGACTCTCATTATGAAGCCATTCAAGTTCAAACTTAAAAATTTGATATTCAACAGTTTTATTTCATACATTTCACATTTTACATGTAATTCGAAGTGCATTGCTTTTGGCTCTGGGTAACAATCTGCCTTGGCAGTAGGAGTTTGAGACTTTCGTCGTCACCCAGCAGATGGCGTTGCCTCTTGGAGGTTTACACCATCTGCACCAGTTTCAGAGATTTACTTTGTAACGAGTAGATAGTTCGAAATGATTGTGTTCACAGTCCAGCCAAGTGCCACTGATGAGACCTGGTGGGTCAAAACAGCTGCCTGGCGTTGGATTTGTGAATGCAATCATTTCGAACATAGGATTTCTGATTTCTGTGAAGGGATGCAGCTTTCTGCAAGTTGACCGAAGTCGATTCTCGATCGCGGCGGGCTTCGCCGTACGATGGTCCGCTGTAAGAGGTCTCCTCTGCCTTGGACGGTAGGAGTTTGAGACTTTGGTCGTCCCTAAGATGTCTATATACTGGTGTTTCTAATGTTGCGATATTGTTTCAGACAAACCTGTGGACAAGGCGTGCTAGTTCATCAGTGGCCATGAGGGAGCGCTGGTTATCAAAAATTTCTATTGATTTTCGTGATCACTCGATCCATGGAACACGCTGTTGCCAATTCTGATGTTTTTGTGAAAGGCTAGGGAATTTAGGGATATGTGAGGTTATTGAAAACACCAAAAACGCGCCAAATTTGTGTTTAACTTTATGCGTTATTTATTCCATGTAGTTTGAAAATGATTTCTCAGTTGGAATAAATTTGCATTGTCTTTCTACTGATCTGGACCAGAATTCGCAACGACATGGCCACTTGGCAACACAGGACTGTCATCTCCACTGCAAGAGTGCCGGTACCTGGCGGATTTTTTGCAGTACTATTACGCCTACATCATCAAATTTTTCATCAAGTTGGCCATATCGGTCGTCTGATTTGCTGACAATCTTTTATATGGAGTGAAAACACCAGTATATAGCCACCTTAGTCGTCACCCAGCAGATGGCGTTGCCTCTTGGAGGTTTACACTCTACACCAGTTCAACAATCAGTTACTAATTCATTGTTGTAACTTGTTCTTAAATTCAATTCAATTTTATTACCCCAAGAAACATTACATATTTATGAATAGGGACTAAAACACACAAGTACATAGTCAATAAATGAAATGTTCTAAAGTATAAAAGGAAAGAAAAACCATACATTCGATGAAATTGAATATTTGTAAGCAGTCGAAATGAAATGGCTTTCAAAACTGATGAATACCAATGAAGGTAAAAAAAAAACATACAACTGTTGACTACATGCAAATTATGTTGTACATTAGCTGATTAAAAATTGTTTGAATTTTTGCTTAAATTTCATTGTGGAGCGAAATGCTTTAATTGTTTCTGGAATTGAGTTATATTTATTTATTTATTTATTTACGGGTTACCCCATTACAACAATAAAATAATAAACACGTATATTAACCTAACCAAAAGCAACTAACTAATAGCTAACTAACTGATAAGCAAATAAGTAACAAAGCCTATTACAAAATAAATACTGAGAAAATCCATCAGAACAACAATTCCAAGAATATCTTGCTTTCTGCATTGCATCTTCCACAAAATAAAATTAAATAACTTCTCTTATCTTACTCTTAAATGTAGTCAAGGAAATGCCCAAAATTTCAACCTCCCTGGTATTAACAATTTTTAAAGTTCTTTCAATAGGAGCATGAGACCCATAATTGGTATTATGAAATGGAATTGAAAAGATACGATGCTGCCTCAGATTTCTAGATGGAATATTGAATTGTATTGACATTAGGAGTTCCGGACAAACCACTTTACCGTTCAATAATTTATATACAAAAATTAGATCAGCATATAACCTCCGTTGCCTCAAAGTCCTCATACCAAGCATCTCCAACGCATTATCATATACATGATCGTCAGGAATTCTTATCTGGAGCTTGTAGAGACAAAACCTAATGAATTTATTCTGAACTCTTTCTAAGCACACGCAATTATTCATGTAAAAGGGGGACCATATCATTGAACCATATTCCAACAATGACACAACCAATGACATGTATAATCTCTTGCAAGTCTCAATTGAGAATTCTTTACAGTTCCGCAATACAAAACCCAGATTTTTGGAAGCCTTGAGAACAATAGTGTTTATATGCGTGTTAAAGCTCAACTGATCATCAAATGAGATCCCAAGGTCTTTAACTGTACTGCAATATTGGAGTGTGATTCCTTGTATGTTATATGAAGATTCAACCTTTTTATTTCTTTTGTGAAAACTTATGTGGTTGCATTTATTTACATTCAAAAATAAATTGTTACTAACACACCACTCGTTTAACCTATCTAAATCACTTTGCAACAGAAACTGATCAAGAATAGATGAAATTACTTTATAAAACTTGAGATCATCGGCAAATAAAAGGAAGTCGCTATTTTGAAAGCAAGAAGCAATGTCATTCACAAAAATATTAAAGAGCAAAGGTGAACAATGGCTACCTTGTGGAACACCAGAAGTGACATTAATGTAGCTTGACCTTGAATTACCTATTCGCGCCTGCTGGGTTCTCCCTGATAGAGAATTCACAAACCAAGCCACCATAAGACTAGAAAATCCAAAAGCCTCCAGTTTTCTGGTTAAAATACTGTGATCAACTCTGTCGAATGCCTTAGAAAAGTCAGTGTAAATGACATCCATTTGACACCCCTTCTCCAAGGCACCCAACAGATTCTGTTGAAACACCAACAAATTTGTCAAAGTAGACTTTCCAGAACTAAATCCATGTTGTTCACTAAGTAACAATTCTTTACAATAAAAATACAATTGATCATAGATAAGGCTGTCTAAGAGCTTCGGAATGGCTGATTGAATACATACACTTCTGTAATTCTCAATTTTGCTATTATCGCCAGACTTAAATATCGGCGTTACAAAACTATGTTTCCACGAGGTAGGAAAAACTGCAGAATCTAAAGATCTTTTAAAAATAATAAAAAGAGGATATGAAATAGAGCATACACACTTTATTAAAAAATAATTAGGAATTCCATCAGGTCCTGAGCTTACTTTAGGTGGTAATTTAGTAATCTTATCAAAAATCAACCCAACGGATAGTGTAGGATTAGGAATGGTCATGTTCACCACATTTTGTTGTTTAATAGCACCGTTATTGTATATATTACTATTAGGACTATAGACAGTTGAAAAAAATTGGGCAAAACCTTCAGCTATCTGATCACAGCCGACGAATTCATTATCATTATAATACATTAAATTAGGCAGTTTATTAATTGATCTTTTTTTGTTCATGTTGTACCAAAAACTTTTAGGGTTATTGAAGAGTAATTGGTCTAAGTTGGAAATGTAATTATCATAACAAATATCGGTCAAAGCTTTACATCTTGCCCTAAGGTTTGAAAAAGTAAAATAATCAACAACATTATGACTGACCTTATAGCATTTGTGTGCAATTTTCTTTTGGCTAACTAATGATCTTAATTCGGCTGAAAACCAACTAGGAAACCTTGAAGTTTTGTATCTTTTCAGGGGCACAAAAAGAGCTATAGCCATATCAATTATATGGTAAAAATGTGAGACTGCTATGTCAATGTCCGTTGAGTTTAATACCAGATCCCAATTTATCCCACATAAATAATTATTAATACCAATATAATCAGCCATTTTAAAATCATAATAAAACTCTACATACTTTATATTTGACTCAATTTCGCAACTAAGATCTATCTCAAAATTATAAGCTTTATGATTCAATGACCCCTCAAAAAAAGACAATCAACTGCCTCTGTTACCGCAAGAGTACGCTTGCTTGAAAAAATTAGATCTAAATAGACAAGCCTATTATTTGGAATTGCTATATTCTGATAAAAGCTCAAATAAGCATAATGCTGACCTAAGACTAGACCTGCTGAATTTAAAGAACAAGCCACCATCACACCACTGTCGTCATTCTCCCAGCTGGCATCAGGTACATTAAAATCACCAAAGATATAAAAATCACTATTGGAATACTCTTGCCTGAGAATGTCTACTGTGTGACAGTGACCTTCATATAAGCTAATTGATGAATTTGGGGGAATATATACCCCCCCAATGATAAAGCTAATACTACCAAATTTACACAATATATATAATTGTTCAACTGAATCATACGCCAAGCTAAGCTTTTTCGAATCAATACCATCTCTTATATATATCAATACACCTCCACCACGACCTTTGGTACTAGTAGAAGGTGACCGATCACATCTGAACAGATTAAGCGACTTCACAGATAATTCAGCATCGGAATAGTTATCAGAGAGCCAACTCTCTACAAACACCAGGACATCATACGGCGAACATAAAACTGCTTTAAGTAATTCGTTAATTTTAGTTCTCAGGCCACCAACGTTATAACAATAAACTTGTAATGGGGCTAGTTTACGTTTTTTCTGTTGCTGTTAGTTCCGCTGGTGGTAGAATTCACAATGAACGGCATATTATTTCTGTATTTGATTGTTAAATTCTCCTCCCCATCATCTTTCCTTCTGTTAAGCTCGGCAACTACCTCTCTGATACGCTCTCTTTGCATTAATGTTAAATCATTCCTAAATTTGAATGTGTGTAAGCTTGACTTCTTGTTTCCCATTATTAGTACATCGCGTGCAGTCTTACCATCTGAAAACACCACTTTAAGTGGCCTCGACTTATTGTCTTTCCTCTCACCTAATCTAACCACCTTAAGAATTTTCTCTGCTGCAGATGCCTTATTAATTATCCCCAGTAGGTCAATTATTCTCTGTTGGTCTTCGTGTATCCTATCTTGAATGCCATTGGAGCTTGATTCCGGTATGTTGTAAATAATGATATTGTTAGCTCTAAGAGTTCTCTCATTAACCTCAGTTAAAAAGATATCCATGTTAGAGTTATCCGAAGATGGAATCGACTGTTGGTTCTTCATAGTTGATTTCATTGCAGACATTTCAGACTTCAGCTCATCAAAGGAGCGCTTGAATTCTAATTTAATACTTTTGATATCTTCGCAAAGGGTCTTGATACTCTCCATAAAGCTAACCACATTCTTGGTTTCAGTTTTGACATCCTTTACTTGTTGTTCTAAGGAACTAACTCTTGCCTCAACTTCATATAGGCTTTTAAGTTTGGGAGCACAGTCATTGCAAATATATGGGATAGTACGACTTACTGCTGCAATAGCACGAACTTCACTGGAGCCAATATTGGCACATTTTTTGCATTTAATTAATTTGCACCAGTCACAAGGAAAACCAAAGACCTCCCCTGGCAATTTCGGCGGATCCTTGAAAGTGCACATCTGGTCACATTTTGAGCATTTCCCAGACATATTTCTAAATACGCCGGCAAGATAACCATAAAAAGGTTATATATTATGATGCCACCATGGTGAATTGACTTTTTTCTGAAATCTGATTGTGTTTTATTTGTTGCTAGTTATTTTGTTTGTCTTGTGGAGTAATTATGGATATCAGCAATTTAAGTGAAAATAATATCCGACTTCTTACTATTATTTTTAATAGAATGGATATAAAGTTATTATTATAGATAACTTCATTCTTGACTGTATATTTTCAATATTAGATCATTCTAAAATATTAGTTTTGAAGAGATGATTTTCTTGTATAATTTTCTTGATTTGTCTAACTTACCCTTGATATTGCATTTTATTGATTCTTAAATGCCGCATTCCTGGTTTACCGTGTGTAAAAAAAGTTATACTTCCCAAGTGAATTTTAGAATTTCCATTATGTTTGTCAGTTTCAGTTCCAATTGTTCTATGTCCGTCAACTTACCACTCGTGTCCTCTTCGGTCTTTGATCGTCTTCATCTTCTGAAAGATCCTCGTCTTTCTTCTTTCGTTTCTTCTCTTTCTCCAATACCTTCTTGAAATAGGCATACTGCACCAACTCAATTGCAGCTGATGCGTCTACCTCGTCGACTGTCCTGGACATTCTAGCTTTGGCGTGGGCGGTAGCTAAACGGATCATAGTTTCCAACGTACGTGGCGTCACAGGTTGTGTCTACAATAAATGTGCAATTATAAAATTTTGACCGTAGACCCTCAGTTAATGAAACGAGTATAAAACGGCTTCTGAGCGGTCTTCTGTATTGCCGGAAGAATGTAACTTTTATTGTCGACAAATGCTGAATAATAATCATGTGAATATATATAAATATAAGGCTGAAAATTAATGGAAAATTAATTTCAATGAATTAAAATTCTTATTGAGGATAACACAAGCTTAGTCAAATTGCGGTTCATAAATAAATAAATATCACATTTATATACTTATATCAATAGAACTACAGGAGGTGTAATGAACCTCAGTACACTAGAAGGCTCGAACAGATTTTTGATAAGAAAAGATGAAAGTAACAAATAAAATAAAACTCCTTGGTAGTCTAAGAAAATTGAAGAATACAGAAATGTTGGAAAAATACGAAATCTGTTGTCAATATTTTAACAATAAGTGCATTGGTCTAAGTCGACTAGCTATAAAACTCGCTTCAAGTAGCATATTGCTCACATAAGATATTGTCGTATAAAAGGCCTTAATAAAAAACCTTCGGAATTAGGTCGCGACATTGATTTACATACACGCATTCGTTGACAATGGTTTTGATGCACGTCTGAATGTTTTGGCAAATATCACACTCAGTAAATCGAATGTGTTATAAAAGAAGTGTCGTGGCTCTGATTCAAGAAAGACTGATAAATAAACCGTTGATCGGGGAATTGGAAACAAGTCCCTGATTGAACACAAAATTGTCAGATGTAGTCAGTGAAACGATTCTGCCCAATAGGGCAAGTAAATTCAGTGTTGTTGAGTGTTTATTTTGTAAGTATAGGTTTATAATGAATGATTGTTGTTTTGAGTGAATGTGTGAATCAATAATGTTTGTATTTGTGTTTTCACCAACTGATTTCATCCTGGTTATCACAAAGACCATCTGAGCTAATTTAACCCCAAGGAAGGACCAAACTCCTACCTTACTTCCCGACTTGGTGGAAGGACAAAATCCTACCTTACTTCCCGACAATATGAAAGGACAAAAAATCCACTGTTGCCCAGCAGGCTCTGGATAATGAACACAAAATTAGTGAAAGCAATCTGATACTGATCAAAGATGATCATGATAAGAGGCTACTTGATGCATTCAAAAGTCTAGAATAGCATAGTAATAATCTGAATAGTGAAAGTCGAATATGAAGAAATTAACTAGTAGAATTGAAATTGGGACAAAGGGTCTGGGAAGTAGGCCCGTTATTCTTGTCAGGAAAGTGAGGCATCGATAGGTGGTAAAGGTCGGGTTAAACCGCGTTTAGAGTTTTATGTTTGACGTTTCAGCCCCGATTTTGGAGCCACGACTTCACGCTGAGGTCTCAATCTGCCTACTCCTTAGATTGAACTGAGGTATCAAAGGGTGTTCGGTGATATTTATAAAGACGGGTGCTACTGAAGTGGAAGTTATTAGGGGTGGCTTTGGGTGATTAGCATCACCGGACGTCTTTATGGGCCTTGGAGTCTCTGACCGTCGTCAAGTTTATTTAGACAGAAAGATCGCTTCTCGATTTCAATGGCCTCGCGGATTATTCAAGGTTGTAGTATTTTCGCTGTAGCGATGGTCATAGTGATAGCAAAGTCTATATTGTGGACTGTCTCTTGATGACATTTTGACAGGGCTGAAGATGGGTCTGACTTTCGGACAGCAAGTTGATGTTTCTATATTCTACTTGTCACACTTCTGTCTGATGGTCTGGCCTACGTATGTTTTATCACTTTCACATCAAAGGTTCCAATCTGACTTATCTTGTACTCATTACTTCCTGTTGTTGAGATTGTATCATCATTTTATATTATCTCAAGGATATGATTCAAAAGAATCTATAATCATCATAAACTTGGTTAAGGTTTCATTTGAAATACAGCACTTAGTTTTGAAAATGCTCTGACCAACTTACAAATTTTGAGTCGCTGAACATGAATCTGAACTCAAAAAGCGGTGCTATCCCACCCCTCGGTCGGAATGGACGGATCTTCGAAGTTCAGGAAAAGGGCCTTCTGTCTTGCACAAAATTGTGATCGAAACACATACGTTTTTATTCGCCACATATCCTTTGCGCCTTTTTCACTTTCTTCAACTGAAATTTCACCTATTTTGTACAAAATGATGCAAATCGAAATTCCCTGACGTTTAAGGGTTATAATAATAATAAATTTTTTTCAAAATTCATAAAAAAGAGCATATACATCAATTCGTAAAAAGGTGAATAAAAAGTTCAATTATACCCGCGAAGTTAAAAACTTGTTGCGAGAGATACGAATTACATTTATGTATAATATATTTGATAAATTTGTAGAATTCAACAAAATAATATTGAAAAATTAACTAATTTTCTTAATTGAAGTGAGAGATTTCATGAAATAAATTTCGACGTGATTCTTGAATCCATTTTTTAATCTGTAGTTTGAAAGATACTAATGACTTGATCATTTTTATATGATTTGGAATCAAATCATAGTAGAATGGCAATAAATTATTAAAATTTTTTGAGACATTGTTGTTTTAACTTTATTTTTCAATGTGATATCATTTTTATTCCTTGTATTATAAATATGATTATTGAAATTTATATTCAATTTGTGTTTATGGATATAAATCATGATGTTATATCCGAATAATTGTCTTATGTCCATTTTATGTGTTTCTATGTACAGATTTTCACTTGGATACAAATAAGACTTATTATATATTATTTTCAAAAACCGTTTTTGAAGAACTTCAAGATTTCTAATGTGGGATTTCATGACCCCTTCCCAAGCCAGAATCCCATAATTCAATTGGGACTGTATTAATGAAAAATAAAGAATGTTAAGGGTTTTTACGCTCATAAATGTTTTGAGATACTTGAATTTTGATAATAAACACACACGATCACTTGTTTTGACTAACAGAGATTTTTCTTTCATATAGCTGTATAAAAAGAAGATTAAGTTGTGAAGGGCACGTGATAGATAAAAACATGTGCTTCGACCTTTGAAACGGAAAATGCCTCTTTTCTTGAAGGGTTTACCTTCCGAACGAAGGGAGAGCACCGCCTTTTGACTATGCTGTTATATTCAGCAGCTCAAATACTTGATCTCAACTAAATACGATTTCAATCTAGCCGTTGCAATAGTTCAATATTGTGATACGAACCCTGGCGATGTCGTTTTCGAGCATTTCCTCCGACCTCAACCTGGAATACTCGTCTGCGATAATCTCCGACGCTTTTTCGGTGAGAGCGGGCTTCAATATTTTCACGAAGTGAATGTACTTCCTCATGAAGGCTACGCTCAAAATTTTATCTGTCCGTCTGCGCGTCGAACCGTGCAGCAAAGCGTCGTACTCTTCGTAAACGGGCGTCGGCTTATCGTCGTCCGCCTCGTCCGGATTCATGGTGCTCCATTTGTCGATGCTCGAACCCATTGGCAGCACGGCGCCGTCTTGCTCGAGGGGGTTCCTGAAAGCGGCGATACCACCATTACTGTCACGGTTAATACGACAGATGAGTTAGTGAAGAATACTCATATAGTAATAGAGAAATTCACCTATTGGTGTGTAAAAAATTACATGATCAATAACACTAACAAAACTGTCATAGTTGAATTTACTAGCCCTTTGAGAAATATCAATATTCCTGAACTCAATCTAGACGCCAAAATTCTCAAACCTTCCAGCAGCACAAAATTCTTGGGTTTGGAATTAGATAAACTATCATTCAATAATTCAATTCAATTTTATTATCCCAAGAAACATTACATGTTTATGGGACTGAAACACACAAGTACATAGTCAATAAATGGAATTTTCAAAAGTATAAAGGAAAAATTGTAAGCAGTCAAAATTAAATGGCTTTCAAAACTGATGAATACCAATGAAGGTAAAAAAAACATAACTGTTGACTACATGCAAAATATATTGTACATTAGCTGATTAAAAATTGTTTGAATTTTTGCTTAAATTTCATTGTTGAGCAAAATGCTTCAATTGTTTCTGGAATTGAGTTATATATTATGATGCCATCATGGTAAATTGACTTTTTTCCAAAATCTGATTGTGTTTCATTTGTTGCTGGTAATTTTGTTTGTCTTGTGTAGTAATTATGGATATCAGCCATTTGAGTGAAAATAATGTCTGACTTTTTACTATTATTTTTAATAGAATGGATGAAACAGCTAATTTTGAGTTTATGGAGAGAATCTAAGTCCAATAAATTGTGCGGTTTGTATAAATTTATTGTTGATTCTAGATAAGGTAATTTATAAATACATTTTATTGTTTTGTATTGTAAAGTTTTCAACGGTTTGATAATAGGTTTACTTGCTGTCCCCCAAATGGAGATGAGATAATGCAATTGTGAATAGATTAGGTTGAAGTATATATTTTTCAATAATGTGAGAGATATGTAGTTTCTGATTTTGTAGAAAATTTCAATGAGAGGAGATATTTTCATTCTAATTCTTTCAATATGTTTTCGCCATGACAATCTCTCATCGATATATAAACCTAAAAATTTAGTTGTTTCTGTGTATTTTATCAATTTATTATTAAATACTATGAGATTAGTAGGAATGTTGACTGATCGTTTGGAAATATACATATACGAAGATTTATCATAATTTAAAGTTAATTTATGATGATGAAGCCAAATGAGAATTTTATCCAGATCACTTTTCATATCATCCTTAATTTTATCATAACTATCTGAGAAGTATATGAGAGTGGTATCATCAGCAAATAATTTGATCATTCCATTCAATGTTAAATTTGGTAGAGAGATGATATAGATAAGAAAAAGTATTGGACCAAGAATAGACCCTTGAGGTACACCACAAGTTATATTTTGAAGAGAACTTTTTTCATTGTCAATTTGAATAATGTTTTCTTTTGGACAAGTAATTTCCAAACCACTTTAGGAGTTTATCTCTGATTCCAACATTAAATAATGTTATTATCAATATCTTATGGTTAACCATATCGAAGGCTTTACACAAATAATATATACAATCTATGCAAAAAATTAAACCAATTGTACTATGGTTTCACCAATCTTACATCAAATTTCCATAGCCAATACTTGATAAATATCTACTACGCGTTAGTATATAGTGCAGTTAGCTGTAACATTGTAGTGTGGGGTAGAGCTATTGAAGTGGACCGTGTATTTATGATCCAGAAAAGATTTATGCGTTTTATTTTCAACATGAAACGCAATGAAACCTGTTTTTGAAGCAAACAAACTCCCCACATATCCACGTATTTATTTATATAAATTATTGACGTAAACTTTTAACAATAAAGGAAAACTATATATATATATATATATATATATATATATATATAGAGAGAGAGAGAGAGAGAGAGAGAGAGAGATCTTGTAAACTGTAAAGAAATCGGTATATTTCCATGTGGGAACATTGGTGGTTGGTTAATTGAGCCTAGAATGTTCCACTTTCACACCAATGACCCCAATCACACCCATGGTAATGGAAATAGAAGTATCCTCAAAATAATCAAGTATATACAGAGACTTACCTATATCTATGCATTCTCACAACATGATCAGAAATTTTCAGATCATTATCTTCATCAACCGAATCTAGCATAACGAAGAGACAGTCGAAACGAGAGAGTAGAGAATCTTGAAGACCAATGTTTTCCATTGGAGTTTTGTACTGATTGTACTGTAAGAAAAAATCAATTTCAAGAACAGATAATATGAAAAATCATTCACTTAATATGGTACGTATATAGTTTCAAATTTTCAAAATATTGGTTAAATTCTTATGGTTTATAGAAGAGATGGTCAAGATGGCTTTACTTTAAGAGACATTAAAATTGACGAAACTACGGAAGTGAAGCAAAGTGAGCAAGAATATAATTTTCTTTTTATTTTATTGTTTCCTCAAAGCTTTAAGGAAGTTTTGAGCATAGACTAAATAGTAAAAAATCAAAAACATTTTAGCAGATAATTAATTTATATCATAATGCAAGCATGTACACCAGTTACTTTTTGAAGTTCGGAATGGAAAGACGTTAATATTTGAAATTTGTGTTTTGTTTGTTTTAAGTCATCTGTAAAATAATATTCCCCAATCCCATTAGGGCCTAGGACAAAACTCATTCTTACATGAAGGTAAGATAGATATGATATTCATTTTTGTTATCTTATTTATTGATTGTACACACGTCAAGTAGGAAAAGTCGAGATATCAAAATGAGGTTTAAGACAGCACAGTTGAAATGAGAATGAATGCATTACTTATAGAGATATAGAATAGTTAGTCAACCATACAGAAATATCATTTGAAGGGGCGGATATTAAAGATAGATTGCATCACTGAGTTTTTTTCCGGGTCACGTCTTTTCTTATATTTTTTTTACAGACTTTGTAGCACGATTCACGCATTTTTTTGATTACTCATTCATAAAACCAAAAGATTGCAATACGTTCAGAAACAAATGTGAATTTTTTGGCAATGTCGTAGATCATTTATATTTTGAACATTTTTTAATCCATTTTTGGGATTTTTTCTTCCCTGGAAAAGAAAAACTTTAAATTCTCATAATATCTGTTTTTGAGGCAAATTGGTCAGTTAAGTATCAATTTTGTTATAAAATTAGGGATTGAATCTATAAAAAATTTGAGACTTAACTGACAAAATAATAAGCACTCAAGTAACGGAGCAAATATACTAATTTTCCCTAAAACCAGATATTATAAGAAATTAAAGCTTTTTTCATGGGAGAGAAACCCCAAAAAATGGACAGAATATTTCTAACTCCTCAAAAAACTTTCAAACATTATTTCAATGCCTAAACTTTTATTTCCTGTATAAACTTCTACTGTCAACTCTAGTTTGAAGCTTCATTAGCTTTCTTTCAACATTAGTCAAACTGACAAAGAAATCTGCACCTATTTTACCCTCCAGAGAAGGAAATTTTGTTGTGCATTTTCAAGTGAATGGAAATAGATAGATAGATAGATATTCTTATTGTGTTAGAAAAAATTACATTTTCGTCACAAGGGCTCGGCCTAGATGCTAGTAACTAGGTTTCTAATGGAACAGAATGGAAATATTGACATTATAGGTAGATGGCGAAACAAAACCTCATCAAATCCTTTTTACACACATTGGCTAACCATCCTTATCTATAACAATGCTGAAGGTATCAAGTGTTATAGTCTATCTATTCAGATATGATCTTGTAGAGGTTGGAAACATATTACGTGAAACTTATTGTCAAATTGTTTTGGATATGTGCATTAATTTCTATATTTGGAAAATGAAAATAAGATAAGATGATAATAGACAAAAATGAATATTTCAAAACAAATATCATTGAGAACTGTTGTAACTCAGAATTTACAATTAAATACCTTTCCATAAACGGGATTTGCTGCTGCCAAAACAGAACAGCGAGCGTTCAGACTGGCATGTATTCCAGCTTTAGCAATTGTTACCCTTCCTTGTTCCATAACTTCGTGGATTGCGGTTCTGTCAATATCGCTCATCTTGTCAAATTCATCAATACAAACCACACCTCTGTCGGCCAATACCATAGCCCCAGCTTCCAACCTCCTTTCTCCCGTCTCCTGATCAGTTGTCACAGCTGCTGTCAACCCCACACCAGAGGATCCTCTTCCAGTAGTGGGTATAGCTCTGGGGGCCGTACACAATACATATCGCAGGAGTTGAGATTTGGCAACGCTAGGATCCCCGATGAGGAGAACATTGATATCCCCACGAAGTCTTGTTCCATTGGGAAGTACTTTTTCCACGCCTCCAAGAAGAAGACATAGAATGGCTTTCTTTATGTATTCGTGACCGTGTATAGACGGTGCGAGCGATTTCGATAGTAAGTCAAAAATATTTTTACTCGACTTGGCAAGATGCTTGCAGCGTGCAACATCTTCTCTGGAAATTGACGGACTTGCTTCTTTGCTGAGTTGTGAAATGTTATTCGCAATCACTATGGTCCTGTAATGGTGATTTTATATATATATATATATATATATATATATATATATATATATATATATATATATATATATATATATATATATATATACATATATATATTTTATATATATATATATATATATATATTTTATATAAATATATATATATATATATATATATATATATATATATATATATATATATATATATATATGTATATATATGCTGGCTGGAACTTCCGGTTGATCCGCGTCTGGAAAGATTTACTTGTCTACGTTTCGACTCCCATTTCGGAGCCATTTTCAAGACTGGGTGACCTTGCGTCTAGGTCTGAGTTGTCTCACTAGCTGGCTATCATCACTGGAGGTCGAGGATAGAAGGTTGGTGGGATTTAAGGGTTCATTAGTAATTATGGTAGGATCAGGTATCGGACGGTCGATGGGAGGTTCGAACGGATTTCCCAAGTCGGAGTGAATAGAAGTATGTCGGACCAAAAGTGGTTTCCAGGTATTGGGGAGTCTTTGAGAATCGTCGCGTTTATTGAGACAGTTGGGACGTTTTTCGATTTCAATGGCTTCACGGGTAATTCTGGTTTGGAGGGTTTCGGCTGTGGCAACGGTTTTGGTGTTTTTGAAATCTATTTTGTGGCCTGTTTCTAAATGATGTTGGAATAATGCTGAGTTTGTGTCAGAATTACGGACTGCTAGTTCGTGTTCATATGCTCTACAGGACACTCGTCGGTTGGTCTGGCCGATGTATGTTCTGGGACAGTTAGAGCATGGTATTTCATATATTCCTTGGGTTTCATTGGGGATTGTGTCTTTGGGTGTTCGAAGGTAGGTGGATATTTGGTTGTTAGCTGTGAAAATGGTTTTGATGTCATGTCGTGTCAGAATTCGACTTATTTTATCAGTAACACCATGAATATATGGAAGGAAAGCTTTTTGTCGTTCAGGTTCGTCCTTCGGGGGTCTAGGGTGAAGATCTCGGGTTTGCTGGAGTTTGATAGACTTGTGGATTTGGGAATCGGAAAAATCGTTTTGGGTAAGTGCGGATTTGAGCTTTTCCATTTCATTGGGTCTATTGTGGTTATCGGTGAGTTTGAAGGACCTATGTATGAGAGAATTCAGAACCGAATTCAATTGTGCTGGGTGATGATGAGACTTGGCATTGAGGTACCGGTTTGTATGGGTTGGTTTGCGGTAGACGGTGTGAGTGAAAGAATTGTTGAACTTCCTGATGAGAACATCCAAGAATGGGAGGGAGTCGTCCTTTTCTATTTCCATAGTGAATTGTATGTTGGGGTGAATGGTGTTAAGGTGGGTCAGGAATGTTGGTAGGGTTTCAAACCCATGTGGCCAAATGGCAAAGATGTCATCTACGTTTTGAGCCAGCAAGTGGGCTTGAGTTCAGATGTGTCAATGGCTCTGGTTTCGAAGTCCACCATGTAGAGGTTTGCAAGAACTGGGGAGAGGGGGGAACCCATCGGAGCTCCTTTCACTAGTTTGTAGAATTTGCCCTGAAATAGAAAGTATGTACTGGACATACAATGGCTGATGAGGTTGAGATTGTCTCTAGAGATTTGATGCTTGGTTTCCAAAACACTCAAGGTTTCACCTAAAGGAATATTCGTGAAGAGAGATGCTACATCGAAGCTTACGAGAATGTCTGTTGGTCGGATATTGAAGGTTTTGAGTGTTTCAATGAAATGAAAAGAGTTTTGGATATACGACGAACACTGTTCTACTAGAGGTTGGAGGGTGTTTGCTAAGTATCTGGAAAGGGGTTGTGTTGGGCATCCAAAGGCGCTAACTATGGGACGGAGTGGGATATTCGGTTTGTGTATTTTTGGGAGGCCATATATTCGGGGAATGCGCGAAGATTTCTCCCTCGGAATGAGAGCTTTCTTCTGGTCATTCGGGATATTGGAGTTGTTGATGAGGGTTTTGGTCTTTTTCTCGAGATACGTGGTGGGGTCTCTTGAAGTGTGTTGATATTCAGGGGAGTTGATCAATGTTGTCATCTTTTCAACATAGTCTGTGGTGTTGAGGATCACAGTGGCGTTGCCCTTATCGGCTGGTAGAATGATGATGTCTGGATTGTTGTGGAGATTCTTGAGGGACCGTCTCTCAGCTGGGGTTACATTGGATTGGGGAACTTTGGCTCTTCTCAGGAAGGAAGCAACATCTTGCCTAGTTTCTTCGGCAGTGTTCTTAGGAAGATGAGAGATGGCTGCTTCAGTCTGAGTTATAATGGTTTCGACTGGAATAGATCTAGGAGTAATCGAGAAATTGAAACCTTTGGATAAAATGTTGTGGGCAGCTGGGTCAAGTGGAGTGTCAGAAAAGTTGTGGACTAAAACTGGTGAGTCCGCTGGGGATGATTGTGGAGCTTTCAGCTTGAGTAGTGCTGAGAGCTTTTTCTTTTGTGTGATGGTTTTTTCATTGGCAATATGATCGGCTTTTTCATGGGATATTCTGACGAAAGTGTCCCAGATTGTTGGATGAATTGTTGAAACGGAAAGTTCACCAAAACATTGATGAAGGGATGAGTTGATGAAGTGTAATTTACTTCTTATTTCGTGAATGGTATTTCGAATAAGAGCGAAACTAGCATATTCTAAGATGCGTTTAGTATGGAACGATTTGATGTGGTGTTTCAGACGGAATGACTTGGGAATTACTTGATGTGTTCTGCAGGATTTAAGGAAGGCGAGGTCACAAAGGAGTTTGGATTTCTGGATAAGGAGTGATGAATAGGTTTTAGTGATTTTGAGTGTTTCCTTACCTTACCTGAACGACAAAAAGCTTTCCTTCCATATATTCATGGTGTTACTGATAAAATAAGTCGAATTCTGACACGACATGACATCAAAACCATTTTCACAGCTAACAACCAAATATCCACCTACCTTCGAACACCCAAAGACACAATCCCCAATGAAACCCAAGGAATATAAGAAATACCATGCTCTAACTGTCCCAGAACATACATCGGCCAGACCAACCGACGAGTGTCCTGTAGAGCATATGAACACGAACTAGCAGTCCGTAATTCTGACACAAACTCAGCATTATTCCAACATCATTTAGAAACAGGCCACAAAATAGATTTCAAAAACACCAAAACCGTTGCCACAGCCGAAACCCTCCAAACCAGAATTACCCGTGAAGCCATTGAAATCGAAAAACGTCCCAACTGTCTCAATAAACGCGACGATTCTCAAAGACTCTCCAATACCTGGAAACCACTTTTGGTCCGACATACTTCTATTCACTCCGACTTGGGAACTAATCCGTTCGAACCTCCCATCGACCGTCCGATACCTGATCCTACCATAATTACTAATGAACCCTTAAATCCCACCAACCTTCTATCCTCGACCTCCAGTGATGATAGCCAGCTAGTGAGACAACTCAGACCTAGACGCAAGGTCACCCAGTCTTGAAAATGGCTCCGAAATGGGAGTCGAAACGTAGACAAGTAAATCTTTCCAGACGCGGATCAACCGGAAGTTCCAGCCAGCACATTTCTGACGGTGGAAGCCTAGCCGATCAAATATATATATATATATATATATATATATATATATTGGATAAAATGTAAACTCATTTGTAGGTTCACTGTAATATTTTCAGTGTCCTATGTATAAAAAGTTAGGTACCTCAGTGCAGTGTCCTGCGTCCACTGTTTTCATTCTCTATTTGAATTATATCTAGTCTCTTAAGGATTATGAAAGTATTTTTGCATACAATAATAATGATCTTGGCAAAATTTCAGTATTCGTGATCCATATAAAAACAAATTGAGGCCAAAATAATAAAAATGGAATAAAGGTAGACACTTTTCAATGTAAAAAATATAAATATACAAAAAAAAATCAATACATTGAATACATCTGGTTCAAGTTATCAAAATTTCAATTTTTATGATCTGAATCCCCCCACCCTAATCTACTAATATTGTGTTATAATAATAATAATAATAGTTTATTTGTTCCTTCGATCATTTACATGATATGGAATAAGTCAAAGTGAGTATGATAATGTCAAAGTAGGTAAGTATATAAGTAATAACAGAAGTATAATATAAAGTAAAATAAAAGTAGAGTACAAATTACTAAAGTATAGTACAACTGTAAAATATAACATTAAAGCATCTGACAAATACAATTTTTCTTTTTTTTTTTTTTCAATAACACTAAAGCACAGAAACCAGAGCAAACACCATGATTTTTACTTCATTTTCAGGACTATGAAGCTTTTCTGTTTCAAAAAGAGGCAAGTAAAAGTATATAATTACTTCCAATTATGGATACCCCAAATGAGTTGAAGAGTAACCTCAGATTCAGAATCAAATTCTAGGAAAATAGATACATGGCCAAACACCTAAGATGGCAATAATGATTTTGCCATATTGATTTTTCAAGAAACTACTACTTACTTGAATGTACCATTTGTATAATTTCCTTGTTTGTTAGGCAGAGATCTGAAATTACCAACAACCTGTATACGATCCCCAGGTTTACAACAATCTACTAGGTCATTATCACATATAATGTCTACTGAGCGTGGCAGCTGACCAGCTGGAGCTTTTTCAGGCATTTCTTGTATTGAAATGGTTTGATGGTCTTTGTATGTTGACAAACCAAACTCTGTTTCCAAAGTATTTCCTTCATCATCCTAGAAATAACAAAGAAAATAAAGGAACCAAAATTGATATCATCATGGAAGTGATCTGTAGAGATCAAATATGTAACCAACTTTAGTGGGATAAACTGCTACAGAAGGAACAGCATCCAGAGAAGTGAGATCAGTATATTTCCTTTCCATCATTTTGTTATTGGCTGGGCAATAATGCACACTACGAACCACTTTTGGATGGATCAGTGAACCTAGAGCAAGACTCAAATAACAAAATGCCAATTGAAGAAATTATATTTACATTTGGTAACTATCCCCTCTACACAAATCAAGTTTCCCAAATAAGAACAGTTTAAAGATCGTGGAGTTACATGATTCTTTCCAAAACTGCCTTCAAATGCAACAAAAAAGTCCTTGTCTGATTTTGCATAGTCTGTGGATACAGTTAACACAAAGTCTTTTAGGGCCTTCTGAAACGCCATTTGTTCTTCGAAAGCATTTTTGAGGAGAGACTTGGCTCGTATGGGATTTTTTCTACGCAAGTCATTGATATTGACTACCAGCCGATGTCCCTTATCTGCAATCATATCTTTAACCAGTTGGGTATATTTTCCTTGATCTTCCTGAAAGTGTGATAAATACAATACACAAAGTTTCATGTGAAATAAAAATTAAATTACCTCATCATCAAGAAAGTCGAGATATTCCCTATGCAGATCTCGAAGATGTTGATCTATATCTTGATTATCCATTATATCTGAAGTAAATTTGAAAAAAAAATACTAGGGCACTTCTTGATATTCCACAACAAACTGTTTTAGGCGCGAACCGATGTAATCTTCTTCTGTTTTGAATCCAAACTGTCAGGTACGAGCGCGTAGAACGATATAGACCGCGGGCATAACTGACAGACGACAGTATAAATAGTTGTAAATCCAGCCTGCTTGACAAACAAACGGATCTACAAATGCTTATTGTGCATTGGTCTCATATTTCAAAATATTTTTTCTCGATAATAACTCAATTTTGAGCGATTGTGATGTTTCAATCCAGCGATTCCCTTCTATTTTTGACAATAGAACAAATATTTATCCTCTTGCTGTTAAGAGACTTGAATTGTGGATTCAAGCAACTAGAAGAGCAGATTTAAGTACTGATAAGTTGAAATAGGCAACGGTATATTCATGCATTTTGTATCTCAGAATTGCAATTATAATCTCATTAAATTACCATTATTTATGGAAATACGATTTGTTTGTCCAGCAGTTTGATGCATGTGACGTCACATGCCCGTGGTCTATGCTCCAGTTCAATGGAGAGCAAATGAGTCCTTTGCCGTGCAAAAGGTGGAGTTATTCTGATATTGGGTTATTAGGTTGGGGACCCTGACCTGATGAAAAATAGAGAAGATTATACCATGAGTCGATAATGATAGCTATTATTCTCGAGGAATTTTTACAGCGAGTGAGTAATATTTCGAGAGAATAATAGTCGTTATTGCGAATAGTATACCCTATTTACAACTAAGGCTGGATTCAGACAGATCCGAAATTCGATCGTACGACGATCAGAGAGTTTTCTGATTGGTCTAAATTGGTCTGAATTTAAATTTAGACCAATGAGAAAGCTATCTGATCATCGTACGATCGAATTTCGGATCTGTCTGAATCCTGCCTAATCTAATCATCATAAATGAATGATTCTTCAGTTTCATTCATCTCAATACAAATACACAAGCACTACGTACATCTGGCTACCGACTGCCGACGACCAACTACCGACTGCCAATTGTGGGTGCGCTGCGTAACACCCACGTTTCGTAACACCCACGCAGTGCATAACACTCAAAGTGCGTAACACCCAAATGTCATAACACCCAAATTTCGTTATGCCCACACTCTCCGAATATACCCGAATGATGCACTGTTGCGAAATTTACCGGAATCTAACTTAACCTAACTAACCTAACCTAAAAGAAGGATGAATTTGGCAACAGCGCTTCATTTGGGTATGTTCGGTGAGTGTGGGCATAACGAAATTTGGGTGTTATGACATTTGGGTGTTACGCACTTTGGTTGTTATGCACTGTGGGTGTTACGAAATGTGAGTAGAATGAGATGCTCCCCCTATTGTGAATACAGCTTTAACAGTTGATCCCACGACATAACGTAACCAAATTTGAATATGATAAAATTCCCTACATCTTTTGTATCCACTTTCTTTTATAAGTCTAACGGGTGGCGAGTTACAATGGATTGAAAAATCGTCCAACTCAATCTTTTTACGGTAAATGTAGTGTAAAATGGGGAAATTGGGAAATCGTGAACACATGCGCATTCTGAGAGATTTACTGTCAGTACTTGTTCATACCGCATGCCAGAAGAATTACAACAAATGAAAAATTATTCGCTGCGTAACTTCGTATAAAAGTTGACACACCTTCAGTGGCGTCGACGGCACGGCGCTCGAGCCATCCGCACTTTGATTTTGAAACCCAATGCTTTCTGTGTACTGAAGAAATTAGGCGCGACAGTCCCACAAAAACCACTATCATCTACGACCACCCACCACCAACTAGTACAATCGACGAACAAACGGCTGGCAGTCTCACAGCCATCATCCAATGCCATCAATTTATTTCTGACATGAGTATGGGAGGAAGGTTACGAAATGTCATCGTATACCGATATTACCGATCCCTCCATATTAGCGGGGCGTCAATATGAGGTTAAGGTGAAATTCCACTTTATACTAATATGCAAATAGATTTCAGTTTCTGGTATCTGATTGGTAGGTAACAACAGATAACCAAAAAAATACCTGCTTCCCTAATAAGATCTATGAATATTCGAGTATATTGAAAATCTAACATTACGGTGTTCAAGGCTAAATGTCAGTTGAGAAAAAGTGTGGATATTCATACTCTTCGTATTTGTGTTTCACAGATAATTCAACTGGATGTCGATATATGTGAGAATTGAAAACGAAAGCAAATGAAAAATTGATGAATATGGTTGGTGAAAATCCGAAAGGAATACCTTTGTTTTTAAAAAAAGTGGGACTGTTCCTCATGCAGCAAGAAGTAGTTTGCCAGTCGTATATGAAATGGAAAGTATTTGGGTTTACCAGTCGTTTAAGGATATTTTTCCGAGGCCAAAAAAATGCTTGAGCTTTGTATTATACTTTGAATGTTATCTACGTCTTCTAGTATATAGTGTTCAATTTATATAGGAATCCAAATGAACTTATGAACAGAATGTCTTTTCAAAGATATCGTTTTGTAATCATGCTACCAATTGTGATAGATATAGGCCATTCATACAAAATGAGTACCACGATTTTTCGGGAATGAAATCGCATGTGATATATTTGAAAATAGCATTACTAAAGAAACTGATGTAATTATTTAAAAGTAACATCGGATTATGCAGCAGTTTTGAGTGATAAGAGATTGAAATTAACCCAACTTTATCACGACTAGTGCTTAAACGTTCCCATTGAAAGGTGAGGACTTCTCATTAGTCAAAACTGCTGCATAAATCATGTGTTGGTTGTCAGTTTGTGATATATTCAATATATGATGACACTGCACAAACATAATCATTTGTTTTGAAAAGTAAGGCTCTACTGGAGCCTAATAGCGTTCCCTAAGTGTTCAAACAGCCCGTTATACAGCACTTGTTTCCCGGCATAATGAATGATCAAAAAGTTTTTTATACAACACAACTAAAACGAACAAGAAAAAACACCAACAACTTATCCTAATAGAAACACTTCAAAGTTAGTAAAATATTACTTTAAGAAACTCCTTACACCAATGAAAATTGAACAAGCAACTTGAAACACTTGAAAAATGATTCCCTAAACTCCACAAAAACAAGATAGAATCAGATAGAATACACCACGCAACGCAGGTATGCTGTGGGCTGTGACAACGCAACAAATCTTTTACTTTCACCACAAAGACATCAAGAGACCAGAGACAACCAGTAATCAGCCACATAAAACATATGTGTGTTCTGTGACAATTTCTTTGCACTTTTCCTGTTTATCTTTGGTTCTATGGGGTTATGCCACCGATGCCACCTATAGAGATTTTTAATTTACCCAATTTACCCCAGAATTGCCAACCTCGATTTCCCCCTGCCCCTAGCCTCAGGTACCCCTTCACCGATAAACTCTTGACATTTCGTAACTTTCCTATATATGAACGTTGATGAGTCCTAGGTCTATATCAATTTCCCTATATCTTAGGGGCTTCAGGTTTCATTCATTGTTTTTCAATTAATTTCTGCACAAAAGTCAACATAACACAAACAGATGATAATTGAAGCAGTCAATGGCCGCGCCTAACAGCTTACAGCGCTTAACGCTGCTTCATAAAATTTCTCCTTTACTGTGATTTCACCATGGAAAACTGTCAATTTTGTGCACCTGCTTTAAGCACTGTAAGCTGTTAGACGCAGCCATTGCCTGGGATGGGATCACAGAATACCCTATCTACACAGAAGCGCAACTTGATGGCGGTCCGTTTGATCTTTTGGAGTCAATTTTTCGTAATCTTGAATTGAAGCTTGGCTTGTATAATGTCATTTCTTGGCGGTAAATTCAAACTGTCGGTTGATATACAGTTCAAGTGATACACCTTTGTAAACTTTCTAGACTGAGCATTTCTGCTTCTGAACTGAAATTGGGGCAGTTTTAATTCCATTTGAAGATACGACCCTAGGAAGGTCTTAATAATTTAGAACTTACATTTCCCCTATCAAATTCATCTAAATGCTTTGTTGATCAGCAATCTACATTCCCTTATTCTCAACAGATATAAACGGAGAATTTGGATAGTTACCAAATTGATTTCAGTGAATAGGCTTACTGTTTTCTGCACCTTTAAAAAAAAAAGTAGATAGAAAAGTGGTGTAGGCAGCTATTTAATGTTCAAATAGTTTTAAAGTAATCAACTGAATTGTAGGAACGAACGTTTAAAACTACTCTGATCATGCTTCCATCCGATAATAATAAAATTTATCAGTGGTAATAACCCAAGGACATTGATAATTGTTTGAAAATTTTATAACACCCTAACAACACAAATGTGAGGTTGACAATATACAAGCCAAGCTTTCGATTCGGTCGGAACGCTTCAGTTGCGCTTCTGTGTAGGTAGGGTGTTCTGTGATGGGATCGTGGCGAGGCGAGGGAATTCCCAGTGAGTGGGAAGGTTTCCACAAGTGAAAAACAAAGGGTCGATGCTGTAAAGTGTAGAGTAAGGAATGGCTTCTTCTATCAAAGTGATTTTAGAGGACCAGAAACATCAGATACAAGTATATGAACTAGGTGGTGAACTTTTTTTTTGCGGTGAGAATGTAGCTAGTGTTTTGGGGTATTCAAGTGATAATCAAAACGAATTCTACAAAATTTTGAAAGAAGAACACAAGAAGTCTATTAAAGAACTGAGCTCTATTTCAAACATCGAGAAGCATTCTCAACATGAAGAACGTATATTTGTTTCAGAATTTGGTTTATTATCATTGAAGGGACACACTGTAATACCAGCCAATATTCTCAGCGAAATATTATTATCTGTGAAGAATTATATCATACAGAAGCTAACTAATTCACTCGCCAATAAGGATCAGGAAGTAAAAAAAGCAAAAGAATGTGCTCTGAAAGCGGAACAGTCTGAGAAAGTTGCGCTGCGTAGATCTCTGAGACTAAAGGAGAAAACTGTGAAGAAACGAATACGTTCAAAAAACCAGTATGTGTATATAAGTACATCAGAATCATATGCAAATCAGAACAGATACAAAGTGGGTGGAGTTGAGTGTTATGATAATCTGAAAAGTAGATTATCCCAGTACAATGGACGAAGTGCTGCAGGAGATGATTGGTACTTCTGTAAAGTTCGAGAAGTGACAAGTTTTAGACACTTTGAGAATCGCTTCTGGGAAGTTGCGCAAGATTTCAGAGACAATGTGGACATGACAAACAGGAGAAAAGCTAAGGAAATGATAAATATGAACTATCAAGATTTAGAAATGGTGTTTGACCTCATTGTTGATCATTATGATTTGGAGATAGAATTTTTGAACAAAAATATGCATTTGTTTGTTGATAATTTAGTTATTGACAACAAAATGGCTTTTATACCAAATCCCTATGAATTGAAAGAGGATAAAAGATATTCTTTGGCAGATAATGAGCTGAAAAACAAAAGGGAAACCATTACTGACGAAAAGTTGAAAGAAGAAATGTTGAGAGTAATTGAAAGCAGTGGTAAAAAATCAATAGATCGATTAGATATTTTCAAAGAGATTGAAAAAAAATATCGGTTTCAGAGGAGAAATGCTTGGACACTATTAAAAAACACTCAAGGGTAGTGGTATCCTAAAATTGGTGGAAATAAAATACTGAAGTAGAAAAAAATTAAATTAATTGAAGGATATCTGTATCAATTGAATTTAAATGGGAATGTATTGTAAACAAATATGTAGTATGTTCAGCATCAGTTTATCCAATCCATCTTGTTGAGGAATTCTTCCCACTTTCGCTGCCAAGATGAATTGGAAGAGCTGATGAATGGTGATTATTTTTCAACATTTTACTATTGAAATTATTTATATTTTATTTTATCACTATGTACAAAAATCATAGATATATAGAAAGTGTTAGCTGTGGTATTATGACGTGTTTGGAGATTTTTCTATTTCAATATACAATTTGAACAGACTGTATCATGTATTATTCAATGTAGCTGTTTTGGACCAAGAATAGACTATTCAATTTTCCAAGTTGAGACAAAGAAAAAAAAGTTGGTTCCAGTTGATAACCTTTGATTTGGAATCAAAGACAATCAGTTTGCTGCATATTCTGACGTCTAATGAAAACAAACCTATTTTTAGGATTTGTTATCATTTCATAAATGTACAACTAATTTATTTATCAAATATTGTGGGTTGATAAAGGCGGATTCATGCAACGATCATTATAATTACATTAACATTACATTATCATTACATTTTCACTAAGAAAGTGTTGCCGTTCATGCAACACTCATTACATTATATATTTGTTGTTGAAATATCTATGTTTTTCATTTTAAGGATGTTCATATTGACGAACTAATTCTCTTAAAGCACCTTGATCCGTTATATTGCTGAATACTAATAATATAAACCCAAAAATAAACATAACCTAAAACCGTCAAATGACACGTTATTGCACATGCGCAATTGCTGTTTTCACTAAGATTCATAGTGTAATGAAAATAAAGTTAAAAGTTGCCAACTTCTTAGTGCGACTAATGTAAATGTAATGAACTAATGTGTTGCATGAACGCTTCCACTATAAAATGGGTGTTCAACTTTTCCTAATGATAATGTAATGTTAATGTAATTATAATGATTGTTGCATGAATCCGCCTACTCTCAAGATACTGATCTGATTTAAATTGAAAACAAACATTTTCAAGAATCTTAACCTTAACCTAACTATTAATTATGTGAGTGCCAGTTTTTCAATTTTCAATACACCGCGGGCATGTGACGTCACAAGACAACTGTCAATCAGCCTGCTGGACAAACAAACCCTACTTCCATATGCAACAATGGTAATTTAATGAGATTATTATCGTAATTATGAAGAAATTAGGGTTTACCCTAATTTTGGGTATACCCTCAGTGTACCTGACATATATAAATGTATAAATTTTGCAATCTATATTCATTATTCTTGCTGCTTGCAAGAAAATTGTATGTGAAATGGCTGATAAAAGTGATTATTTCAACACCTTGTCTATGGATATTCAGAAGAGATATTTAGAAAAACTGAAGGAAAGTAAAGGATGTGATCCTTATTTATTGAAATTTGGGGATTGTAGTAATGCTGTGAAATACTTTCCTAAAGTGACATGTTGTACGACATTATAAACTATTTTGTATATGAGAGGGCATGCACAGAAGACTTCAAGACTATAAAAGTTTGGATTCATACAATATGTTTATATCTAAATGGATTAGAAGGATTGGAATGAAGCTTGTGAAAAAAATACTGAAAATGTACTTTAATAAATAGTAATTTTGAAATAACAGATTTAGGGTATGTTATATAAGGCTCTACAAGATTATAAACCACAACCATCTTTTCATATGGCAATCCTGTATAAAAAAGGCATTTAGATGAGTTATACTTTAAACTTCCCAATGGGAATGATTAAGTCTGCAAAGTTTCCCGGAGATGATGGATTTCACGATAACAATTCTGCAACTCGAAATCAATATCGGGACATAGGTGTTCTCTACAGTTTTGTGCATGTTCAACTTCTTCAACTGGTTAATTTATATCATTCAGAGTTTGATTTTGCTCATCAATAATATTCAAGTTTTGAACAGCTGGATCATTCACACAAAGAATCATCATCAATTTTATCCATATCAACTGGAATATTTGCGATCTCATTTTTATCACGCTGCTTCCTACTCTACAATCTCTGAATGCTTTGAACTGCATTGATATTTGTTTTGTAGCCAAGTAATTGATTCGGTACCCAGTCTATATTGTCAACATCTTTGAGTGCACTTGGCTTGTCTGAAATGAAAAAATTTAATAAAATTATGTTTCCTAGATTCTTTGAAAATATCTCTTACAAAATGTTTTGAACACACCGTTGCCCATTTCAACTTATAATAGTCCAGACGGAATGTACATGAATTTGGACGACTTCTATTCAACAGCCGTGCCAAATCGCCAATTTTTTTGTAGGTAGTTTGGACCTCAAGGAATATAGTGTGAAATTTGTGGAATCGAGAAATGACGATTTCTGTCAAAAAAAAATTATTGAAAAAAACAAAAGACATATTTTGATGTTATTATCTTTGGAATAAGATTTATCGATAAATGTTTCCTACAAAAAATGTGCGCCGTGATGAAATCTACAAAATAAGTCCTATGCAAAAATCACGTAGAATCATTAGTTTGGCGGTAGATCACTGTTAAACAAAAATTTTTCAAAAAAAATATTATTGTATTTACGAGGTTTATTTATGAAGTACTGTCCTCAAACTCATCCATCATCTGAAAGAAACTCTCCTGAAGAGATACCGGTAAGGTTTATCCAGCCATGTTATATAGTTTAGCAATAATGACCGATTTTCGTAAATCTGGCGTGTCGCTATAGCATTTGTTCCACAAGGCCGAGAAGGTGCAAAAAAATCATGGTGATTCTTTTCAGCATGTACATTCAGGATTTGAGTGAAAAAAATATTTTAATTTTTTTTTAACATGTTTTTCGAATATGTAAGATTTTAGCTTATAAACAAATAGAAGTTACGCCTTATATATTCAAGTTATTTGAAATGTTCTTCAAGGTTCCCGTAGATCTCAGCGAGACGCGTAATTTAAAAAAAAAATTCCAATATCTTTATTCTAGGCCGAGATACAATAACTTTTACGCTTGTTTCATTTGTTATTGTTTAAATAAACATTTTCGCGAAATTCAAGTTTTCGGGCATTCGTAATAATGTTAGGCACAATATTTGATATTATAGAAACCGTTTTGAGAATTGATCTCATGGCAGATCATGATTGTATTCGGTCACTCGCACGCGAAATATACTGACGGCGGCCTCGGTTCAAGCGGGTGACGCGTGCTGGCCTGCTAGCCTCGCTCCAAGGCTCCTCTCGCGCGGCTTACTTAACAATTTCCATATCTCCCTTATAAATTGTCGTAAACGAATGAATTTTTTTTTGATTCAACGTAGTTTTTTCTCGTGAATTCTGAAATGTTCGTGAAAATCAATATTTTTCAATACATGCCCCAAAAAATTGTTTTTAAATTCAATGTTGATGTTGGGTGGCCTATAAATAATCTTATATTTGAAAGGTGACGAGAAAAAAAGGAAATTTGAATTCGTCCGTGATTTTTTTATTACAATTATCAACTACATACATTCTTACAAGTACCTTATGAAATACTTTTTTTTTTTCTCCGGTTCATAGCTAGCGTTATCATCGTTATTTCCTACATTATTTTCATCGTCACTTAATGCAAACGTTACATCCTCCGTATCATCTATATCGTCTGAAATTCCTGAAAATTGTTCGTCGATTACGACATCGCTTAGAACTATTTCAGGTTAGATGACATTCGAACAATTTTGTCCGCAACATTTTTTGCACAATATTGTGCATTTCAGCCCTCCTTTTCGACACGCACAATTAGTTTGACATTTAGTTGTATCGCAACCGCAAGAAATGATTTCCAATAAATTGGCCGGAATTGGGTCTTTTTTACAAGTGATCGGCACCAACATACCGTTGCTTCTTTTCCACCCCCATTACATTGGATCCTTTGAACAACCGCCTTGCCATTCGCAAACTCATAAATAAGTGCGAAGCGAATATTCATCGCATGCCTCAGCGGTTGGGGAAAGACAGCTCAAATTGAACGTACTTTCAAGGGTTGACTTCGTAAAATAAGTACCGAAATTCATCAAAAGAGAAGTTATAATTTTTTCGTGCGCCATATAGCGTTATAAGGATGTTCTGTCCGGCTGCCTGTATCGAACTTCATTGAAAATACTAGCTTCTCTCTTGAGATAATTACGGTCACTCCTCAAAAGTTTAATCAATTTGGCTTTGTGTCACAGCCTGTAAAAGCGTGGATAAGGTGTCGTATATACGGATATATATATATTCTTGCGGTTGCGATACAAGTAAGTGTCAAACTAATTGTGCGTGTCGAAAAGTAGGGCTGAAATGCACAATATTGTGCAAAAAATGACACCTGAAATAGTTCTAAGCGATGTCGTAATCGACGAACAATTTTCAGGAATTTCATACGATATAGATGATACGGAGTATGTAACGTTTGCATTAAGTGACAATGAAAATATTGTAGGGAATAACGATGATAACGCTAGCTATGAACCGGAGAGAAAAAAAAAAGTATTTAATAAGGTACTTGTAAGAATGTATGTAGTTGATAATTGTAATAAAAAATCACGGACGAATTCAAATTTCCTTTTTTTCTCGTCACCTTTCAAATATAAGATTATTTATAGGCCACCCAACATCAACATTGAATTTAAAAACAATTTTTTGGGGCATGTATTGAAAAATATTGATTTTCACGAACATTTTAGAATTCACGAGAAAAAACTACGTTGAATCAAAAAAAAATTCATTCGTTTACGACAATTTATAAGGGAGATATGGAAATTGTTAAGTAAGCCGCGCGAGAGGAGCCTTGGAGCGAGGCTAGCAGGCCAGCACGCGTCACCCGGCTGGACCGAGGCCGCCGTCAGTATATTTCGCGTGCGAGTGACCGAATACAATCATGATCTGCCATGAGATCAATTCTCAAAACGGTTTCTATAATATCAAATATTATGCCTAACACTATTACGAATGCCCGAAAACTTGAATTTCGCGAAAATGTTTATTTAAACAGTAACAAATAAAACAAACGTAAAAGTTATTGTATCTCGGCCTAGAATAAAGATATTGGAATTTTTTCTTTTTTAAATTACGCGTCCCGCTGAGATCTACGGGAATCTTAAAGAACATTTCAAATGACTTAAATATATAAGGCGTAACTTCTATTTGTTTATAAGCTAAAATCTTACATATTCGAAAAACATGTTAAAAAAAATTAAAATCACCATGATTTTTTTGCACCTTCTCGGCCTTGTGGAACAAATGCTATAGCGACACGCCAGATTTACGAAAATCGGTCATTGTTGCTAAACTATATAACATGGCTGGATAAACCTTACCGGTATCTCTTCAGGAGAGTTTCTTTCAGGTGATGGACGAGTTTGAGGACAGTACTTCATAAATAAACCTCGTAAATACAATAATAATTTTTTTGAAAAATTTTTGTTTAACATTGATTTACCGCCAAACTAATGATTCTACGTGATTTTTGCATAGGACTTATTTTGTAGATTTCATCACGGCGCACATTTTTTGTAGGAAACATTTTTCGATAAATCTTATTCCAAAGATAATAACATCAAAATATGTCTTTTGTTTTTTTCAATATTTTTTTTTGACAGAAATCGTCATTTCTCGATTCCACAAATTTCACACTATATTCCTTGAGGTCCAAACTAACTACAAAAAAATTGACAATTTGGCACGGCTGTTGAATAGAACTCATGTATTAGTCTACTGGCCTATAAGAAGTTGAATCTGCTCTTCTAGTTGCCTGAATCCACAATTCACATCTCTTTTCAGCAAGAGGATTGATCTTTTTTCTATGGTCGAAAATAGAAGGGATTCGATGGAATGAAACATTATGTCTGCCGCTATTACTTCCATATTTCACAATCGCACAAAATTGAGCCTTTATTGAGAAAAAGATTTTAAAATATGACATAAATAACACACACACACAGCATAGGTAAATCAGATTTGTATGTCCAGCAGGCTGGATTGACAACTGTCATTTACTGTCGTGCCAGATATGCCCGCAGTGTATACAAGGATAACCCAGTTATCTGTCAGAGAGATGGAAGAAATAAGAGGGTGCGCGTATTCAATCTTTGGAAGTGACAAGGATGAAAACTGTTGGTTATTTTTATCTGATAGATATCTTGCATAGAAAAACCGGTCCTGGAGTAGTCTAGCTCACAATTTGAAAATCGAGAAATCTCTTGATAGTGGTCTGCATATATTCCTGGTGCGATCTCCGATTCGATATTGTTTCGTCAAAAACTCTAGACACGATCAATCATATCGACGGAATTTACTACGATTTCAAGTAGATGGTGCAAGAATCGAATTCTGTCATCTTTTGACATTTGCATTTCAGTATATTCGAATTCTGCTCGAAGTTCTCCATAATTCTCGTGTTCCTTTCAACCAGCTATTTGTCGTTTTCAGTTCTCTACCGTAGTTTTCCTGGTTATTTGTCGTTTATCTGCCGTTGCTTGAGTGTTGTTTCAAATAGTGTTTCATAATGGATATCAAACGCTGTTGTATTATTTGTGGACGAAATAATCAATCATCTATATCAAGTGTCGATGATTAGTACAAAACATTCAATACACATGTATCCAACTTCAACTAGTCAACATAAATCGAGAGTATTCTGACGCTGATAAAAACAAAGTTTATCTTTCTCAGTTTTCACCTTGGTATAGAAGTTATATTTGTGTTACTTGATGATTGCTTTTCAGAATTTCCCGGTTTAAATTTGAAATCATAGGATAAAAGTTCTTTCGGGAGAGTGTTTTCAAATGGTCTTCTTCTACATCGCCATAATAACTTGCACTACAGCACTCTGCTTAATGAATTGAAATTACTCAGGTTGATCTGGACTAGAGGGTCCAATTAATTTCGAATTAAACACTACAATGCTCAATAAACTCTATATTAACGTATTATTTTTTCCAGGTAGTCCAACGACTCCACTACTTCTCACGTTGATACCGATATAACGAAAAATCTCATCAAATCATCTGAAAACTTTCAGCACCGAATACTAAGAATTTCTATGAATTTTGATTATATTATATAGAAAATATAAAGCGAATGCATCTATCTGTAATATATGTATCAGTCAAATCTGTGTTTACGTTTAAACAGAAACAGACAAACTTCAAAAATATAGCGAATTCTTCGGTAAGAACTCGTGCAATTTTGACAGAACTCCTGTATCTTTATCCTTTATCATGTAGAGTGTTGAAAAAAGAAAGTTACACACTGACTCTGTACGAGATTTTCTAGAGAATTTGCTAATATAAATTTCGTCAGACTTCATAATGTCAAATGTCTAGAGTTGCCGCTTGACGCCATCTGTGAAAAAATTTCAAGAATGTGAATTTCTCTGGATGTCATTATCAAGTGAGCCGTAGGTCTAGCGTTTTTGACGAAACCTTTAACATTGTACTGATTTAGAAGTAATTTCACCAGGAATATATGCATCTTGACCCAGGTAACCGTTTAGGGACAAACAAACATAATGCCTGTTAATTATTCCCCTCTACCTATTCTTCCAGTTGTGCTACGTATTTCGCCACGTGCAGAGGAATTCGAATGGCTGTGTCTAACAGCTTACAGCACTTAAAGCCGCTTCACAAAATTGTTCTCCTTTACTGTGATTTCACCATGGAAAACTGTCAAATTTTGTGCACCGGCTTTAAGCGCTGTAAGCTATTGATTTTGTGATAAGCATTCTGACTTTTTTGAGAGTGCTCATTTGAATATTCAATCATAAGTGATTAATTTATTTGTAAGAAATCAGGGGTAATTCTGTATGGCCATGTTAAATTTATAACCACGTTAAAATTTTAAATATACATAAAACATTATGGAGCAAAATTTTAACTTGCTTTAAAATTTAACATGTGTGGTTATAGAATTACCACTATTAGGCATTCCAGATACCTGTCAAAAATGTCAAATAAATCGAAATGAACCAATCGGCGGCATCTGCCCCCCAGGAACTTTCGTTTGTTTTCTTTTTTATAAGTGTTGTGATTGGTTAAAACTGGTATTTGCCCCCCCAGACATAACCTGATCTGGAATGCCTAATTCATGGAGAAAATTGAAATCAGAAGTTTAAAGGCGAAAGCGGTGGAACCTGCTTTCTCCTTTCTTGATCGAGCAATCGCAAAAATGTGGATAATGAGCAATTATTACGAACTGTTCCGGATGTTATCGTACCTAACGCATGTTACCATTAATTATAGTGATATACTTTGTTCAACCATCCTTTGCCGTTACGTCATACGTTGTCCAACTTTATCTCTCATTCATGAATTGGATGAGATGGAATTATGACGTCATTAACGTATGTCTAATATCGATGTGAATTTTATTTCTTATTTTTGACAGCTCAGTTGTCATAGTTTGATTTGTTCAGTATTTTTGGGCATTTTCGCCTTTTTCAGTTAATTTTTCATTGCCTTTCCGCTATAATGAGAAAAAGCAAAGCTTAATTTTGAAGTTAATTGACTACTTAAGAGAAATATATGCTGGAGTGCCGCTTTTACCATTAAATGCAGTCTACACCGTATGTATCTACCTATGTTATGCAAAAAGTAAGTTTTTATTGATTTTATTTTATTGAATTCTATAGCGTGTTGCTGATGCTCCAGAAATATCTATTAGAACTAATCAAAAACTAGCTACCAGTGGAATGAAAACAGATAAAGACTACAAAATCAAAGTTCATGTCGGACATGTTTCTGCTCGAGGATCATCGATTTATATCATACATCAACATTCAATAAGAACACGAGTGTATGCGATGTTTTCTGCAGGTAGGTACATACTTATAATAATTTTGAGGTTGAGTGTAAAATAACATTCAACTAATATAAGACAAACGTAAAACAGCAGAATACGTCACCGATTATGACGTAACGGCAAAGGATGATTGAACAAAGTATAGTAGAACGGATTATGTCGTTCTCATCCCTGAACGGTTACTTGGGTCTTCTTATCTTATTCTTAAAGATTTAAAAAAATCGTAATCATTATGCAAAATAAAAAGGTAACAGAAAACTAAGCCTATAATCTTGAACACACACATCAAAAAAATTAAATTACGTCCTCTGAGAAACGCAACCCCTCATAATAACAAATAACTTTTCAATAATGGACTGGAATTTAAGCCGGCTATGGTAAAATGAGATAACTCTTCAATGAATCATCAAAATTATTTCACTTCGTGAAGATCTTAGTGTCAGTGATAATACGTACATAATACCTACACCTACCATTATTGTATTAGACTATCCATATAATATTTACTCTTATACGACACATTACCAATCATCCAATTATTTTGTATCTCATAATTTGTTTTTTGAATGTTAATGTTGAAAAATGTAAAATCTGAAGAGGATGACAATTTTTTCTTCTATATTTTCATTACTTCAAGAAGGGCTGAGAAATACAGTGTCCTTGAATATTTACTATACAGTTTTTTAGTGTATTACAGAAAGATGAAAGATCACAGAATAGAATATCGTAGCGTAACATAGAAAATTGTCAAACAGCTCATTCACAACTCAATAAATCACTCAAATACCTATATCTGTTCGCCTATTTATTCACATGATCGCTTTTTGTAATCAACTAACTCAACACTGAGAACTGCTCCCCGTCGCGCTATATAGGACAAGATATAGGTCCATGATTTTGAAATTTTCCATATTCTAAATTCTAACGGGCATCGGCATTTCTAGAACTTTCGAGATAGTTTCCTCTAAGATGCCTAGGAAACCCCGGTGTATCTACTTATACCTGAATAATTTTGGGATAAACTTGGCGAAAACCGATTGCTTGATTTCTGAGATCGCAAAAGCTTCAGATCGCTATTGTAGATGGCGATCAGTCATATACCATATGAAGCTCAATTTTCACTAGAGAAAATGTGCAACCAAATATTCTACCACTGTTTATTTATCTTTCTACTGAGATTTTGACAGCCCTGACAGCCAATCAAATGCGTTTCAGAAAACGTGCATGTAACGTGAAAACCTACCGTTAACAACCTGTCAATACTGTCACTGTCACCTGCTACCTCTACAAGTTTTTAGTGTTTTTGTTTTTATATCAGTTTGTAAGACTAAGACTTTTATTCCGAGAAAATTTACTTTGCCCATTCACCTGAGAATGTACGACAAAGTTCATGCTAGTGTATTGAAAGTGATAGACTGTCTTGGAATTGGGGATACACACATCAGTTATGCAACGGTTAAAAATACGTATCACAACGATATTTCCTTTATTTGAACAAAACTTTGTTTTCAATATCTCATTGATGAGAGCTACAGATGTTTCCTCCTCGATATAAGACTTTCGCTCAAGCTGCAACGAATAAAATTAGCTACAACGCTACATTCATGTTATTATTTTGGGGCGATTTGTTTGTACTTACCTTTAGGTACTGAATGAAGAAGAAAATTTGAATCCGCAGATTTCGACTGACCACACAAAATACGAAATCTTCTACACATCATGAAAAAGTACTTGTAATAACTTCAAAACTTATTATACTTATATAGACTTTCAAACACTGTTGAGTGCGAAGAAATAATCACAGAACACGTATATATAGAAGGGTATCTGCCATAAGACGCTCTGGAAATGCATTTTAGTTTACGGAACTGATCCATGCAGCGCTGGTGCACGGTTGAAACATATTGTTGCCAACAGATGGCAAACTTGTTGGAGCCGGACTAACAATTGACGTTTGAGGTAATATGAGGCTTCAGTAGCAACATCTTTCGACAACAAAGACTATAAAAGCGTGGCAATATGTTGAAAGTTAAAACTTTTTTCAGAGATTAATTAGCTCATCACCAAACTGATATTATTTGCACTTGAAGCGCGTTTCGCTAGCAAGGTTGTCATCTTCAGGAGAAGAAAATTGATAGGGAGGTACGAATATCAATTTTCTTCTCCTGAACATACTAACCTTGTTAGCGGAACGCGCTTCAAGTGCAAATAATATCAGTTTGTTGGTAAGCTAATTAATCTCTGAAAAAAGTTTCAACTTTTCACCGAAGGTTGCAATTTCATCCTTTATTTCAAAAGTTGCCTTTTCTTTTCAATTAACTCAATGAATTCATGGAAAAAACACGACTACATTTTGAATGCATTAGTCGACAACTCAGAGCCAGTCGTGCCAACTAGGTAAGGGCGTAGTTGTTTTAGATAGACTGTTCCTTCTTTTTTGTGAGTAAAGTAAGTCAATAATGAACAAAGTACAATATATAAGTTTTAATAACAGAAACAAAAATTGTATTGTATTGTAGGATATGCAATTTTGGAGAGACCCCTATGGCTTACCACTTTGAACTCATCTTTGGAGTTAGTATCACAAACAAGTTATGATTCTTGTGAATTTGTGCATGACTTTTATTTGCGAAAGATGGGTTCTTCACTTTATGCATCCACGTTTTAAACAATTCTGGTTCCTTATCTGGTCTAGAAAATCGATGGCGTTTACTAAACCAATCCTCACACTTTGGCACACATTTTTTTGGATGGGAACTTCTGATTCCGATCTCCATATTAAAACAATTAGCACTTCAATAATTCTTATACGAAGAAAATAGCGTTGTCATTGCCAAATTCAAACGTCAAACGATAATTTTCCTGTGCCATCTTTTGGCAACAATATGTTTCAATCCGTGCACCAGCGCTACATGGATCAGTTCCGTGAACTAAAATGCATTTCTAGAGCGCTCATTTGAGAGTTTTCTCTATATATATGTGCTTTGTGGAAATAATTTCAGTTTTCATTGACAACAATAAACCTCAAAGTTACGTCAATCTGACAAAACCGACAATTAACAGATTTTCGAAAATGCTCATATAACGCCCCCTATACGAAAAATTAAAAAGCTTTTGTAATCGTCGATGGTTTTTCGCCAAGAAATTCTAAACAATATCGAATCACTAGATACACCAGGGTTTCCTAGGCATCTTAGTTTCCTCCGTGTGTAATATCTAATGCGGTTGGTATCTCTCTCGGACATTATCGATCAATCTCATCAATCAATCGATGACTTTTGAAGAGCGTGGTCCGTGGTCTTCTTCAACATTTCTTGCGTAGGCGTAGAGAAAGTCATGGGTGTAGAGAAAAGGTTTTATTGTTTCACAGAGTTATTGTTGATCATCGAAACAATATTATATTCTGTGGAAAGATGATTGCCCACAGAAAATTATAAGGACTGCCTCACATAACTGGCATTAAAATATGGAATTCAAAAGTTGTATTGGGACCTTATTACTGAAATGAAGATTCTGGTTGGTAAAGGCAGGTGGAATTCGTTGTGAATGTAGTGTGGCATACAAAAACATGTGGTTCTATAGTTTTTTTGATATAGAAAAAAAGGGAAAGATGCCCTTTTCCGAACTCTGAGGGCCATAACTTTTCAACGAAGGAGATAGCCGCGCATTTTGACTTTAGAGCGAAGAAGTTAACCACACGTTTCTAGCCACAAATTCAGACTGATGGTAGGTCGAGAGGTGGATTTGTTGCATGCTTACTATATTTTTACGATAAACATTACTTACTGCCAAAAGTTAAGATTGAATAAGTGATTTTGTAGTTTAATGTGAGTTTGTATAACAAAGTATTGTTTCCAGTGAAACGTTTGAGTTTTTCAGTCCTGTACAATGATTTATTTTGGATTATTGATACCTTTTCGGGTATGTTCGGAGAGTGTGGGCATAACGAAATGTGGGTGTTACGCACTTTGGGTGTTATGCACTGTGGGTGTTAAGAAATGTAGGTAGAACGAGATGCTCCCATGTCACTGAAGGATGATCAAAACGAACCAATTCAAACACAATTTTTATTGCAATATTTCATTTCCCTGATGGTAGACATTTTCACGCTTCTTTGTTGGAAACTTGGAACGTAGTCCTCTATTGGCTGTGTCTAACTGCTAACAATTTTAGAACAACAATTATAGCGCTTGAAACCTCTGCACAAAATTTGACAGTTTTCCATGGTGAAATGTCAAATTTTGTGACTAGGCTTTAAACGCTGTAAGCTGTTAAACGCGGCCATTCTGTGCTGGTGTTGTTTTATTTTATGAAAACTGAAAACTGACAGTTTTCAGTGTTGGGTTGGTACTGTTGGTAGCCTATTATTTGTATTGTTTTAATTGTTTATTATGACTTTTGATGTGATATAAGAGTATTCCTACTATCTGTACTTAATTTCAAAATGCCATAATTAAAAAAAAGAGATCAGTTCTGTCTTTATGAACTTTTTTTATTGGTCTCCAAAGGTCAGTAGAACATGTCCCAAACACATATGAGGCCGATTTTTGGTAGGTCTCCATCATGCTCCATGAATCAAAGACTAGAAGAAAGGAAAAACAGAATAAAAGCCTTGAAGCTTGAGCAGAGTCGAAAACCTGATAAGCCTGAAGACTTTATAACTTATGAAGACAGTGATAGTGATGAAGAACCACTTTCAGTTCAGAAAGGGATATTGAACACATCCTATAATTTTGTAGACTATGTAAGGTATAGGGAAATCGGTAATACAACAGTCAGTTCAGTTACCAGTGGATATGGTAGTCGACACATTTTAACCCACGAAATGTTCAAAGAGACTCCAATTTCATTAGAAAATATGAATAAGGTGTTTTGTTCGCAGTGGTTAAGTGATAGACAGGTTGTTTTTGGAACTAAATGTAATAAGGTAAAACACTTAGTATTTGCAGATAAAGAATGGAATCAGATATATTCAAAACTAGACTCATTTGGTATCATCCAATGGGGAATATGTACTAATTGAGTTCAATCAGTTTGATGTATGGCATGATATTTAACTGGAATTCCAGTTTCTTTCATGTCTTTTCACCTGTTAAAATTTTTCAGCTAATGGTTTATGATGTACTAACTCATAAAATTGACCAAATACCCTCATTGTTGAGTAAAGGAGGTATAGTGCCTAATGAACAATCATCTCAGAATAGTGGTATACATTCTATACAGATAAATCCTTCAAGGACACTTCTAGCTACTGGGGCTAGAAATACTTGTGATATTGCAATTTATAGACTGCCAACATTAGATCCTATCTGTGTTGGAGAAACTGCACATAAAGATTGGGTAAGAATGAGATTACTTGAAGTTGTATCTTCCTAATGATTATTTCCATTGAAGAATTTGTGTGACTTTTAGTAGGTATATAACTAGAAATGGGGACAAACTTTATTTACCCAAAGCTCATCTAACACAAGTTCACAAAGGACCATTTATGACATCAATGAAAATCTATAATAACCTTCCAATTAGTATAAGAAGTGAAAATAGATTTATCACTTTCAAAAAGTCAGTGAAAGACTATCTGAAGGGCCACGCTTTTTATTCACTTGGGGAATTTATGGCAATTAAACACGACTTCTAAATTCGAAACAAATTTTAATATGTTTTGTGTTTTGTAACTTGATGTTTGTATTGTATTTTATTTTCAAACATTAGTGTAAGTGTACTGACAATTTCGAAACCTGTATGGGTCAAATGAAAATAAACATTATTATTATTATTATTATTACAATAATAATAATAGCCATTGATTTCAATTAAAAAAAAAGGTGTCATAATTAGCAATAGAGATAGTATACAGGTAACATTTCGTTGCTGTCAGGAATGAGCCGTGTGAATATTTTTAAAGTTGAGAATTCTTTGAAATGAGATACAGTATATCTATTCAGTTTGGCTGCTTAAGCACTTTATCTATACTGACGAGAATAAGAAAAGCATATTAATTATATTATTTGCCAACCAAGCATCTATCCCTCACAGTATTTCATTTAATCCACACTGGATTAATGAAAAGCAAAGTGATAGCCATTCAAACTAGTTATGCCTTTGGTATGACTTGATGTTCGATTCATAAATCAACTTACTTTGGGATACACAACACCAACTTATTCTTGGGAAATTTGGACTTTTCCAGATTTTCAATTCAATTGATTTTATTTGAATTGTTGAAGAATATGTTTTCAGTTTCTCCTCATTTTTCATTTGCAAATTTAGGAAAAAATTGTAAATTTCCTGAATATTTGGATCATTAATTTTCCTAATCAAATCCCTGACTTTCTCAGACATTCTGAATAATGCATAATTCTGTACTTTTGAAAATTTTTATTTTTTTTTCAAGGAAGTAACAACCTTGTAATGATAATACAAATTTTGTCTTTTATACTCATTGTGACAACTTTCTCAAAGTGAAAAAAGCAAAAGTTTAGTCTATGCACAAACCCTAACATATTTTCAAATTTTAGATATTCGATATGTGCTGGTTGGATGATGAGTTTTTGGTATCTGGGTCGAGAGATACCAAACTGGCTTTATGGAGAGTTACACCAGATATGATTGAATGTGTAAATGATATACCACGTCACCATCATATTCAAGCTCTTTCAGTAAAAGACTGCCGGAGTGCCCAAAAGGTAATGTTGGCATTCAAACTGAAAAATTCATCATTAAATTTCCATTCTCTGCAATAGAATTTTTAATACTTAGCCTATACATGCAATCTGTATTAAACTCATCTATAGAATGTATATTTTTTTACGTTTGGGTCATGAGACCAGTCACATAAAGTAGTCATAGAATTTTGAAAGGTCGAAACATTTCATTCTATAATGTGGTCGGACAGAGTTCTGAATGAAATGACATAATTTTCAGTTCTTTTTGATGAAAAAATTGTGTTACCCCACTCGGTGTGAAGAGAGGGTGTATCAACTCTTTTAATAGATTAGGGTGTCATTGGAAAGGCCTTATCTATTGAACACTGGTCTAATTCTTTAAACTGAATGGTCCGTTTCTCACTCATCAGTAGTTTTATTTTGTGTTTGAGGCTCTTTACACAAAAAATAGACTTGATAACAACTCAAAAACAATGACTCTCCAAAATAAACAGGTGTTGAATAGAGATTGAAAAGTCCTCTCCAACAATATTTGGAAAACTTCTTTTTCTATTTGGAAAAAAAGTTGATATCCCCCCTTGGCAACAAGTGATATAACGTATATATTTTTCTTATAGAAATAAAAATGATGTCTTTTCACATGTACTTTGCACGACCTCTATATGTTGGAAGAAGTGTCCCAATTGTGAACATTTTTCCTTTCCAAAACCTGAATTAGTACCATTTCAACATTATTTGAAATGAACTGAAGTGAAATTTTGATTTAACTTCTATATGAAATTAGAAATAAAGACCTTTCCGAAAAGGTGTCACAAGTCACCTTTTTTTTTATGAAAAGCTGCCCCCTCTCATTGAAATATCAGAAGTAAAAGGGGAAGTGGACAATTTTTGTTATCACTATATATTTACTAGCTGACCAGTGCCCACTTTGTTGGACGTTAATTTTTGTTATGCAATTATATTGTGTAGTTCTTAGTACTAACTTTTATCAGGTTCATCACAGCTTTCTTGTCACACTCAAAAGATGGTTTGAAAGATGTTGAAACTGTTATAAGCCCTTTTTTCAACCCGTTAGGCAAATAATTTCAATAAAACACGAAACATGTCTTCCATCTATTCTTTTGAAGAATGTTTATGGAAAATTTAAAGTAGTTTTGACTTAGGAATCACGTTTTTCCGATACAAATTCTGACCCCGTTTTTCACTCCCTTAGGGGTGGAATTTCGGAGAAATACAACCTTTTTCAAAAGTCAACATAAATATTTTCAGTTCTCAACAATAACAATGATTGTGATTTTTCTGCATAAAAATTTTGAAAACGAGTAAATAAGACGTGTGTGGTTTTGTGATGAAAAGAAGGGCTATTTTGTATATTTTCAAGGCAGAAATTTGATGTTGAAAGTGGTGAAGTTTTACAACAAAATGGACTTTTTTCTCCAAAAATAGATGTGACCGCCAAAAATTTCAAAAACATTTTTTTTAAATTCAGACGCTTATTGCGTTTTACAAATGAAAATTTAGAGTTATTTCATGTCGTCATTAAATATGTCCCGTATGCCATATCTTAAAAAACAGGTGCCTATTAAAAAATATGAAGTGCTAGGTGGTCCAAGAAAACCACACTCTGTATAGTACTGCCATCCATCAAAAGTCGCAATGATGATGTGTTTTTGAAAATATAGTCAATTAAATCGAATATAAGTAAAAAATAATCATCGAATTTTTGGTTCTTTCCTATATGTTTCTAAAAGTAGGAGGTCTAGATCGAATTTACTAACGTCATTATTAATACTGAGATGCCTAGAAACCCTGGTGTGTTTACTTATACCTGTGAAAGTTTGGGATGAAAGTGGCGAAATCTGGATTGCTTGATTTTCTATGAATGATTGAGCTTTTGGAGGTTTATTTATGATACGTACAGACGTCGCTAACACGAGCTTGTCAGTCTTGTCTGAACATTTGACATAGTCAGTGGGCATACTTGAAGACTGGCGTTAAATCAAATCTTCTTTCGAACAATCTGTTCAGGCCAGTCTCAAATTACCTACACAGTAGGTTTCGGCTGGCACCCGTCAGAAAACAACTACTCCCCTAGCTAATACCACGAAGGGCATTGAATTATATCCGACCAGGTGCCAGTGCAGGTTTCTTCACAGAAGTAAATCCTGCATTTGCCTTCGTCGATACAAATGAAGGAATTGATTTTCAATTATAGGGACGGACACTCTTGCAGACCGGTTTCGGGCTATTTGGCCACTCGTCAGTGCAAGGCAGTGCCATCATCAACATAAGGTCGATGATTTCCCATAATTAAAAATCAAACTCCTACACGAGTATCAAGCCCCGGCCAAAGCTGATGCGAACAACGAAGTTATTACGCCATCTACCAATGGACGAGGTATTCCAAAAGCAAACCGAATTCGCCCATTCCTCCTGCGAGGAAAATGTAAAAACATTTGACATAGTCAGTGGGCATACTTGAAGACTGGCGTTAAATCAAATCTTCTTTCGAACAATCTGTTCAGGCCAGTCTCAAATTACCTACACAGTAGGTTTCGGCTGGCACCCGTCAGAAAACAACTACTCCCCTGGCTAATACCACGAAGGGCATTGAATTATATCCGACCAGGTGCCAGTGCAGGTTTCTTCACAGAAGTAAATCCTGCATTTGCCTTCGTCGATACAAATGAAGGAATTGATTTTCAATTATAGGGTCTTGTCTGAAGCTAAATTTGCACTAATTGAAAATGTGCAGTCGGGTTTTTCCATTTTCATTTGATTGGCCATCAGTGAGAGGAGATCTCAACATAAAGGATAATGGGTGGCCAATCAAATACCACTAGAAAACTAGTAAAAACATTTCAATATTCAAAAGCAACGAAATCAATAATAATTAAACACGAAAAAAATATCGTACACATCAAATTTCAAAGTGACATGACAATGTGACAATTAACTTGACACGTGAATCAAATTTGAAAAGTTGGAACTTAACGCCCATAACCGAAAAAATAGGGAAACCTCCCAAAGAGTTGATTGTTTTTTTTTTTTCTCCACAAAATCTAAACAAAATCTAATCAGTGGAATCACTAGGGTTTCTGCGCATCTTAATTTATACTCAACTTTGCCTCCATTCTCGAGATCCCTCAGCATCGACTCAAATTTCACTAGACCAGTTTAGAATGTCTTGTTCATTACACTATCAGGATATTCTACTCATATTTAATATCTATATGGCCAACGGCAACCGCTTCAAGCTCAATATTGAACCCGCTCAAATAGTTACATAATAAAATCATTAAATATATTTATTAATTGCCTTACACGGAGCCTACTATGAATATTTACAAACCACATAACCTTCTTGACATCAATTCTATATACCAGTTGAAAACATGTACTTTTATTAATTGTAACAAACATAAGATGAAACATTCTGCAATACTTTCCAATGAAATCAATATTGCACATTATCACGGCTCTAGACAGGCTCAACTTCTTATTGTGCATTCCATGCATATACCAGATTTGGGGAGAAATCAATTTTTCGTGAGGGAACGAACCTCTACAATAAACTACCAAATTCAATTAAAACTATTGAAAATATCAAAGAGTTCAAACACAATCTCAGAAAATATATTTCATCATCAAAATTAGAGTTTAATTATATAGATCATTCAACATTCTTTCAACATATACTTATTTTGTAGTCATAAGAGCAGAATGTATACAGTATACGTTAGCAGCGCTATATATCGATGTACGTACGACGTTATAACTTAACAAATTTTGTTTACTATTGCGCTTGCGTACATGACATTATAAGGCATACCTTATACTCGAGATGATGTGCAATAACTCTCCATTATCCCTACTTATAAACTTCAAATGTTTCTTAGGATGAATAATAGTATATTATGCAACGATCGTGTAATGATGGTTATTAATACATGAGCATAAACCGGGATACGAAACGAGCCGAAGGTGAGTTTCGTATGGTTTATGCGAGTGTATTAATAACCATTACATGAAAGTTGCATACGCTATTTCATCTACACCCAATAAATAATGAAGAACTAAAAATATTATATTATTAGGTATTTATATTGAACACAATAGTAGTAGGTAATCAATCGTATTTCTTTGAAAAATTCTACAAAATTATAATTAATGGTATAACCACGGAAAATACAACAATGAGAAATGAAAAGAAGAAAAAAATTTAAAAAAACTTCTGCCGAGGTTAAGAATTGAACCCGGGCGTAACTGACCACTGCCGGCGCCATTGACCACTCGGACACGAGAGCTCATATAATTTGGTTGAAAATAAAAACATATGTGGTGTATTTGTCAAATGAAAAATATAATCCTTTCGATTGTATTTTTTTCTTGGTTAAGACAACTGTGGAGGGTCGCTGGTAATTCTTCTATATCACTGCTATAAGACATTTTCATACGATTATCGAAAATTGACTAAATTCTTCAAAAATTCAATACTTACTGATTTTGACTTGACAAACGTCAAAATGCAAAGTTTGCACATCATGCTTGATTGAAAAATAATGGGTTTCTATTGGTTGAAAATCTATATCGTAATGGATTTCATTATAAAACGGGTTGTGGGCATATAAGTGTATTATTAGAGTAAGGGTGTACATAAATATTATTATGAAATGTTATTATGAAGATGTGTTTTTCTCATTGAAATGTCCAGGTCCGTGCATTAGCTTTCAACAAACGTTACGATGAAATAGCGGCGCTCAGCCTGAATGGATATATTCACGTATGGAATGCCGAAACTTTCAAGCAGAAACTGTCCAGGAAACTACCTTCTGCGCAGGAAAATGTCTGTCTGGCCGTTCAAGACTCTGGGCTTTACGCCATCGGATGCAAATCGTACACTTTGCTACTCGATTGTAGGACATTGCAGGTGAATAATGTGCCCGAAACAATCCGGGGTTTTCGTCTTACCGGACTTGTGTTTTTCAGGCTGTGAAAAAGATCTCGTCGCGATACTCGGGTTGCGGTATCAGATCTGCTAGTTTTCAAGGAGATGTTCTCACTGTGGGTACAGGCCTAGGAATGCTCATGTTTTACGACCTGAGGGCAGGGAAATACCTCGAATCTAGTATCAACTCATCGAGAACGGTCGTTTTAAAGGCTAGTAAGGGTTATGTGGTGAGTTTTAGTACTTCTCTGTTCACTCATCTGTAACAGGATTATTATTGGGATCAGTAGAGATCAATGGTTCTTAAAATGTGGTATGTGTATCCCTTGGTGTACGCAAAAATTCTAAGGGGCCACCTGGGACAAGTTTATAAAAACTTAAACCTATTTTTATTTCATGCACGGGCATTTAATTTTAAATGATTCTAATTGAACCCTTGTGTACTCAAGTTACTTGGAACAAGGGCTTCGCGAGACCAAGAGACTAGTCTTGGTCTTGATACAAGATATTCAGAGTTATTTCAACACAGAAACAGAAATGTTGTAAGTACTCAAGCTGCTGCTTTCAAATTTCTAAATCCCGCTGCATTGAAATGATCGTCGTTCTTTATGACAACTATATCACCATGAAAATGTCTACTCTATAATAAAATATTTCATGATGCCTTCACAAAACCGTCTGGGGGCATTTCATGATTGCAAAACACAAATGCAGACACTAATTCTCAATGAGATTGAAAAAATGCAAGTCCTATCACAAAAACCACGCTCTGACGTCAGAGTGCGGTTCTACTTCTATTTAAATTTATCGATTTTAACTTACCCTGGCCGTTTCTATTCAAATGGCGGTGTAGAAGCCTTTTTCCCCAAATATAATGTGCCGGCACTACGAAGTAATCTACTACAATAGTTTCAAACAGCTTTTTGAAGTGAATTTTCTCGAAAGTATCAATAGGATACATTTTAAAATTCTACCTTTGAGAGTACATTTAACTGGAAAAAAATCCTAAATATTGTTACGATACTCCTTGGAAAATCTCACTTCTGACACCACTGTTACGATATATCCTTGGGTTCGTCGATTAAAACACCAAACAACACTAAACTACTTTTATTATAACTCTCTATCACAATGCAATACAACACAATCACTTAAATCGCTCCGATAACTTTCCAATGCTCGGTACTAAACTCTCTGTACTAAAAATTCTCCTTCCGCACAAAGCTCTGCTCCACTTAGACCTCAAAACTCTCGTCACTTAGCTCCGAATAAAACTGCCGAATCACTAACTAAGCCTGTCCCGTATTTATATCTGCGTACCTATCGAGAATCCTCTAGAGAAGCCCCGATGACGTGTCTCGAATTCTCCAGGCGGCATTTACGGTTCTTGGAAAATTACGTTCGCTACGACGCGATTCCTCATCTGCGTTTACGATCTCGTCAGGGCCGGCGTTAGGACGTAACAATATACTAAGCGTTACTGTTTTGGAAGTAGACAAAGAATTGTTAAGGAAATTCCCAGCCTCAGGGCTCATTTTTCCACTATAACAGAAGAATGAAACGCATAGTATAATCGGCATTTTTTTCAAAAGAAAAGTATGTATACTTCGAGGTTAAAGTTCAAGACATAAGTACTACAGCCTATTGAGACTTTCGAGATCGATGTTGAAAATAAAATTTCAGAAAAAGAAGTGGAACGGGACCAATTTTGTCTTTTGTTCCAACAAGTTTTTTGATAATATTCTCATATTTCAATCAATCAACAATCTGGGCGATGGTTTCTTCATGAACTCTTTTGCCTGCCTCATTCCTGGGAGCTTATTCCACCAATCTATCGGCTTGGCTTGCATCCATGTATGTATGGATGTCTTTATACATGCTTTCGCTACCCCGCAGAAGGGTTCTCGACTTATCATAGCCTTGGATGCGCCTTCACAGGCTAGAGCATCGGCCTCCTTGTTGCCCTTGTAACCCTCATGTCCGGGTACCCAAGCTAGAGTGACCCTATTTTGGGTACTTAGCTACTTGAGTGCGCTCAGACAGCTTTTTCTCCGACTTGATTCACCTCTAGTGTTATTCTTTACTGAATTTTATGTTCAATCATAATAATGTATAGCCTTTATCACTCCTGAATGGTGTAGCTTTGTGTTAGTGAAAGAACGTTCATGATCGGATCAGTATATCTGAAGATTACCCCCTTACAAACAAAACAAAGTTATAAACTTTACCTCTTTATGATTGTTGTATAGATTGAATCGATTTGGGTCTGGTCTAACTCAGGTTCTTATTTCAGCTGCCCGACGAGGAGTTTGCAGACAACGCTGCCCATGTCAAGTATGTACCAGCGATATATACGCACTGTTACGACATGAGCGGTACGAGGCTATTCACTGCTGGAGGTCCGCTTCCTGCGAATCTTGTTGGCAACTATGCCGGTCTGTGGCAATAGACAAGCGAAAACGTAGTGCAGTATGTTTGTTTTTTTAGAAGAAAGATCTGGACAATATTCTTCTAGCAGTGTACAGATCTGCTGTTCAGAAGATTTGGCATGCGACTCAGATTTTACGTACTAAAATTAAATTTTCTATTCGACTAGTTACTGAAGCCCGAAACATTCTTTTCCCTAACCATAAGAATGAGAGTTATGCAAGAAGACCTCTAAATTTTATTATGAAAGTTTTTTTTATTTATATAGTGATGATGTCAACTTCGTTGGCGTCGAGTGTAATTGTTTTTACTTTTGCATTTGGGTAATTGAATACTGGAAAATTATCATTCTCATAAAAATTACCAAGAATGTTTTTTTCAATTTTTTTTAATATTAGACTTTGTTTTGCCTGTGTTGAGGCCTTTAGAAACAATAATAAAACTCCATTTTCTATAAGACAAATATTGTATTCAGAATTTTTAGAACACAAATCTTGTAAAAACTATTTTTTTTTGTTGCTATTTATATTTTAAATAAATATTAAATAATTTTTTTGTTGAGAATTGTTTTTTCCAATAATAACAAATTATAAGGTTTTATAAAATTTAAATTGTTTTGGTTATTCCACTTTAACTTGCCACTGTCACTATAAGTGAATACTGTTTCAGCCTAGGCAGTAAAATTGACTGTTGCCAAGTTTCAATTGATATTCCAAGAATTGACATTTTTTATGTTTGAAGAAAACAATGTTTAGTTATGAAAAAGTGTTTTTTGTGGCTTGCACGGTTGGTGCACTAGCCTAACACAAGACATCACTGTTTCTTCTAGCACACGGTTGACTTTTTCAGAGATTATATTGAAAAAGTAAATCAAAACATTTACTTGAAGAAAGGAAAGAGTTATTCGTTTTTCAAGAACAAATATCAGATATGTTTTTGTTTGATAGTTATTCATAGATAAATAGATATTTACATGTGTTAGAAATCAATTCTGATCTTACATATGACAAATAAATAGTCTAAGAGCCAGCTTAAATCTGACAACACATTCTTTACGGTATCTGAAATTTCGTCCAGTGAGACTTCTATACCCAGTAAACAAGCAATGGGTACTAGCTAAGCCCGGCCGCGGTAGGTTTGGGGTCCCTCAGGTGAGTCAGGTATGAAAAATAAGTAAATTTTTAAAGTATTTTACGGCGTCTGCCGTTTTAATATGTTATAATATACCGCTAGAAAAATTGAAAAATAACTATGGCTGCTGATTTTAAAGGTTGCAACATCCTGGCAGCCACTTTTCAAAAATTCGGTTTGGGGTCCCTCAGGTGAGTCAGGTATGAAAAATAAGTAAATTTTTAAAGTATTTTACGGCGTCTGCCATTTTAATATATTATTTATTAAACTATCTTAAGCCAATATTGAAAATGGCTGACATTTTTTCCGGTTGTAACTATCCGGTTTACAGCGAAGCATTACCTGCAGTCCGTTTGTCCACTATTGTAATTTTCACATTCGTAAAATTTATATGACATTAAAATTATATTAATAAATGTAAAAAAATGTTTATAATTTTTTTTGTTTCTGACGTCTGTTCGACACTTTTCGTGGTAATATATTTTATTACTCGTAATATTCTGCAGCTTATCCAACATTACATTGTAATAGTCTGAATTGTTTTTTAGATTCTTCATAACACTTTCTTGAAACTGATCTTTATTACAACTGAGCAAATCTTCAATTTTACCATGAAATTTTTTTATTCTCACAAAAAAAACAAATATTACCTTTTACGATTGGACTCTCATTTTCCGTTGGTGAATTTAATAAGTCAGAATCTTTCACTAAGCCTGCTTATAATATTACGAGTAATAAAATATATTACCACGAAAAGTGTCGAACAGACGTCAGAAACAAAAAAAAATTACAAACATTTTTTCAAATTTATTAATATGATTTTAATGTCATATAAATTTTATGAATGTGAAAATTACAACAGTGGACAAACGTATGGACGGACTGCAGGTAATGTTTCGCTGTAAACCGGATAGTTACAACCGGAAAAAATGTCAGCCATTTTCAATATTAGCTTAAAATAGTGTTATAAATAATATATTAAAATGGCAGACGCCGTAAAATACTTTAAATTTTTTTTCGAATTTTGAAGAGGCTGCCAGGATGTTGCAACCTTTAAAATCAGCAGCCATAGTTATTTTTCAATTTTTTCTAGAGGTATATTATAACATATTAAAACGGCAGACGCCGTAAAATACTTTAAAAATGTACTCATTTTTCATATCTGACTCACCTGAGGGACCCCAAACCTACGGCGGCCGGGCTTAGTACCCATTGCATGTTTACTGGGTACAGAAGTCTCACTGGACGAAATTTCAGATACCGTAAAGAATGTGTTGTCAGATTTAAGCTGGCTCTTAAACTAAAAGTCAAGATATTAAAATAAAGTTCAAATGACATAGAATAGCACAATTACACTTACACATTAGGTCCGATTCTGGAGAGCTGAACGTATATGCTGATGGTGTTCTATTGCAGTTAGGCACACGCATTTCATATTGCTCTATGTTATTCTGAACGGTACGTGTTGAGAAAGAAGAAAAGGAATTCTTGAGAATTGGGCCCATTAAAATAAAACAATATCTAAATGTTGATAGAAGACTTATCAAGTGATATTAATGAATAATTTGACATTATCAACTGGCTCAACACAGTAGTGACCCATATCCGCGTTAAAAAATTCCAAGAAACACAAATGTAGATATAAAAAAGTATTGTTACGATATTTTCCTGCAAAATCCTACTCCTGACACTACTGTTACGATAATCCTTGGGTTCGTCGATTTAAACACCAAACACCACGGAACTTCTTTTATTATAACTATCTATCACAATACAACACAATCACTTAAATCGCTCCGATAACTTTCCAATGCTCGGTACTAAAAGTTTCTGTACTAAAAATTCTACACTTCAACTCCTGCACTTAGCAATAACAAAGCTCTCTCTCCACTTAGCTGCACTAAACTCGCTCCACATAGTTTTGAATACGAAATCCGAATAACTAACTCTTCTTGCAACGAGAGTCTCTCCCGTATATATACCTGCGTACGCCTATGAAGAATCTTCGCGAATTCTCCACACGCGACTCGCTCCACATAACTCTGAATACGAACTTCCGAATAACTAACTCTTCTTGCAACGAAGTCTCTCCCGTATATATACCTGCGTACGCCTATGAAGAATCTTCGCGAATTCTCCACACGCGATTTACGGGTTCCCGGAAAATGACGTTCGCTACGACGCGATCCCTCATCTGCGTTTACGATCTCGTCAGGGCCGGCGCTAGGAGAGTGCTAATAGATTCGTAACAGTATTAAAACATAGACAGTGGACCTCAAATAAAGACTTTCTTCGACGAATTCATAACAAATGTTTCATTATACAAGGGGTCGACATCTAAACGAGACACACACATCTACGTAAATATTTACATACGCTATTACATTTCATCATTAGTATTTTGTAAGTCAAATAATTAGATTGAAAAACCATTACGCAATTAGATACTCATCTCAGAAACTGTCTGACTGAATTTCACGAAAGAGATGTCATTCGGGAATGAAGTAATTGAATGTCCTTTTGAAAGAGGTAGGAAGATGTAAACTAACCATCAGTCAGTTTTCTGACGTTGGTAGCATGTTGTTGCACTCACATTTCGTAACACCCACAGTCTCCGAACATACCCGAATAATTAAACTTTTGCAAAATTCATCCTTCTTGTCGATAGGCCTACAATGAAAGCTTAGGATGGGTTAGGTTAGGTTAATAAAAAATTCCAGAATATTCAGTGAATTTTGCAACAGGCATCATTCAGGTATGTTCGGAGACTGTGGGTAGAACGCAACGCACCCCTGCCGTTGAGTGAATATGAAGTTTTGAGTTTTATTTGCATTAAGGCAGAGTTGATTTACATCAAACCACTCTCAACTGAGTTTTGTGAAATTTTGGGCTGAATATTTTTCAAATTCTTATACCTGGTGGTCGGAAAAAGGATCAGAAATAGAAATCTGTGAGAGTTTTATTAATAAGATTTGAAGCAAAAAGTTAAAAATTTCTCCAAGTTCAGTTAAATAGCTAAAGTAGGTTTGTTCGACTTCTTGCTATTACCGTTCGAGAAACGTCAGGAGCGGGTTATGAGAATTAAAATGTTTTGTCCGACTTCTTATTGAACTATCAAAGTAGTTCTTGGTCAGAAGTATCGAATCCGAACTTTCATGTGCACACGTGTAGTAGGTGGCTAATTTGCCTTTTGCCATTGGTAATACTTTGAACCGTTCTTTACGTTTTTGACAGCTATTAAGTAATAGCTCATTTAGAATACACGTCTATTATAAATGAATGGCGGCCGCTTCCGGAATTGTTTTTTTACAACGATGGGATATGTAACATTTGACCTGATAAATTTGATCTCATGACTGACTACATTCAATGGCCCAAAAATTAAATTCACCAAATTTTCGTTCAAATTCTTTATAGAATTGAATTAAAAATGATATTTTTAGGAAAACTGTCTAACAATTTGTGGATTGGTACTGCAGCTAGGTTTATCAATGAAGCAAGCAAATCTTTTACATACGTGCTGTTATCCAGTCTCGTTGATTATTGAAAATGACAGAAAACAAAAAAATATTTTTGCTATACCAGCAGAAATCATCGCACAACCTGTTTTCAAACATGGTCTTCTCGAGAGGCTATCACCATTCCCATGACTCTTTCCTCTCCTATTACGAATCTAAAAATCATAGTTTTGTAAATTCTCAAGCAAACGTTCCATTTGGCCTTCCGATATTTAAAAGGTTCATGAGAGGCTATAAAGTGCGGAGTGATCGGACTTTATCAAGAACTTAAGGCGTAACCTTGAACTTGAACAGTCCACTGTCGGTGGAAAAGGCATATTTCTCTTTATCTTAGGATGGATTGATATCTGCCAGTAACAACTCTTCAAATCTAGCGTCGAGAACCACTTGCACACATCTAGGATGTTCAAGGTGTCCTCTATTCTGGATAGGGTGTAAACGGCTCCTCTGGTTGCATTATTAAGCCTCCTATAGTCCACGCAGAACCTCGTTGATACATCCTTTTTAGTCACCAATACGATAGGTGATGACCAAGGGCTACTTGACTCTTCTATGATGCCCTCTTTCAACATGTCTTTCAAGGCGAATGAATCTTCCCCAAGTTTTGCAAAAGGTAGATACCTTGGTGATGGACGTATATGTTTGGCATTTCCGGTGTCAATGCGATGCTGTACTAAATCGGTTCGGCTCATGATCTTTCTTTTGAAGAACGTGTCATTTCTTCAGTCTAGAAATCTGACGGCCTCGCTCCGTCCTTTATGTAGATGGCTTCTCGTTCTTTCAAAGGAATCCATAGGTTCCTGTGCAAGCTGTCGAGAGAGCTGTAGGGCGCTTTCTCTTCTACTGTGATAAATTGGATTCAATTTAGAATTTGTGAGGTGAATGAAACAACGGTTGGTTTAGAACGTTATTTAACAATGTTTCATTTTCATGAATCCCCGTAACTTTATATAAGGTATAAAAAAGGTGCTTGTGTTCTTCGCAGTAATGAGAACCGACGAAAATCAAAATAGTGCATTTCCAATTTATATATACTCTATGATACCTATAGTTTGTAGCTCATATCGTATACAGTGTGATATTAAAAATCTGCAGATATATAACAGATATTTTTGCAGGTTATATTTCTTGAGTGTTAACCTGTAGTTGTTCGAGTTGATAATTCTGATAGGATTGTTTTGGTCGTTACAGTTATCTAGTGATCTAGCCACGAAAATTTATCCACAGAGCTGCTTGATGGTTTTACTAACACTGTGCCCAAGCCACCAGGTCCGACAATCTCCGCTCGATTTATTTTCTCAGTTTTGGGAGAGATTCTGGAATCTTCCTAATGACCGACCACCTAGGCGCTGTCATTACTTAAAGAAGTACAGTCACTCAACCTTATCGACTTATTATTGCATAAGGATAGGGTCCTTTAGTAAATGGCGCTAGTACGATGGTGCCCAAAAAGAGACAAACTTATGAGATGAGATTATTTATACAAAATTCCAAAAATGGCAATCAATTCAGAAACGTAGATCATTCATATTTTAAAGATTTATTCCAATGCCCAAACTTTAATTTCTTGTTTAAACTTCTATCTTGGAGCTTCATTAGCTTCCTTTCGATATTTCAGTCAAACATAAGCAGAAACCCGCCAGAGAAGGAAACTTTGTCGAGTGAACGGAAATATTGATAATATACTGTAGATGGCGTGTCAAAAAACGCTTCAAATCCTTTTTACACGGGCATTGGCAAAATATCCTATCTTTACAAAATGGCGCTGTCGTTGGGCCTAGTAGTGGTCTCGGTAGTGTAGTGGTTAGCATATCTGCCTATCAAGCGGAAGGCCGGGGTTCGAATCGTGCTGGGTAATCGCACGTTGAAAGGTAAGGCCTCGTTGATCCATTGCTCGCACAAGTTTCGACTTCTGAGGGTTGACGTTCGTCAGCTGGTTAACGGAAACGAACAATTTTAGAACAATTTTAGTAAGATTTCCTCATTCCCAACGAATCCATAGGCAGGCATGATATCTAATCCTAAGATGAATTCATCGACGGCATCAGCCAATAGCACTGTAGACTGTAACTCACCATTTCCAAGAACAATTCTAACCTGAGCTTCTCCACGGACGGTTATTCTATCATCAGTGAACAGGTACTCTTGCCCAACTCTTCAAAGAATCTCTGCTGTAGCTATTGGCTTTCATAGCTGGCCTAGTAGCTCCAGTATTAACCGTGAAGAGGCAGTGAGCACCATTCGCAATCCCATCGGCGACTAGGCAGTTGCTACTGCTGCCTATCACCGAAATCGAGAACCTGGGGGGCTTGGGATGGAACAGTAAATGCTCGCCCCTTCACATTTGCCAAACTTAATTTTCCTACTATCGTGCGGAAAAGTCCACTTTTCCGCACTCAATTTAGTGTTGAAAGAGTCACTTTTCCGCACTAGTGCGGAAAGTAAATCTGTTGAGTTTTTGGGGAGTATACTGACATTTGACTATTCAAAATATATATTCGTATGATTGTAGTTTACAGAATGACCGAAAATGAAGAAATTCATTAGAATTCTGCCATAATTTTTGATAAAAAATAGTATGTTTCAATAATTTTCAATGGCCCTGCTATAAGCCTCATCAACTGAATGTGAAATAATAACAAACATCTGGCATTTTCCATTTGTCACTTCGAATTACCGTAGCAACAAAGAAAACAAATCTGTCAGTCAAAACACTACCTTGTCAATACCAATTTTACTGTCACAGTTTTTTCTAGTAAGATCAGAGTCAGTTTTAGAGGCGGCTAGAATGGCAAACATGGATCTGCTACCATTAAAATCTCGTTATAGGTATGAGAAAGAATATTTTTTGTTTGAAAGCTGGTGCCAGAATAATGGAATCAAAACTTTCAAAGAGGACGTTGTTTTGGCTTATTCCGCTGAAATCTCCAAAACATGCAAGCCTAGACCAAAAAAGGCAAAAAATTTCCCGCCAACCCTTCCACTAGTCAGCAGCTGTCACCAGTAAAGCCTTCCACAATGACTTCCTCCAGCAAAGTTGCTGACAAAATAGTGAAAAAAATTTTGGCAACTGCAATTAATTTGCACAACGCAACAAATTGTACGTTTAATATTAATATTGATTATATTCAATAGTTTGATATGTATTCAATAATAAATGTTTCTTTGTGTTAATTTTTTTATTTTTTTCCGCACGCTAGTAGAAAAATTAGTTTACCTAACACGTGCGTAAAGTGACGCGTCGTTCGGCCATCTGCAATCGCGGGCGGAAAAGTATCACTTTCCGAACTTGTTAGGTAAACTACTATTTCCGAACTGAGATATTTCACTTCGGATGATCTCTCTTTTCCTTTCTTCCGACCCGGCGCATGCTCGGCAATCTCGTCTCAAATCTCCTTTTTCGCAGTTGAAGCATTCAGGCCATTTATGTTTGTATTAGATTCTTGTTTACTGGACTATTCGCGAATTTCTAGAACATGGCCATGATTCAAACATCGAGACCGTTTTCCTTATCCAGAATTTAGTAGCATATGGAAAGTTCGTGAACTAGATGGGTTTATTCGCTTGATCTTTGGTCCCGGTAACAGTCCTGTTGTTTGAATATTAATTGAAGGTTTCATTATCTTTTAGTCTATTTCTTTGCTTTTTGGTCATACTGCTCAGCTGTTTGGTTTCAGTTCGTGTTTAAGTCTTACAGTACTTGATAATTCGGTACAGTATACAACTTTTACAAGAGTTGTTAACACCTCGGTGCTACCATTAGCATTTTTGTTGCGAACGGTTGTTCTTTGCGTAACTATTTGAATAAACATTTCCGTTTAGTTTTTCAAGAAAACGCTAAAAGTAAGGTTAAACCGAGAAAAAAAATTATCATGTGTCGATAAAAGAAATAAATTGGCAAACGGTTAATGGGAAAAATGAACAAGCAGTACAACCTAACAGTATTTATTGTTGAAAATACTGAATTATCATTCTATTTGATGTTGGCAATGATAATTAATCATTAAAATATCTTAAATTATCATAACAACTTGTTCTATGTACATGTACATATAAATATTTTCACCTATGTTATTGAAAACGAAATTATCGATCCTCAATAATAGGGTCTCCTTGGATTGTTCTGAAATCATAAGTATATTGTTATTGAAAACACTGGAATTGAATTGAAAACTTAATAAATTCTAATTTACTTAAAAATATAATGATCTCCATAGTGTGCTTTTAATTATTTGAATTTTCAAGCACAATTGTTCGCTCCAGACCACAGTTCACAATCAGAAAACAGCCTGTATTTTTTATAATTAAAAAATTATACTTCACAGTCAAGTTAACAATTCAACATATGTAACATAATAAGATGTTATCATCCCCAATCAGCAGTAATGCTGGTTTCTTTTTTAAGTTCACATGTAATAATAATGAAGTTCATTCAAAATTCATAAAAAAGAGCATATACATCAATTTGTAAAAAGGTGAATAAAGAGTTCAAGTATACCCGCGAAGTTAAAAACTTGTTGCGAGAGATACGAATTACATTAATGTATAATATATTTGATAAATTTGTAGAATTCAACAAAATAATATTGAAAAATTAACTAATTTTCTTAACTGAAGTGAGAGATTTCATGAAATAAATTTAGACGTGATTCTTGAATCCATTTTTTAATCTGTAGTTTGAAAGATACTAATGACTTGATCATTTTTATATGATTCGGAATCAAATCATAGTAGAATGGCAATAAATATTTAAAAACATTCTGAGACATTGTTGTTTCAACTCTATTTTTCAATGTGATATTATTTTTATTCCTTATATTATATATATATTATTGAAATTTATATTCAATTTATGTTTATGGATATAAATCATGATGTTATATCCGAATAATTGTCTTATGTCTATTTTATGTGTTTCTATGTACAGATTTTCAACTTGGATACAAATAAGACTTATTATATATTATTTTCAAAAACCGTAGATACAAAAAATAATACTATAGTAGTATGTCATCAAGAAAGTGTCTCCACGTACTTAAACTAATCTCTTATGAATAAACAATAGTTTGGCAGCTCACGTATTTATACTCACAACTCATTAAAAACTTCTACTGTTCATAAAAGACTATTATGTTCATCTCCAAAAAAATTATAATGTATTACTCACCAATGGATTCGGTCTAAATCTGTAGGCAAGCATCATCCTTTTTCTGTATGATTCATATTCATCTTCATCATCAGCATGTTCTTCATTCAATCCCAAACCCTGTGTGTGCTCTCTGTGGGCAGCCCTTGAGGTAAAAACATGAAAATCGTTCAAAGTACCATTTATAGCATTGAATCTCAAATTTAAAACCATCTACTGATTTCGTGCCATTATATATAAATAAGATCGATATTGTGCCATTAATTTTCATATTAGCATTGTTTATAGATATATAGTTAGTCAACCTTATGGAAATATCATTTTAAGGGATGGATACTACCGGTGATGACACTATTAATTTCGTTTCCAAGTCTTGTATTTTCTTTTGTTTAACTTAGGGACATCGTAGCCTGAATCACACATTTTCTTGATTACCTATACTTAATAGCAAAAGATGGCAAATAATTCAGAAACAGAAGTGCTATTTTTTGTCAATGTCGTAGATCATTCATGTTTTGAAGATTATTTTTTTTTTATTTCAACTGACAGCTTCCAAACAGAATGGGGTTCTGGTATAAGGAAGTTAAAATACTGACAATGATAATTATAAACCTAATAATACATTAACAATTGTTGCTTGTACTTTGATGAACATCATTATTCTAGTAGTTTGTTTTTCAATTTTTTCGAAAAAATTTGTATGGATCTGGAAGATTTCATTTCTTCTGGTAATTCATTGAATACTTCTATTGAGCTTGAGATAGGATTGTTTCTTCCCTTATTGGTGTGAATAATGTTTAGATGCTAGTTGTATCAATATACAAAATATTACTTTTCTGAAGTTTTTTCGTTGATTTGTATATATATTTGGCTTTTTCGAGTTTTATTAAACAGTTTAACGTCATGTTATTAGTCATTTTGTATAATTCCGACGATGGAGTGTCCCATGGTTTTTTATAAATTACTTTGATTGCTTTGTTCATTAAACGATAAACTATATTTTTTTGTTTTACATTGCAAGAAGACCAAATTGTGATTAGGCTCCTTATACATGAAAGAATATATGAATTATATAATAGAATTTGTAAATATTTATTCAAGTAAGGCATTCTTTTGATTGCTCCTAGAAACGGAACAACCGTTTTTTAAATTTTATTTATATGTTTTTCAAAATTCAATTCATTATCGATGATCAGACCTAAATATTTATGATTTTGAACTTCTTCAATTAGCTTATTATTTATTTTCATATCAAGTTTCACATCATTCATATTTTTCTGTTTAAAAACTATATAAACCGTTTTTTCTGAATTAATTGTAAGATTGATGTTTTTTATCCATTTTTCTATCAATTCCTTGTCATGTGTTACTTCCTGTGTTAAGTTGGTGATATTTTTTCCAGAGTGAAATATAGCAATATCATCTGCAAAAGAAAAGTGCTTTCCATATAAATTAAGTTTCTTTATACTGTCTACAAATAATAAAAAGAGAATTGGAGCCAAAACAGAGCCCTGTGGAACTCCAATTGTAGATAATTTTTCATCACTTGTGCAATTATTGATTTTAACATACTGTACTCGATTTTCAAAATAATTTCGAAATAAATTATGTGCATGACCTCTTATACTAGAGTTGTACAGGATATCTAATAAAATGTCATGGTTAACTGTGTCAAACGCTTTTTTTAAATCCAGAAATATTGTTATCACATAGTTACTTCCATCTAGACTTTCATAGATGTGATTCATGAGGTCAGCCACTGCAGATTGTGTTTGAATTATCTTGAAAAGCATATTGAAAGATATCAAAATTATTATTAACACTAATGAAATTTATAATTTGAATTTTCAGAACTTTTTCGAAGATTTTGGCAAATATATTCAAAAGATCTACAGGACGGTAATTTGAGGTGTTTTTTCGTTCACTACTTTTATAGATTGGTTTCAAAATGGTTCTTTTGAGATAATCTGGAAAAATGGCTTCTTCACTACATTTATTTATTATGAGTGATAGGGGTAAACTTATTATATCGACAATATCTCTCAAACTCTTATCCTCAACTCTATTTTGAGGCTTCATTATCTTTCTTTCAACATTTCAGTTAAACTGACAGAGCGAACTCTGCACCTATTTTACCTTTAGAGTAGGAAATTTTTTCATGCATTGTCGAGTAAACGGAAATATCGATATTACCCTCTAGATGGCGTAACAAAAAAGGTTCAAATCCTTTTTACACATGCATTGACTAACTATATCCCTATAAACAATGATATAAGTATACTGTTATGTGATTCCCATTAATCATATATTTGTGAGTCCATAAACTTTGTAAATAATAATGTTCTTTGAAAATAAATATTTTTCAATCAGATGAAATGAGTTATTCATTATACAAGACGATAAAGCAATTTATCGATTATAATATGTTTTTCTATAGCACACGTTTTATAGATAAGCTGGAGAAAAATTATTTGTAAATACTCTGCCAACTTCTAAATCGATTAAATAGTATGGTCGCTATTGGTTGCTATTAATCAAAATTATTATTTTCGTGTCAAAAAAATAATAACTCTAAGAATATTATACATTAAAGGAAAAAAACTCACCTTAACATATGCTATAGAAAAATTGTTATTATTCAAATCCTACGTGAAATGTCTTCAAAAACTAATTGTTATTTAAAATATTGGGAGTTTATCCATAATTAATTAACATTATACAGGGTGTTATGTGAGTACGTGGGCAAACTCAAAGGGGTGATTCTTTGAGTAAATCTAACATGAAAAGTTCATATTCAATTCATTTTTTTTATCCCAAGAAACATTACATGTTTATGAATAGGGACTAAAATACACCAGTACAAAGTCAATAAATGAAATTTTCAGAAGTATAAAGGAAAAAAAATAAAAAAAAACATACATTTAACGAAATTAAATATTTGTAAGCAGTCAAAATGAAATGGCTTTCAAAACTGATGAATGCCAATGAAGGTAAATAACAAACATATAACTGTTGACTACATTCAAAATATATTGTACATTAGCTGATTAAAAATTGTTTTGTTTCTGGAATTGAGTTATATATTATGATGCCATCATGGTAAATTGACTTTTTTCCGAAATCTGATTGTGTTTTATTTGTTGCTAGTAATTTTGTTTGTCTTGTGGAGTAATTATGGATATCAGCAATTTGAGTGAAAATAATTATATCTGACTTTTTACTATTATTTTTAATAGAATGGATGAAACAGCTAATTTTGAGTTTATGGAGAGAATATAATAATATAAACACAGGTATTATAATACTTCATTTTCAATATACAGGATGGCACCATTTGTAAAAGAAATAGTTTTTTCCTGAATATCTTTACAATCCTGTAGACGATTTTGCTAAAATTTGGCAGTGGTATTTAGGGTAGGGAATTATAGAAATGACGAACTGTTTGAAAATATGCATTTTTCAATGATTCAATGATTCCGACTCGTCTTTGATCTGAGATTTTTGATTTCAAAGTTTGATATCAAAATTCCTAGTTGCTATTACCACACAAATATTATTTACTTATTAACAGGCTCCACAATTCCAGTTCCAGCGGATCCCAATCCTTCTCCCTCGGACCACCCAAGCTTCTGCAACATCTTGAAACCGATGTTGTCCTCTTTTATTTTGAATTCTTTGTAATCGGAAAAGTTCGGCTGTCGACCTTCCTTAACAGCGGTAGACTTTTCCATGAACCTCTTTAGCTCTTCCGGAGGCAGGAAATCTCCTATGTGGTGTTTACCTTCGGCTTGTTTGTTGAGTTCTTGAGCCCACAGCTCCGTTGCCATCATTTCCTTGAAACAAGATGGGGCAATGCGGTAACTGCGTGATTTCATTTTTTTTTAAATAATTTCGATATTAAAGTGACACTTTTCAAAATTGACGCAGATGTCAATAGCCTCACTTTTTATAATAAATTAGTAAATTAATTACTTTTTTGTAACCGATTTGCAAAATAGCAATTCATATAACCTGTCGGGGAAACTTTCGTTCGTTTGATGTCTTCCATAAATTTGTCAACCTCGACTTGCTTCTAGTTTTATAAAGGCAAAAATACAACACATTCAATGAATAGAATACACATTCACCAAATGATGAGAAAAATATGACAGAATACGCCTCTTTGTATCTTGTATCGGAAGTCTATGAAAATGTATGATTAACACTTATAGAATTGTCCAGTGAACTACACTGGTCTATTTCTTGAAAAAAAGAACAATGATCTTCAACAATGTGTGAATCACCTTGCAGTTCAGATACGAACTAAACTGCACATGAATTAAAAAAAAACTATAGATGTTGAAATATATTCTAACCTAATCGTATTTCTGAACCAACGGTTACTAAGCAAGTGAAGTCGAAAATGATAGCGGCAGATTTTCTGTAACATTTTTTTGGTTGTAGAAAGGCGAAAATAATTCAAGATGTTATAGAGGAAGAATCATATGAAGTTTTTGAACTTTTTCCAAGTGGTTGCGAAAATAAGTAATTTGTTTCTGGTTTTCGTATTGTGGCAATCCCACGCTTACCTTTTCCCTGACTTTATGCTCCCAAGTTCCACCTTCTGTTTCTTCATCCGAATCATAATCGTATTTATTCTTGCCAGCCATCTTCAGTTTTTCCGCCTCTGCCCGTTTCTTCACCATGTCCTGATAAAGCAAATTTATTTTGTAGTGATCCTCAGCCTTTTTCCAGTCTTCCTCGGAAAGATTCGTAGTGCCGTAAGTATTAACTGCATACTGGAGCAGTCCTGGATCATTACGAGTCAGCTTTGACAGCATGACAGGTGGTTGCTCTGAAAAGAGGGCTAAGGTATGTACAAATGTTTTCGACATTATTCAAAAGTTTCAATTTATATTGTTTTACAGGGATTTTTTATTGAATATTTCCATCGTATGTTAAAAATCCCATATGAAGCGGGAAAAATATCAACGATTACTCAAAGTCCCTTTTTAAAAAGATTTATTTTACTTCAAAGTTACAAATTTATAGTCGTGAGCGATGTTAACAGTACGAATGCAAAAATCTGACTGACTTTATGAAAGAATGAGTTAAACAAGTAAATTCTGCAGAGTCGGGAAATACTGCTGAGTTCGCTTCTTCTCTGGTGGCGGCATGATGTAATTCCTCCCTTCGCAGATTCAACTTCGGAGGGTTAGCGAGGAAGTTGAACATCGTGGAGTTCCAAGGGTTCCTGCGTGGTTTCTTCGGGCTTCGAAGTGGTCTGTTTTGTTCTCCTGTAGACAATGTACAACAGGAAGACTATGAAGATCCCGTAGATGATTATGGTCCATGCACTGGGGATGTATGGGATCCAATCTGTTTGGATTTCGGGTTGATTTTCAATTATTCTTGTTCTGATGTCGTGAAGATCATCTAAATCGACTCGGTCTAGGTGGAGACTGAGGTTCAACTTAGATACATTAAGTAACTGAACATCTATTTCAGGAAACAAAATGGGCTTGCTCTCTTTTTTGGAAGGAATTTCATTGGAAATGACTTCTCGATATGTTGTCAACTGGCAGTCATTTGGAATTTCGATAAGATACGAGCCCATCAACTTGATGATTTCTTCTTGTTGATGACACATGACTCTAATTGTTTCTTCGGTAGGTAGGAGGCCAATCCATTGGTTGGACTCTTCTAGGCGTTTGAATAATGATTGGGTTAGCTGCACATGTACTTGCATACAGCTGGATGGATTTTGGACATCCAAAAGTTGGATTTCACATGGGTTGGTGTCTCTCGTTTCGATGAGGTTGGCTTCTTCGCAGATGTACAGTTGTGGACGTATTTTCATGCAAGCGTCGCTCATGAATGCGTAGTACAATTCATTTTTCAGCAAATATTTGTTTTGAGGTAATATTGCCTTAAACTGACCCTCACTAGAGATAGGAGCTGAATAAAGGTGGTAAAGGTTCATTTCGAAGGGGTAGGTGATTGGTATGTGGAGGATGTACGTTATTCTGTTGTTGAAGATGTAGCAATCAATATCAATTAATTTCTCGAGTAAAAGAATATTTTCTAAACTCATTTCAATGGGAAACTGATCTTTCTTGAATTTCGACTGGAGAAATTCCAATTCATTTTTCAGTTCACTTGTTTTCATTATGCTTGGGTGCATAATTCCGATTCTTGCAAAAGATATTGAATTTTCAACATCTTGAAGAATTGTGGTGATTATTTCGAACATATTGATGATTTGATTCATTGTGTCTTTGATAAAGTTGGCATTCTCTCTGTAAGCGTGATTTTGAACTATTGTCGAAATTTGATTAATCTTTTCTTCCAATAATTTCTCATTGTGATTTATTTGCTGAACCGTTTTATTGAATCTATCGATCAATGAGACAGCTAAGGTATTTTGCGTGTGAATAGCATGAGATAATTTATTTTGATTTTGCTGTAATTGTTGAATTAAATTTTCGTAATGTTCACCGTCATTCGAGTCTAAGTTGCCGCTGATGGCTTTGAAAATCGATCCTAAGCCATTAATTAAGCCTCTTTTACTTCTCTGTGGATGTGGTAATATTTCAATAAGTTTATTTTCAGCATTTTCCTCAACAAATTTCATGATTTTCAGAAAGTTCGATGTATCTTTAGTGTACTCTGCATTTTTGGCAATTTGGTATTGGATATTATATGATTGTATCTTCAATTTATTAATTTCAATAATCAATGGGTTCAAATCATAATAATGAATGATCGAATGAAAGAACTCTCGAACTTTTGCTGATCCAAGATTCACGGGTATCAAGCCGGGATTATTTTCAAGGTTTCGTAGTGTTATTGTCTCTCGAGTAGCGAGAATTCCGGGTAATCTGAAACGATAAAGAAACACATGTTTAGTTGTCGAAAGAGTAGATTCTTTTTAATGGGCGTTTGACATTGTCCATGTGAATCTTTGCTTGTTTCGCAGTTGATATAACTTTCCTATCTCGGTTCACAGTTTTAATTTTGCTCGGTATTGCGAACTTGTTAGCGTTCTTTTTGCGTATATGACATTTTACAAAGGCGTTTTGTTTGCGTTTGAAAATTTCTGGAGAGTCTCTGTTTTCATTCCGCTTAGAAATAGTTTTCTCTTTCGTTGCGATAAGATCTGAGTTTATCTTGGAATACAATAATTTTGAACGTTCTTTATGTTGGGAAACATAATCATTTAGTAAGATTTGGTCCAGTTTGATATCGAATGGTTCATTGCTAGTTGTATGACCGTTGATGACGTCAATTGGTTTCAATTTCGTAGCAGAGTGAATAGAGTGGTTATAGGCGAGAATTGCATAAATCATTTTCATTTTGATAGGCGTTTTCGAGAATCCTTTAGTATTGAGCAGGCGTAGGTGTTCAGATATAGTCGAATGGAATCTTTCAACGATTCCGTTTGATTGTGGATGGTTTGGGGAACAAAAATGAACTTTAATTTTGTGCAGAGCTAAGAGTTCTGTAATTACCGAGTTCTTGAATTCACTTCCATTATCTAGTATAATTTGTTTCGGGATACCATGATGTGAAAAGAAATTGATCAAGTTATTGGCAACTTCAGTACCTGCTACAGCATCTAGGAAGTAAGCCTGGGCATATTTCGAAAAACTGTCAACTACCGTTAAAAATTTTGAAGTTTCGAAAGTGAAAACGTCTATATGTATTATTTCGAAAGGACCTACAGCTGTTGGTGTGACATTCATTTGCATTTTAACCGGGTTTCTATCATATTTGCATTGTTGACACAACTGGCATTCATTAATGAATGTTTGAATGGAGTTTTTCATATATGGCCAGTAATATTTTTCTTTTATTCTCTGGAGAGTTTCGTCGATGCCTCTATGATTAGATTTACCTTCGTGATAATTTCTGATAGTATCTTTGATATCTGATTTATTTGTCACATCTGAGAGTTTTTTATTACATTTTTTCAATTTCAGTGAAGCACTTTTGAAATAACTCTGCAATACTAATGAAAAAGGTTCATAAAGGTCAGGATCTTCGAAAAAGAGATGATATTGAACACCTGGTAAAACATATTCTTTGACGAAATCAATCACATCCTTTTCGAAATTATTTTTAGAAAATTGCACAGTAATTCTTTTCTTTTTCTCAAATAATATTTTAATTTTGGGTTTAGCTGGTGAATGTAGAACGGAAGATATAATGATTTGATTTTGTCCATAGTTGACGGCGTAATTCACTATTGGAATGTCGACAATAGGATGTTCGTCAGCATTTGAATGGATAGTATGATTATCGGACGGTTCTTGGATATTTTCTGAACTTTCTTGGCGGTTTTCTGCAAGTAGTTCGTTATTTGTCACGGTGTTTGATTGGGTATTTTCATTTTCGTTCGTATGATTTGCACTAGTATCAGTTTTTTCATTGTTTTGTCCGGTTGTATTAGTCGCGTCGATATTGACTATCATAGAAATATCGTCCATGTCTCTTGTAATTTCGCCAATAGGTAGAATATCATCAGATGGTTGGTAGTTTGGGGTCTCAAGGCAAGGGTTTATTGAATTTGGGTTGCCAAAGGTAACTGATGGGCCTGCTAGACGATCTGACTCTTGAAGTATGTCATCTAGTTCATCCCAAAATGTTGTTTCTTTAGTATGCACCTCAATGCGTGACAAAGCGTCCGCGTTTGTATTGAGTTTGCCTTTTTTATACATTATAGAGAATTGGTATTCTTCTAATTTGATTCTCCAACGTAGTAATTTGGAGTTTGGGTCTTTTAGTGAGAATAACCATTGAAGTGGCTTATGGTCGGTAATCACACAAAATCTACGGCCGTACAAGTAAGGCCTAAAGTATTTCGTGGCCCAAACGATCGCCAAAAGCTCTTTTTCTATTGCAGAATACCTCTGCTCCGATTCATTTAGGGTTCTGGATGCATAGGCTACAGGTAGGTCTTTACCTATAGGCCCTTGTGACAATACGGCGCCCAGGGCTACGTTTGAGGCGTCCGTGGTCAAATTGAATGTTTTAGAAAAATCGGGATACTGTAGTATTGGTTCGTTCATCAAAAGATTTTTACAAGTTTCAAAGCAAGAGATAAATTCATCGTTATGTTCAATTTTGGCACCCTTTTTTAGACATTTAGTAAACGGTTTGGTGATTTTAGCAAAGTTTTTGATGAAACGACGATAATAGCCTAACAAACCAAGGAAGCCTTTGATTTGTTTTGTAGTTTTGGGAAGGGGAAAGTTTTTGATTGCTTTGATTTTATCCGGATTTGGCTTTACACCATCCGGAGTTATAATATGGCCCAAGTAGGCAACCTCCTTCCTTAAAAACTCTGATTTATCAAGTTGGATCTTGAAATTCGCATCTCTGAGCCTCTGGAACACACATCTTAGTCGTTCTAGGTGCTCTTGGAGCGATGTTGAAAAAACGATTATGTCGTCTAGATAGGCGAGACATTTTTCGTTTTGGATTCCACGTAAAATATTGTCAATTACACGTTCAAACGTTGCCGGAGCGTTCTTTAAACCGAACGGCATACGCAAAAATTCGTAGTGGCCATTCTCTGTGTTGAACGCCGTTTTTTCAATGTCTTTTTCTTCCATCTCAATCTGATGGAAGCCACTAGCTAGGTCCAATGTCGTAAAATACTGACATTTTCCGAGCTTGTCCAAAAGATCATGGATATTTGGAAGTGGGTACTTATCGTCAATCGTTTTCTCGTTGAGTTTCCGATAATCGATAACTACTCTCCACTTCTGTTGACCCGATGCGTCAGCCTTTTTGGGAACAACCCATATAGGAGACGACCATGGCGAATTACTTGGCCTTATTATTTTCGAGTCTAACATTTTTTTGATTTGTTTGTCAACTTCTTGTTTATGAACGAAAGGGTAACGATATGATTTAGAGTAGATAGGTACTTCGTCTGTCGTTCGTATTTGGTGTTTAATTTTGTTTGTGAAAGTCAAAGGTGTTTCGTCTTTGTAAAAAATATCAGAAAATTCTTCACAAATTTTGAGAATCTTCGATTTTTCTTCTTCGTTCATGTGATCGGTTCTTATTTTTGAAAGGTCCAATTTTTCATTGGTTGACACATCAAAATTATTCAAATCAACTTGTTGAATTTCGTTCCTATCAAATTTTTCTACCAAAATGGGTTTCGAAAAATCTAATGTTACTGGTCTAACAGTATTATTTAAAATAGTTGTCAATGCAAAACCGTCTTTAGCTATGCTCAAACTTTCCGGTATCTCGCAATTGTGAATTTTTTGGTGTGGTATTATTATTTCACCGTTATTTATTGATGTTCTTATTTTTATTACTTGCTCTGCCCTCGGAGCGATTGTCAGTAAATTCAGTTCATTACTGGTCTGATGAAAAAGGAGTTTTATTCTTGTGAAGGGTGTTATCAAATATCCTTTATCGAAATTGATGCTGGCTTGTAGAATTTTCAAATTATCCAAGCCAATAAGGCCGTCAAATACGTTATGGAACTTGAATAAAAAGAACTTCAACTTAAGTGAATGTGGCAGGTTGAAAATTTTTGAGGAAGGAATTTCAGCACTGTATTTATGCGCTGACTTTTGGAAAACAGTAGATACTATAAATGGGTCGTTTTTGATCGAATTTGGAAAGAATTTGTAAGCGATTTCGGGGGCAATAAACGATTTAGTAGATCCCGAGTCAATTAAAAGTTTCAAGTTATATTCGGGAAATATGATGTATGATAATTCACTTGAGTTTGATGAGTTGAAAGAAATAATCTGTGGAGTCGATTGTGTTTTTTCCGAGGCTTCTATTGAAAATTTACATTTGTATTTTCCGTTGGTTCGACTTCATCTGGGATATTGTTGTCGTTACTGAAGTCGTATTCAGTATATTCCGTAAAATTCTGATCAGTATCAGAATATTGATCTGGTTCGCAATATTGATTGTATTGATCGATCTCATTGGTTTCGGTGTTGAATAACTCCTCGCTTATCCAATTTTTCTGTGGTTGTTGTCTTCTATTCATGAAAGAAGTGGATGGTTGACCAAAATTGGGGTTCTTAGTGGCATAGGTTGGTTGAAAGTGAGTATTTCGTGTTGAAACACTCATTGGGGAAGGTTTCGGTTGGGGTTTATTTTGCGGTTTAAAAACATTATTAGTGGGTTGATTGAGAGCTTGTGCATTCGTGGGGAATTGTTGATTTGGAGGTTTAGGCCTTTGTTGAATATTTATCGGCTGTGAAGGAAAATTCTGTCTCTGGAAAAAGTTGTTGGGGGTGTTCTGATTGAATGAATGATATTGATTGAATGCATTTCCAGTATTATTGGTGTTATTGACTGGTCTTTGTTGTTGATTTTGTCTTTGTAAAGGCATGGATTTTGCAACATTTCTATTAGAATAATTTTGAAAATAACGTACGTTTTCTTCTTGAATGACGTATTGTAAAGCTTCACTAAGAGTAGTTGGTTTCATACATCTAATAGTTGTACTTAATGGTTCCTTCAGTCCTGATAAAAAGGTTGTTAATGCTACATTTTGATAAAGTTCTCTCTTGAGAATTTTAGCAGCATCTGTAGTTTCGTGAACATTGACATAGCTACATAGCAAATTCAAAATATTTAAACATCTATCATAAAACGCTTGAGCATTTTCATTTGGTGATTGTCTCAACATGACAAGGTCTCTATTCAAACAAACCTCGTCTCTTTGATCTGAAAAATTTCTTGTGAGAATATTTTTTAATTCTGTCCAGTTTTTGGCACCTTGAATATTAACTAAAGCTTTCGCATTTCCTTTCAATTTAGAAATAATTGAGTTCAACAAATAAATGTTTTGAAAATTATCAACATTAGTATAATCGTAAAAATTTGTAATGAGGGATTCACTGATTGATAAAAATCTATTCAAGTCATTCGGATTGCCATCAAATTCCGACAAACAATTCAAATATTCGGCTTTGAATTGATTCATAATTGGCTGTGTTTGTTGATTGTGAGTTTGTGTTTGAGATAAATTGAGAATAGGTGGTCTCAAAATAGAATTATTTTCGGATAAGGAAGTATTTGGAAGATGTTGTGAGTCAGTTGAAGGAATATTTAAATCCAAATTTTCTAATGCATTCATCAAATGATCTAGCGACATTAAAATTGTACTTACAACAAAATGAGGACGACTTTGAGCATGTTACTTATCCACTATAAGGGGTTACGTCTGGATCAGCTATTCTGTCTTCTCCAGGTCGATGCTCCTTGCAGAATTGGGCAATGCTGGTCCCAAATCTCGATGACTGGTTGTTGACGATGATTACGGGTCTGCGATAGACGGGGTTTTCTGAAGTTTGAGAAGCCGCTCCGTTATCCAAAGTCCACACAACGAATCACCACAAGTTCGATAATCGGTCAATCGTAAACACGAAAATTGCACGATCGATTCGTCACAATCCCGATTATCCTACTGACTGCGCCAAAAATATCAACGATTACTCAAAGTCCCTTTTTAAAAAGATTTATTTTACTTCAAAGTTACAAATTTATAGTCGTGAGCGATGTTAACAGTACGAATGCAAAAATCTGACTGACTTTATGAAAGAATGAGTTAAACAAGTAAATTCTGCAGAGTCGGGAAATACTGCTGAGTTCGCTTCTTCTCTGGTGGCGGCATGATGTAATTCGGGACATTTTCGATCAATTACAGCGAATATTTCCATCGTATGTTAAAAATCCCATATGAAGCGGGACATTTTCGATCAATTACAGCGATAAATTCTCGGCGGGACATTTTCGGGCTGGTAAATACCCGGTACGTATCGAAAAATACCCGCTCGGTCTGTGTATCTATAGTAATGATTGTTAAAATGTACATTTGTCATCTTGACAGGCATAAATACTGAATTTAAACGTCGTTGTTTTAACTCCGAAAATATTCTACCAAATTACACTCGTTTATTTTCATATTTTGCTAAAAGAGCCCTCCTCCTTCGGAGTCGGGCTCTTTCGACAAAATATGAAAATAAACTCATGCAGTTTTTAGACAACATGCTTCCATGGAAAATTATCGGTAATTTTGAAGTACTTGTGTAATTACTCCCGATAAATTCCCGGCGGGACATTTTCGGGCTGGTAAATACCCGGTAGGTATCGAAAAATACCCGGTAGGTATCGAAAAATACCCGGTAGGTATCGAAAAATACCCGCTCGGTCCGTGTATCTATAGTAACGATTGTTAAAATGTACATTTGTCATCTTGACAGGCATAAATACTGAATTTTAAACGTCGTTGTTTTAACTCCGGAAATATTCTACCGAATTACACTCGTGCATCAAAATAAACCTGATAATTTTCCATTCAAGCATGTTGTCAGTAAAAAAACTGCATTCGGTTATTTTCATATTTGCCCTCCTACTTCGGAGTCGGGCTCTTTCGACAAAATATGAAAATAAACTCATGCAGTTTTTAGACAACATGCTTTCATGGAAAATTATCGGTAATTTTGAAGCACTTGTGTAATTACTCCCGATAGATTCCCTTTGAAATCATACCAATGTAAAGAACCGAAAATGAACCAAATAAGGCTATTTCTCGTCTGAGCTGATTGGTGTTCCTTGATATGCGGTTTTCTTTTCTGTCTACATGTATTCCAAAAGCCAGTGACATTATAGAGGGTGCTCTGATATCTTGTGTGTGAATATTTTTAATGTTTGTATCAAAAAAATTTCCTGATCAAATGGAGTATGCAATTACAGGCCGATTAATGTGCTCAACTCAGTTTCGAAAATGTTTGCCTACAATGTGGCTTTTTGCCAGATGTGTCAACTGTTACCAACCTGTGTATTCTGAGAGAGGAGAGCTTGTGATCAAGTGGAGCATTTTTTAATTGGATGCCTGTCAGCTTAGCATGACGCCTGAATTAAAAGTTGGTAATTGTGTGTCAGATGAATACATGGCAGCCTCTGGATTTCCACAGGATAGTAACCTTGGCCCTTTGTTATTTACTATTAGACAGTCGGAAAATCTCTTGTTTGCAAATAACTTCTAGATGTCAAATATATAACGTCAAATATCAGTTTAGTGGGGGAGATTGATCTCTACGAAAAGTTTCAACTTTCACACCAAAAGTTCAATCTCATCGTTCATTATGTATAAGTAATTAAGAACAATGGAATTGAAGCTAAGACGTCTGTAAGAAAAATCAATCCAAAATTCCAGAACGTTTCTTAGTGTACATGTGAATAAACATTCTTTTTGACATATTCACATTATAGATCTAGGAAAAAAGTTGAAAATGATGTAGGTTTTATTTCGAACTCTCGACTAAATTCGACATAATATTCCGTAGGTGTTGGAATTGGGAAGTTCCTGTATAAAAATCAGTTGAAGTTTGCTTTGGTTTAGAATTATTATGACGATTTGACAGATTTCAATATTGATTGTCAGTTTATTAGAAATAAAAAAACTCGTTGATTTTCGTTTGCAATATATCCATTTAGTTCTTTTGAAGTAATCAAGATTTCTCCTGGTAGGGGATCTTTTCATTACATTATTTTTGGCGACCGTGACAGGACTTCAAATGGAGAGAACACAACGGGTTTTGACGATCCATCGAGTAGCGTTCGAGCGAGTATATCATGCAATTATCAAAGAATTAGAATCCCCTGAACCTGATTTCGCTGCTATACAAGGCAATCTTCGTCTTCTGGATGAAAAAATGGAGGAAATTCGAACTTTGGATAGGCAGATTCTCGATTTATTATTAGATGCAGATGGACGTGATGAAGATATCGATTCTGAAGTGTTGAAAGCGGATGAATTCATTAGTAAATACAATAAGCTGAAATATGAAGTAGAACAGAGACTTGTCAAGGAGTCAAATCATAGTTCTTGTCACCCAGCAAGTGAATCAATTCATTCTTCTGTCTCAAAGACAAAACTGCATCTTCCCCGAATAGAATTCAAGAAATTTGGTGGTGACATCAAGGACTGGATACCATTTTGGAGCCAGTTCAACAGAATTGACGGTGACGAGAATATTGAAAATGAAGATAAGTTTCAATACCTGATTCAGGCTACAATTCCAAAATCCCGTGCCCGACAATTAGTTGAAAGCTTTCCTCCAAGTGCGAAAAACTATACAAAGGTGATTGAAAGTTTGAAGTCGAGGTTTGGGAAAGAAGAGTTACTCGTGGAGTACTATGTTCGAGAACTTTTGAAATTAGTATTGAGCAATCTAAAAGCCAAATCTAGTATAGGTGCCCTTCATGACAAACTTGAATGTCAGTTGCAGTCTTTGGAAACTTTGGGAGTAACTTCCGACAAGTATGCTGCAATGCTGTTTCCACTGGTCGAATCATGTTTACCAGAAGACCTTTTGAGAATATGGCAGCGGAGTCAGACTAGTACTGAATCGATTCAAACTCCTGGAATAAAAAAGTGCCGTTTGAAGAATTTGATGGAGTTTCTCAAGAATGAAGTGGAGAATGAAGAGAAAATTAGTTTGGCCACATCATTTGAACCGAAAACGAGGAGTAATGAGCGATTGAAAGAATCAGCAATACCGACCGCATCTAATCTGATCAATAACCATAAAACTCCTAGGTGCGTATTCTGTAAGGGCGGCCATTCCAGCGAAAACTGCACAGAAGCTGATTCTATGAATATCGATGACAAAAAGAAGATTTTGTCATCTAAAGGATGTTGTCATATATGCTTGAAATTTGGGCATATAGCAAGAAGATGTAGGGTGAAAATTGAATGCCGAGAATGTAAAAGTCGACATGTTACATTGATGTGTCCAGAGTCCAAGACGCCACTTGTTGATGAAAAATCTGAAAAATCATCAAAGACGGGGGAATATTCAAAAGTTGAAAATCTTTCCAATTTAACACGGAATCAGGTTTTTTTGCAAACTCTTCTTGTCGAACTAAGCAGCGATAGTAGCTCTAGAAAAGTGAGAGCTATAATAGATACAGGATCTCATCAATCTTATATCAATAAATTCACTGCATCTGAAATGGGTTATGTGCAACTGGGAAAGAAGTCTATGATCCATGCACTTTTTGGAGGAGATCAGTCTGAGGTGATTGATCATACAGTATATAAAATCAGACTGGGAAATTTGAACAAACAATATGCATGTAATTTCGAAGCCCTTGACCAGCCCATTATCTGTAGCAATGTTATGTCTATAGAAGAAGGTCCATGGACGACAGAACTGAAAGAACTCGGTATAGAACTGTCAGATACACGAGCGGATCCTATTGAAGTGCTGATTGGTGCAGACATCGCTGGAACACTTTTCACAGGAAGAAAGTATACTCTGAAATGCGGTTTGGTTGCTATAGAGACATCTCTCGGATGGACTCTTATGGGAAAAGTTACGACATCTTGTTTAGCAATCAACACCTCAATGGCAATGATGACTACCTCAATGTTCTGTAGATCTAATAAAATATCCGATCTTTGGAGCCTTGATATTCTTGGTATATCAGATCCTGCAGAAGAACATTCGAGAAAGGAAGTGGAATTTGCAGTATTTGAACATTTTCAAAAAACTGTTCAAATCAATGAGGAAGGTCGATACGAAATTGTTATGCCTTGGATCGAAGGTCATCCACCTCTACCCAGAAATTTCAATTTAGCAAAACGAAGATTGGATAATTTAATATTGAAGAGAAGTTTTTATGTCGACAATTGTGTCACTAGTCTTGATACAGAGGAAGATTTGGAAAAATTCATGGATCAGTCCATTCAAATAATGAATGATGCCAAATTCGAACTGCGCTGTTGGGAACACACTATTATGAACAATGATACTACGGACAATGTCGTGTCAGCTGTTTTGGGGTTGAAATGGGATCGTTTGCAAGATGTTTTAACATTATGTTTCGACTGGTTTCATGATCTGAATTTTGATAAAATCACGAAGAGAACTATTTTATCCACTGTCAACAAAATTTTTGACCCCATTGGATTTTCGTGCCCAGTTTCCTTATTTGCCAAAATTTTATTACAGAAGATGTGGATTCTCAAAATTGGATGGGACACAGAGGTGCCAAAAGATATTAAAGTAACTTTTTTAAAGTGGGTTCAAGAACTGAGTATTCTGGTTAACCTCAGAGTTCCTCGATGGCTCTCAAAATCATCTGAATCAAAACCGGGATCAACAAGTATCCATATGTTCTCTGATGCGAGTCAGGATGCGTATTCAGCAGTTATATTCTGGAGAACTGAAGATACTGAAGGATCGCCTACTGTTCAGCTGATTCAAGCTAAAACGAGAGTTTCGCCAATTAAAAAGATAAGATAAGATATTTATTGACCTTTGAAAATTACAAAAATGTTTATGAGACAGATTCACAACATAATTGTTTAGGTACGTCAAGACTAGACTAAATGTACAAAATATGTCAAATTATGTAACAATAAAAGATAGTAAAATAAGTAAAAATAATACAATCCTAAAAAACTAGGCTTTGTGTAAAGTAGAATAATAAATAGACAATATTAAATAATTAGGTCCAGATATGGGAGAAAACATCTTCAATGTCATAAAGTGGATTTGACAGCAGTGATTTTTTTACATGGTGTTTAAGTTTTTTTGTGGGGAATGTCTTCCAGTCCACCGGTATAAGGTTATACAGTTTAATTGGCAGATAGTCGGTCTGCTTCATTGTTTTGGTGTAGTTTACTCGAGGTAGTCTATATAATTCTTTGTTGCGAGTATTGTACTTGTGAATTTCGCTCCCCGTATTATTCCCTTTTTTGATTTTGTGTACCCACAAGATGGCTTCTGTGATATATATACATGGAATTGTTAGAATTTGCATTTTGATGAACAGTGGTTTGGCATGTTCCCTCGATCCAGCCTTCGCCATGGTTCTTACAATTTTTTTTTGACTAATTAATAGCTGGTGGCACGCCGAGCTTGTGCCCCATAATAAAACCCCATATGTTAAGTGGCAGTGAACGATACCATAGTATATAGTTTTCAGTACTTCAAATGATAATATTTCTCTGAGATTTCGTAATAAGAATTGACTTCTGGACAACTTTTTCTGTAAATCCTGAACGTGTTCTTTCCAGTTTCGATTGGGGTCTATATGAAATCCCAGTAACTTGACTGATAGATCATTTGCTATGTCCCTATTTTGTGAGAAAGTTATTTCTTTGGTCTTGGTTTTATTCAAGGATAGACTATTTGCATTGAAGTAAGCCTCGCTTCGTGAAAGTATCTCACCTGACATTCTATCTATCTCTTCTAGATTCCTGTTTCTGATTAAGAAAGTCGTGTCGTCTGCGTACATGAATACATCTGCTATATCTAGGAAGGATGGCAGATCATTCAGGTAGATTATAAACAACAGTGGCCCCAGGACTGAACCCTGAGGCACACCATGTTTTATTTGTATGGTCCTGGAGGTCACATTGTTGTAGGATATGTATTGTTGATATCCATTCCTCGATTAGAATTATTAGCTGCAGTTATTGGTGTGAGACTTCTATCGTCTGTCTTGAAAATTTTTGAGAGAAATATTCCTGTATATTGTTGGACAGACTCGACTACAGTATTAGCCTGGATTCAGCATGACAATCAGTGGAAGACGTTTGTGTGGAACAGAATTGAAGAAATTCAACGCCTGACGAGAAGAGAAGACTGGAATTTCATTCCTGGCCATTTAAATCCTGCCGATTTACCATCAAGAGGTTGTTCCTCGAAGCAGTTATTGGAGTCTAGATGGTGGGAGGGGCCTCCTTGGTTATTGCAGGAGAAAAGTCGATGGCCTAGAGAACAATTTACTTCCGACTCTTCAATAGTTATGAAAGAGGCAAAAAACACGATATCTTGTTATCTCAATACTGAGAAAGATCACTCTTGGTATTATCGTTATTTTTCTAAATATCAGAAAATTGTGAATTTAGTAGGATGGGTTCAAAGATTCGCGAATAATTGCCGCAAACAGGAGAAATTTCTGAGTCCAAACCTTTCATTCAACGAAATTCAGAATGCTGAAATTTCGGTGATTAAGTTCATTCAGCAGGAATGTTTTAGTGGAATCGAAGATGCGAGCCTTTCTTCTTTATGTCCCTACGAAGACGAAGATGGAATTATTCGCTTGAAAACAAAAATTTCTGAAAGAGACGATATCCCTGATTTCAGAAGTCCTATAATATTACCTTCGAAACACATAGTTGTTTCCAGAATGATTTACGACTTTCATGTCAATAATTGCCACATTGGTACTCAAGGATTGATGAGTATTTTACGTGAAAAATTCTGGATAATCAGAAGTAGGAAAACCATAAAATCTGTTGTCTCCAAATGTGTAATATGTAGAAGATACAATGTGAAGAATCTTGATGCGATACCTGTATCACTTCCAAAATATCGAGTATCAGATGTTGCTGCATTTGAGATTATTGGAGTGGATTTAGCTGGACCACTATTTGTTCAGAAGAACGCTAAAGTATGGATTTGTATCTTTACGTGCGCAGTTTATAGAGCGGTGCACTTAGAGTTAGTTTCGACTTTATCCACAGATAGCTTCCTTCAAGCATTCAGGAAATTCATTAGTAGAAGGGGAAGGCCTATTGTTGTTTACAGCGACAATGGAACGAATTTTGTGGGAGCGAATAACGCATTCGCGAAAATCGATTGGGATAAAATTGCCGAATATAGTAAAGCCAGACGTTTCACTTGGAAATTTTCTCCCCCAACCGCTGCATGGTGGGGTGGCTGGTGGGAGAGGTTGATAAGACTTTTGAAAGATCTTCTGAGAAAAACGCTAGGCAGAACATCGCTTACTTGCGACGAACTATCAGCTACGCTATGTGAATGTGAAGCATTGATGAACTCCAGACCACTGACTTACGTCTCTGATGATATTTCAGATCTAACTCCACTGACACCATCAATGTTCTTACATGATTTGAGAAATACCGGTGTTCCAGATATCGATAACATTGATGCAGAGAGATTGAACAAACGTTTGAGATATAGAATAAAACTCAAACAAGAGTTGTTGAGGAGATTCCGCAAAGAATACTTGGGTCAATTAATACTAAAGCCAAAAAAATATTCTACTGGGGATATAAAAGTTGGAGATGTTGTAATAATAGGAAGTGATTTCACAAAACGCATAGATTGGCCTTTAGCATTAGTAGTTGACACATATCCAGGAAAGGATGGAAAAACTCGAGTTGCTCGATTGAAAACTTCATCAGGATTACTGATTAGACCCATCCAGAGATTATATCCGCTGGAAATCACTTCTCATGAGCAGATGGAAGATTTAAAGACACAGTTGCGAAAAGAAGATGAAGTCAAGAAGAGAGATATTGTAGGAAAAAACGAAGAACATGAAATAGAAGACTGTGAAACTCCTTCTACTGTTGTCACGCGCTCGGGAAGAATTTCGAAAAAACCAGAAAGGTTAATTGAGTCACACTTCGTTTAATGTGACTCAAGGTGGGAGTATATGTTGGAATTGGGAAGTTCCTGTATAAAAATCAGTTGAAGTTTGCTTTGGTTTAGAATTATTATGACGATTTGACAGATTTCAATATTGATTGTCAGTTTATTAGAAATAAAAAAACTCGTTGATTTTCGTTTACAATATATCCATTTAGTTCTTTTGAAGTAATCAAGATTTCTCCTGGTAGGGGATCTTTTCATTACATTAGGTCTGGCAGTAATATCTATGAAATATTTATCAAACAGAAAGTGTAATGAGTATAATTTTCAAAATGAACTCTCATCCGTAACGGCAAGTAATTTTCAAAAGCAAATAGTATCCCGTACATAGTACGTGGTAGTGGTAATGAAATCGACTGCAGCGCGCAATGTGGACAAAACGGTCATTTTGAGGAGACCGTCATTTTTTGCAACGCTTTAGACAGGAAGGCTGGAATGAATACAGCCATATACATATAATATGCACCATAACTTTTGACTTTACTGACGTTTGTGTAAAACTTTACTGCATTATTTCGTTTAACAAACATTTCAAAGGAAATGTTTTGGACTACAGCCAAAAGACCAGACATTTCGGGAAGATGATGCAGTTTTTCTACAATGAACCAATTGCGGATGATAATTGCATTTTAGTTTATATTTTCTACAATAAATGAGTGTCGGAGATTTCTTTTGGAGGAGTCAAGCAGTAAGTAGTACCGTACAATATCGCTCTCGAGTAAAACAGACAGGTTCCCGCCTTCTGAGAAAATTGGGCGAGCAACTGGAATAACTCAACTAAACTGAGTAAGGTTATGGATGATCATGCTCCCCAATTGTTCCATACATGGACGTCACAGTTATTGTGAATTAAGTGAGAATTGCAGAACATAGCAGGGTTAATTCCAGAAAGTATTCAATCTGCTTATCATTTGTTTAAAGTATTTGTCTAGTTCAATCAAGTAACTGTATCACAAGTGTTTTTTTTAAATATATGTTTTTTCAAGCTGCAGCTGCAGAAATTACTACTATATATCACACCATTGAACATTCTTTGAGCTACAATAGTATGGATAGTTCTCAAAAAGTTATTGCTTCTCATGTATGCCGATTCTAAGATAGCTAAAAATGTTAAATATGGTGTAAAGTATTGGTAACAGAAGCTCTGAAGAACGCTATTCAATTCGATTTTGAATTTTTTCTTGTTCAGAAGACTGAGAAGATTCAACTACCTGACCATTGGGTAAATCTCATTGGAAATATCATATTTTTATTAAAATACATTTCTATGGCTATTTTCGCTATCTATTGTCACGTAAACGTAATTTAAAACTCAAATAGAGGCGAGTATTAAAAAATTTCTGATTATATAGGTTTTTTCTTTAATATGTCCCGCTTTCGACAGAAGAACCCCGTTTTGTTCACTCGAAAAAGTTTCAGAGTGCTGACTAGAAGATCTGGCAACGCTGTGCGACATACATTGCCTCCTGCATGGAAATACACAAAAACTGCATAATGTAATCTGAAGCAATGTAATAACTTTTTCCTCAATGTTCCTGAGAGCATAATGTAGGTACTGCTTACCAAACAAAACTGGCAGATAAATTGGTACAGTTATGCAATGAACATGCCGAAGGCATCGAACAAATAGCTCCAGCTTGGAATATATCATCATTTCTGTTCGGAAATGAAATGTATAAGCTGTTCATTATTCATTCATAAACCGAATGAAATGGTCTGTAGGAATATGAATCAATGACATTTTTTTCTTACTTATCTGTGGATTTGTTGGTAACAGAGGTGGATTCCCAATGGATGGCATGTTGAAAACTGTGGAAGGTGGTGCTACATTGCTTTCTTGATCACCCCATCTGCTTTTTCGTTTCCTTCTTCTCTCATTGCCTTCTTCCTGAAATATAAACAATTGTGTGTGTAGTACTGTATGAAAATAAGGATAGCAAGAATTTCATCCAGAGACGAAACTGGAAGAGACAAATAAATGAATATGAAAAAGTAGTTTATTTAATATTCAAGCTACATATCAGAGTCAGGTCGTCAATATAAAATTGTCTTCGATACAGAGTTTTTATAAATTTTAACCTAGAAGTATATTTTTATGATTCAAATTGTAATTCACACGTTTCTTGTATGCCCTGTACTACACGACCTGTTCTATACATGTCTGAATGGATCAATAAAAATTCAAATAAAGCAGGTGACCTAAGACCAATAAACACATTATTTGCAGTGGAAAAGTTGTTGGAGAGGGTTGTCTATGAACAATTGATCCTTTACATAAATGTTAATGATATTTTGTCGGAATTTCAATCAGGCTTCAGAGTTGGGCATAGTTGTGAAACTGCTGTACAAAATATTTTATTTGACTGGAAAATGTAGATAGACGAGAACAAATCAATTGGAGCCGTATTCTTAGATTTGCGACGCGCCTTCGAGACAGTCGACAGAAAGGGATTACTGTTAAAGTTACAATATTATGGAATAACCGGCACAGTACTGAAATGGTTCGAAGACTATTTAAGTGATAGAAAATAAGTAACAAAGGTCAATAACATTACTTCCTCCGAAATTATTAATGACAATGGAGTGCCACAGGGTAGTATACTTGGGCCATTATTCTTCCTTTTATATATAAATGACCTAGTTTCCAACATCACTAAGTGTAAAATTAGTTTGCAGATGACACATTAATATATTACTGTTCCCATAATGTTAATGAATTGATAGATACTCTAAATAATGAGCTCTGCAGAGTGAGTCGATGGTGTAATCTCAACACTCTCAAACTGAATAGTGAAAAGACAAAATGTCTCTTACTGAGTAATAAAACCGGTTATGATGAAATCAAAAATGGAGGAATTAGTATAAAGATTGCAAATGAGGATATTGAATGTGTAACAGTGGTGAAGTATTTGGGAGTATTGATTGACCAAGGACTAACATTCAAAGAACATGTTTTGAAAGTGATAAAAACTGTCACCAATAATGTCAATTTTCTGGTGAGAGTATCACCAAGCCTATCTAGATGGTCAAAAATTACAATTTACACATTAGTTTTACCTCATCTTACTTTTTGTTCTTCATTACTATTTACTGCAAATAAAAACGAGCTGGATCGACTTCAAAAGCAACAAAATAGAGCCATGAGAGTCATACTGGGGGTACCAAGAGACACACCGATAGTCAACATGCTGAGAGAACTGAAATGAATGTCGTTGAAAGACTATGTGTACTACCATATAATGGTACTGATATATAAGATGCATCATCATCTCTCTCCGGACTACTTGAGCAGAAAAATAACTTATAATGAAAATTATCATAATTATAATACTGAAATGTACTGAAAAATCGATTTATCATGCAGGAATGTTGGCTTTCAATAATTTGGAAGATGGTATCAAGGATTGTAATTCGATAGTTCAATTCAAAAGAAAGTTGAAAATACACATAATGGGCGAATGATTTTATTATTATTTTTGGGTTTAATCATTTAAGGTTTTAAAATTGTTGTATTCGTTATTTTGTATCTGTATCAATCAAATAAAATTACTATAATTGCTATGAATACTATAGGAGAAAAATTTATCAACTAGTATTTTTTAGGAGTGGATCTTTGACGAATTCATAAACTCAATAGCACTTCTTATTTAATTTACTTCATTTATTTAATCTATATAATATTTATATAAATGGAATATTTGCTATGAAGCAGAAATATTCAATATAAGTAGATTATCAAATCCTCTTGTTTACCACAATTAGCAATCAATTCAAAATGCCCACCACAAGACAACTAGCTGTTTCTGGATTTGGCCTTCGCCAGCTGTATATATTTTCTCAAATTTTCCATCACATTTTTGAAATACTTTTATCAATTATAATTTTAGGAAAAATTACCTGATTCTCCGTTTTAACACCAGCCATTACATTATCGTTATCTTCCAAAACCATCTCAGGTTCATACACATCTTCAAGTTTTGGTTTTCTCTCTTCCTCTTGTTTTATCATCTCGTTTTCTTGTTTGAATTGTTCTATCATTTGCCGGTACTGCTTATAGGCTGCAGATTCTTTATGAAATAGGTACCTACGGACATCCAAAAAGGTGCTCCAGTATTAAATCCATATTAATCTGGTGCTTTGCAAAAATATCAAGATTAAGTCCTTTTCATTGAGGAAAATTAGTTTTGGGACAGGCATGCTTTTGTCAAATATCAAAATTAAATAACCTATAGAAGTTGTTGTCTTGTGAATCATATTTTGCGAAAGATTTTCTAGTGGAGAATGCATTTATTTTGGTATAATTATCGTGATATTGCTTTAAGAAACTTTGCACCTTTATTCAAAGTTGATAAAAAAATAACATCCAACATTTACTTTTTTTTTATTTCACTTCTGGATTCTTTAATTCAAAACATGTTTCATAGCATTATTTAGGGCTCGATTATAAATGTTGCGATATTTATTTATCCATATTTCACAAGGTGTTTTCTCAACAACGGAGAAGGAAGTGAGGAACCTCCTGATCAAATTTAGCTATACTAAGTAGCTAGACGGTAAGATTCAATAAAAGAGTGTTCAAAAGTTACTGGAATGAAAACAAAAGCACGCCTTGGATGAACCACAAGCTAAAATAATAATAATAAATGGACTTAATCTGTCATCTTTCTAAGTTATTCGCAGTGTGCTGCCTCGCATACCACAGATTTGGATCTTGGTTTTTTCGCTGCCGGACGATGTCCTCGATACTATCACCACATTCGGCCACCATGCGTCCCAGAGACGCCATTGCCTCGTGCTCTGGAGTACCTGGGGGGAAAACTTCACAACACGTCACTAAAACGCCCTGTTACTACGGGCAGGGATGACTACATAAGTACAGAAAATAGAATTTCAAGTTCTTCCACATCGAATTGTAGGAATCAAAACTTTCATGAGGAAAAGTATGAAAAAATTTTTTTCAACCCTCATTTTCAGAAAAAAAAAACGCAACTAAAATACTTCAGATATATTATTTAGGAATCGACTTTAATTTATCGCGCAGTTCTCTTCGAAGAATACAGAAAAACGTCTAGAAAATTACGAGAAATAATAATTGTAAATCATCCCTGCCTTAATCTGCCCCTATTCAAAGGACAAATGGAAAAAACGTTCATCTCTTGCTTCAAAAACCTATGAATCTGCCTGAAATTATAGACCAATACATGCAAGGTGATTTCTTGCCAAATAGAACAACCTGTTAAAATATTCTGCCTAAATTTATTTCAATTGCCTAGAAAAATAAAACATCAAGACCAAAATACTTTAATGATATATTGTGTTATGAGAAAAGTAATTTTTTGTTTGGAGTGGAGATTGGCGGTCGACACGTAGGAGGGTAGTACACTTCCTTCCATTACAATGTGATACCTAATTTAGAAAAGTTTATAGTAATCCCATATAAACCTCAATACACTAGAGGACTTCAACAGATATTCAATAAAGTGAATATGAAAGTTGCATATTGAACTTCTCACAACTCACAATAGCTTCTTGGTAATCCAAAAGATACATTGGAAAACACAGAAAGGTCCGGAATTTACGAAGTCAGTTGTCAAGATTGCAACAGCAAATATATCGGCCAGAGCCGACGAGCTATTAAAAACCATTTCAAGGAGCATTTTGCACACATGAAATACGGAAGGGTAGAAAAATCCAGTGTCGCCCAACACGCTCTAGACTCTAGACAATGACCACAAAATTGGTGAAAGAAATCTTAAACTGATCGAGCATGTTCATGACACAAGACTACTCAATGCATGTGAGAGTCTAGAAATAGCAAAATGTAAAAACAGCATGAATGGTGACAACGGACCTATCCCTTTTTGATTTTTTAGATTTTTAAACCATTGTTGATAAATAATCAGAATGATCAATAACAGATGAAGTCCAAAGTAGTGGTTACACTAGTTGATTGTAGAGAAATTAATTGGGATTAAGTAGCAGTAACAAACAAATGCCATATCGGACCGAAAAACTATAGGTATATAAACAGATAACCCTAGTCTTCACATTTAGTATCAATTTTCTACTCCTTGTTAGCAAAATGCACGTCGAGTGTAAAAATATCACAATTTAGAACAATCTCATCGTTTTAAATATTAGAAATGTCAGTCACGAAGCGTTATCCTTTTTTTACTTTCGAAGAAACACAGGTTTTTTTAATATATGCATGCATGATAAAGTTCGAGAAATTGAATGAAACGATAAACAAGTGAATAGAGCATATCATATGTTTTTGATCTTTCACCAGCACCAGGCTAAGCGTACCATTGAATAATAATAATTAAAATATCAATTAAAGAAATTGCACACAATACTTCATGTGAGATGCGAATTTTAAATGAAAAAAAAAACTATAAAAATGTAATGACTAGTTGATGAACTTTACAATTGCTATAAAAGTCCAATGGACAATTACTGCCAAAAAAATGGGCAGCACATGCTTCTGAGGTATATGACCCTGTCATAGTTGAAAATTCAGAAATAATTGCTACAATACTCTAGCTTATTTTTTGATTATTTTTGAGATGATTAATTTGCAAATCACCGAAAGACAAAACACTCCTGAATGGAACTCTGGTTGATTTTTATATATAACTACAATATACCACTTTCTCATTTTCAAATTAATTCGGGAAAATACAAATCAATTACTTATTTGGTCTTGTTGAATTACTTTTGAAACACACCCAGTATGGTGCAAGGATATGTAAGAGAACACAAATTTCAAGAACTGGAGAAGATGAAAAGCCAGAAAATTAGAAAATACAACCAAGAGTTAACGAATGATTGATTTATCAATGAAACAACCAATTTTTATTATCACTTTCTCATCAATTTTCTTTTTGAAGTGGTCAAAATTTCAATTCATTTTTTCATAGCAGAATACCGAGTAGATAACAAGGTTGACAAAGATATTCAATATGCAAATAAACCAATTCAATGGAATTGAATCAAACTGGTAATGTCTAGTAACACTCCAAAAATTGATACTGGGATAAACAGAGGTCTCTTCTACCACATATTTTCAACTCAATAGTTGTGTAACGAGTGAAAACATTATTACCTGCATTCATATCCTTGTATTCGGAACTGTGCCCCATTCCACCCATATTGTGAACATTTGCAGCGGGAGGCGGTATGCTCATCACAGGTAGATGATTTGACATTGGGGGTGGTTGGTTAACAAAGGACATATGATTGTGCAATCCGCCAACAGAATGCATCTGAAGCATGGGAGGTGGACAGTTCATGTTGATGTTCAATCCCATGCCAGGGGGCGGTAGAATCGGCTGTGCCATGAGAGACGGTATATTGTTAGGCATTGTTGGAGCAGTAGAAACCTGCCCAACAACAACAGGCAAGGAAACTGTGACTGTGGAAAATGTGGGCTGTTGAATGATTTGAGTACTGGCTGATGCCTGAATGCCCTGCAACCCTTCAAGCTGATTCGGAGGTGGCACATTGTGTATCAAAATATTCTGGGTTGATGGTACTGTGACAGTAACAGTTTGCTGTTGAGGCAACATTGTTAGTGTATTCTCTTGTAGCTGAGGTGGTGGTACTGATTTATTAGGAGGAGGAATACTTTTCATGAAACTCTGGTTACACATACTACTACCTTCATTTGGCGTGGGAATAGTCATTAAGTCCAGAGGCTTTGGGTTGGGTATTTTGTTCAAGTGAAGTGAACTCGGAGTGGGTATGTTCTGTACTTGAATGGGAGCTGGTTGGGGGATGTTTAATGCATTCAAAGGTTCTGGTTGTGGTATATTTTGCAACTGAATGGGGTTGGGCGGAGGAATTGCTGCTAACTCGACAGTTGGCAAGCAGGGAGGAGGTACTGGGGTGATATTGGAAGCATCAATGGTCTGAGGTAAATTGACAGTGGTCAGAATTGGCTGCAATGGAGCTGATACTATAATATTTGAAGATGGCCCAGTTTGGGTCAAAACTAAAGTATTATGACCAATATCTCCTTGAACAAGTTGAGGAGATGGGACATTCAGCAGCACTGGAGAAGCAGTGATAACGGCCTCAGTCACTACAACTGACTCAGGGACATTTTCGTAAGTTGCTATATTTGTGGGTAGTACATTTTTCAGTAACGGTTGACCTGTAACATCCTGAGTACTAACAGTAACAGGGGGAATTTCATAATTGGCTTGAGATGACAATTGTTGGTGGACCAATGAGTTACTGAAAGATGTGTTGATAGTTATTTTAGGTTCAAAATTGGGAACTTTCTCAGCAGAAAATCGGGAAATTCGTTTCAGCAGGCGATCTTTTGGTGAAGGAGATCTATGTGAAGTTCGTTTAGGTTTATTTGGGTCATCACTGAAAAATCAAGATAAGATTAGGAATTTGATAAATTGTAAAAATCACATAGATGACACACCTCTGATTTTTATCAAAACGATCTTTCAATTTATTGAAAGATTTCAGTTTTGAGTCAGACTTCTTCAATTCTTTTATTTGTTTGAACTGGTTCAGAAATGATCCATCATTGCAAAAAACGTTTTTGGCATCTTTGGAATTGGAAACAGCGGTAGTAACATTGCTGTAAATTACGGATTAATAGTTTGGCTCGCTATTTTAAAAACAGTTATTACCTCTTTGGACTTGGTTTTGATTCAATTTTACTAGCTTTCTCTTTAGCTTCAAGTTTCGCTTGTATCTCTTTTTTCTTCTGCTCAATTATTCTTTCTTGATGAGACATTTGTGCGAATCGGTCATTTCGAGTTATTTTAGTTTGAAAAGTATCCACAACTTTTTTAGACATTTTTAACAATCTACTGAAATTATAAATACAACCTAGTTCGACTCCGAACCCAATCTCTTTAAATCAATTACTCAATTATGTTTTCACTAAGATTTCCCCCAATATTTCCTCTGAATTTTACATTGATGATATTTCCGTTGCATAATTTTATTATTTTCTATGTTTTATACATTTAATGTTTGGAGGTTTGGACATTTATTGAAAAACGTCACAATTCAATTATCAATATGTCATAAGTCATAAATCATAATTGACATTATTGACTATGGCCGTGTTTCATTTCCATGGCTGGTTAACCAGACTGGTAAGGCTGGATTCAGACAGATCCGAAATCCGATGGTACGACAATCCGACAGCTTTCTTATTGGTCTATATTTGAATTTGGACCAATCAGATTTCGGATCTGGCTGAATCCAGCTTGAGTCAGTTCTTGGCAGCTTTCAGTTCCTCTACTGATAGGTGTTCAAAAGACTCATTTAGAGTCGTCATCTTGGTGATCTTTTAAATCGCTACCCATGTAACTGAGGCTGGATTCAGACAGATCCGAAATCCGATCGTACGACGATCAGATAGCTTTCTGAATGGTCTGAATTTGAATATAGACCAATCAGAAAGCTATCTGGTCGTCGTACGATCGAATTTCGGATCTGTCTGAATCCAGCCTGATTCGCAGGCTTCAATGACATCGCGTTAGGCTGGATTCAGACAGATCCGAAATCCGATCGTACGACGACCCGATAGCTTTATGACTGGTCTTAATTTCAATTTAGACCAATCAGAATATCCTCGTACGATCGAATTTCAGATGTCTGAATTCAGCCTTAGACGCAGCAAATGCCCGCGTCTAACAACTTATAGCGCTTGAAGCAGCTTCACAAAATTTGACATTTCACTATGGAACTGTCAAATTTTGTGCAACGGTTTCAAGCGCTGTTAGGCGCGGCCATTTTCACTGCTTCCAACAATCACAATCAACAAAATAGGACACACCTTCGAGAAAATTGATAGCTTTCACCGTCAATTGTTTTTCATCAAAAAATTCCAAATCTAAACACTAGAGAATCGGAAAATGCACCAGGGTTTTGGAAAATTCATCTTACCTTCACTCTAGTTTTCAAGTTTTGTTCTTTCGAGAAAGCATGGACATCAAATGGATACCTATCAACGAGAGGTCGGGAATTATCGATGTTGTTACAAGTTTTAAAAAAATCTTATTTCAGGTTAAAAAAAGGTATCGAGCTCATAAATTCACTTCAAAGGAATTCATTTCAGTTTCTTCTCACTCACATAATCAATTCAAAAAATGGAGAACCTTTTACAGATGAAGAATTAAAGGAGCTCAAGACTTCTCTAAAATTGAATGACGATTCTCTAGAATTGCTGATTCTCTCAATATCCCATATTTTCAAAAAAGCATGTCAAGTTATATTGAAACCCACAGTTTTACAAAAACAGTTATGTGAAGGTCTTGGTTTGAACACTGAAATAGCCGAAGAATTTGTTAAATCTTGGTCAACAGAAACCCATGAACATTTTGGTGATTTTGAAAATGGAATGAAATTGGAAAATATGGCCTGGGAATTGAATGTTCAATGTGCTGACCAATTGTGCTATAAACGGAGCCTACCTGTGGCTAGAGTACAATTTAATTTAGCCAAATTGGCCAATGAAACAGAGAAGGAAGCACTCACTGTTGAAATGGATGAAAGAGAGTTACAAGAGTTATACAATACTTTAGAAAGTATTCAGATAAGTCTAGACAGAATGCAAAATATTGGGACTTGATTTCTGATTCGTTCTGTGATTCTATGCCAATTGAGCAATGGTTTTATATAAATAATGATAATTATTAAAAGAAATTGTTCTACAATTGTTTGTTTCCGTTAACCAGCTGACGAACGTCAACCCTCAGAAGTCGAAACTTGTGCAGGCAATGGATTAACGAGGCCTTACTTTTTAACGTGCGATTACCCAGCCAGTTGGCCTGACGGGGATTTGAACCCCGTTCTTCAGTTTGAAATGCGAACGTGCTAACCTCAACACTACTGAGACATATACTGAATAATAAAATTTGTGTTTTCAATATTTGGGATTATGAAAATGGTTCCTCAATCCTGAATGTTCCCCTAAAAATTTATTGAAATAATTTGCAATATGCTCCAATGTAGAATTGTCTATTCATATAACTCAAAATCTATTCTGTTAGATGTATAAAAATTAGATTTTTCTCCACACTTTCTAACCATTACACCAGTTTTGAAATAGTTTTCCTTCGACCATTTAATCATTTGAGGAGTTGAGTAAGGTCCATGTATTTCCTCATCTTCAATTTTCCATTTGAACTCCCACATCAATTCCTTTGGCTTTTCATCATCAACTTCATTCAAAGTAGTTTCTAATTTATTCTTTTCCTTCACATCAAAATCGTCAGCATACATATCAAGTTCAGGTTCTTTAACTCTGGATTGATTTTTCTTTTCATTCATATCAAGCTTAGATTTGATTGCCTCATATGTTTCTTGATAAATATCCATATTTCCAAGTTTGGTTAGAATTTGATCAGCAAGTTCAGTCAGATCTGTTACATCCTTGTTGTCGTTCAAAGTGCCTGCTTTCTTACGTTTCAGTCTTTCAACACTTGATAGCTTCATATCAGAACCTCCAAGTCTTTTTAATGCTTTACTAATCGTTTCGTTGGGCTTCAAATAATTCAATATGCTTTTATAAGATTTAATTTCATCAAAGTTATCATCTTCAGATTCGGAATCACTTTCAGTACCTAAACCTTGTTCATCAACATTGTACTTCTGCTTACTATCTGTTGAAGCCCTTACTTTTTTCCAATCAATGTCATCTAACCAATTGTCTCGAACTTCTTTCTCATTATTCCAAATAAAATGTCCTTGTTTATCGAAGTGTCCCTCTTCCATTTCCTCATTCAAGTTGAATGCAGTTATTTCCTGTTCTTCCTCGTGTCTGGCAACACCTTGTTCTTCACCTTCAATATCTGAATCAAGTATATCATCTTCAACTTCTTCCTCTTCATCACTATCCAGAGTGTGCTTTTTATTAATTTCTTTAACAGTAGTATTCTTCACGTTTTGGTAACTGTTTTCATTAAATGCCTTTGAAAAACTTCGTTTCGACATTTCGATTCCTTTTATGAAATTAACAACTAGGCGGAAGTGTAAATTAAATACGATATTTTAATTTAATTTTTATCATGGAAAAGCTTAGGCAATCACAAAATCACAACATATACATGCACCTTGTACATATAATATTATTAATATCAAAATCAAAGATTAATGTCAAAGTGGCTGCGTCTAACAGAATACAGCGGTTAAAGCCGCTTCACAAAACTTCATATTTCAAGAACTGTCAAAGTTCATGCAGCAGCTTTGCGTCGTGAGCTGTTAGACGCGGCCAGTGAAGACCTGCATACCGAGCATAGATATCTATACTTTCCCTATATATAATATGATTTCTATGATACCGAGGCAACGAACGGGGCATCAATACACCCCGCCACCCCAAAAGTGTTTTTGTAACAAAATCTTATATTTCAGAGAGTAAGGTGGATATGGCTGACGCAAAAGTTTTTCTAGTATCACAATAGGGTGACCATACACATGTATAGGACAGTCATTGTTGAATAGAATGGAAGAGGAAGAAAATAGGCATTTCCGAAAGTTTACCAGAATGTGTCCCACTGACTTCAACTTTTCATCAAAATGTATTTCTCGACACGATACCAAATTTCACAAAGCTGTGACTGCGGAAGAACGATTACCAACTCTCAAATATCTATCGATTGGTGATTCGTACACCAGCCTGCAGTACCTTGTTTCAAAGCGGCCATTATAATTGAAAGGCCGCGTCTAACCGCTTGTAGCGCTTGAAGCCGCTGCACAAAATTAGACAGTTTTCCATGGTGAAATGTCAAATTTTATGAAGCAGCTTTTACCGCTGTATTCTGTTAGACGCAGTCATGGACTAGTCCTAAAAGAGAGAGGACTGCAGATTGAGTAAGATGTAGATGTAAGATAGAATACTCCGTACTCCGAGTATTAGGCATTCCAGATACTTGTCAAAAATGTCAAATTAATCTAAATGAACCAATACGGCGGTATCTGCCCCCCAGGAACTTTCGTTTGTTTTCTTTTTTATAAGTGTGTGATTGGTTAAAACTGGTATTTGCCCCCCAGACATAATCTGATCTGGAATGCCTAATAACCTCAACCTCAAAGCGAAATCCCTCTTCAATGTACCAGAAAAAGAGAGGTTGATAAGGATAGAGTAATTCAAGTCTAGAATTACCAATCTGTCCTTCACAATATCATTTCAATTTCAATGTGCATATCCTCTTTATTGTATTCCGCATCGTGTTCGTGTTATATGGAAAACTGTCACAAGTCAAGTCACAAAGGCCAGTCCTATGTCCTATATCTTAGTCCTATGCCTATAGTGACAACAAACAAATTATTCTTATTTCTGATTGAATATTGTTTTCATTCAAAATGAGTGTTCCTTTATTCCCAAATTTGAAACCAAGATTAATGCATTCTTCATGGTTTGACGTTGATCATCCTTGTGATGATGAGGACGAGGTTTCACAACTGGAAAGAGAACATCAAGCCACTCTTCAACAGATAATAAATAGAAACTCAGATTTGATACCCATTGGAAAAACAGCATCAGAGGTATTGTTAGATTCTTAGACCAATTTTATACGAGGAACTTGCTTGAAATCTTTCCCAAATCTATAATTGAAACTGAATAGAAGTGGCTGATACTTGAAATTTCATAGTAAACCAATAATAAGTATACAGATGCCTGTGAGATTTTCACATATTACAGTTTACTGAACCGCGTTGCGTGTTTCGCTATACAATAGCTTCCTCCAACAGGAGCATTAAACAGTTAAATGTTCCTGCTTGTGGGATATATTATAAAGCGAAACACATCTCACCGTTTAGTGAACCCTGATATGTGAAAATCTCACAAATTAGAAGAACTATATTGTCGATAAAATATGTGTAGTATCCACAGGTAAATCATTCATATGAAAGCAAGTTAGTTACCTATTAAGAGCAACTACTTTGTTGATTTGGGGGAGAGAAATGACCAAAATTATTTCTTGTAATGAAAGCATACAGACAAATGAAAATTCTGGATGAATAAACTTCTGGCGGGATTTCAAAACACAACTTTCTGCAGTTACTCTACCAACTAGACGCCATTTCTCTCAAATTCTATTCTTTGTTTTTAATCAATCATTTTGGCTCATATTATGCAAACCTTTAGTCTCTGTGGTCAAGTGAGCACTAAGAGCAATTGGGGTAACAATTGTTTATTTTTTCAAGTTGTTGAACTTTTGTATATTATATGCAAAATATAATTGATTTATTGGTTTCATATCAGAATATAGAAGAGGATGAAGAAGAAGATGATGAGGAAGATAATGATGATGATGATGAATCTGAAACTCATGACGAAGAAGAGGAAGATGAAATTGAAATGGATGTTTCACAAGAACGAAGCTCACCAGTTGATGTCAGTATAAGACTTGTTCAGGGTCATGGAGTGAGATAACTCGAAACTTTTCAAGATTAAAAGCTTTTCAATGGGATTTTGTATTTGATTTTGAGTGTTTCATTATTTTTAATATATATTGTTCAAGTATCTAATGAAGTTTCAATATTTATTATGGTTGACCAGAAAACAGTTGCGACTCAACATAATCTACATGCCATATCAAATTGGAGTTAGCGCAGTGGCTCAAAGCTGGGCTCATGACTGGGAGGTCATGAGTTCGATCCTACAATAGTTTCATGATTGAGTTATGGTGAATGCTACTTCTGAAGATAGGGATAGTAATAAGGTCTAATCGCTGAAAGACTACAACAAAATATGAGGCTAGAGACAATGTTTATGAATTTGTAGCGCATCCCCAAATTTGTTGCTTTTCACTGAACTGTTCAGTGGTTTCAATCTTCATTATAGGAAGATATAAGGTTTGTTTTCCGACGGGAATCGTGTCTAGAACAGGTCGTGATAGTCGACTCGCATAAAACTATCCAATTCTTACTTCATTGTATGCAACATATTTTGTCGGCTGGCTGTATTTTGGGTTGCTGACTCCAGCTGACAGGCATTCTGTCAATAAAATTGAGGTTATGACATAACAAAGATAAGATTTAAGAATCTTCCGACTAAATACGAGTTAACTCGAATGTGTTTACGTTATGTCAATTCATGACTTCTGTTTTGTGAGAGTTAAGAGTCACAATAGTCACATTTCTGTTCTGTCTGATTCAGGTTCAAGTGGTGTTGATATTTGACAGAGAAGTGTTATGTATTAACTCTATACAATTTATCTGCAAAGCTCGCGAGTTGAAGTTTTATTTCAGTTCACATTACTCTAATGATACTAAACGATATAAAAAAGTAAAAGCTAACCTATCGTTTTCAAATCAGAAGTGAAAGGAATGTTCTTTAACTGCGACTTGTTACAATTGCTTTTGTGAAACTGAAGAAAGTTTTCCAGTATCTAGTAGAAGAGAATCTTACACTTTCAGGTGAGTGTCGTACAATACTTTGAATACTATAAACTTTCTTGATATTCTTTGCTTACGAACCATGATCAGTACTTTACATGTGATAATAATTTGTTACAAGTCTGTTTTATCCATACCATAAATTCTCGATAGAATTTCCATATGTTGATGTATTTGTAGTACACTCGTTATTGCATTCAAAATAATCTGGTATTTTGTAGGGAGTGTTTCACTTCATGATGATATGTTTCAGTCATTGATTCTGAAATACAGAAATACAATTAAACATTCAATAATTGCTGGTTTGTAAGAGTTTCAATAGAAGTATTCAGGTTTGAAACAGTTGGGTATTTATTAAGTAGGTACCAAGTTGATTACTATAAAATTTGATCATGAATAATTAACTTTTTAAAAAAATTGAAAAATTAACTTCGAAGTACTCATTACATGAACACTGGGAATGGAAAAGACATCTGATAATTTCTATTAAGAACTAAGTAGTGAGTGCCCAAACATATTCATAACAAGACCTTTTGAAGACATCAGTGCTACATTGAAAAAAAAAAACAAGTTTCAGTGGGTAATGAAACCTCACTTGATAGTTTCTATCAGATTCAAATCTGTTCAATATCTTCGGTTAACATTTGGTTCCAGCATTTTGTTTCAAATCATCAGGTCCTCATTAATATAGGGTTCATTCCAGTTTCTTCAAAAAGTTCATGTACCTACCTAATATCAAGCTGATAACGTGGGAAAAACATTTCACAAAATATAGAGGAATGTTCAAATCTCATTTGTCTGTCGCCAAGTTCAAGTGGCTGGCTAATCTACATAGACAACTAGGTACTGATCTCTTGATTTGTTTTATTCCGACTTAAGGCGGGTTCATAAATGTCTTACTGAACGCTTCTCGAGCAAAAGATTAAAGATGGGAGCTTTCCAAATTGAGAAATTTTTTGATTACCCTTATTGAAACCTGGTGATTCATTTTTCTAAGTTAATAAGTTACGTTATTCATAATTTAAGTTGGCTTGCTTGAAACACCTCAAGTGGTAGGCATTCAAAATATGTTTCTACAATTCGCAGTTGAAAATTAGTGGATAACTCAATCAAATCCCTTTTCTATTGATAATAAAGTCATTGAATGTATTTATAAATTGCCTTACAGGGAGCCTACTGTGAATCTTTATAAACCACATAATCTTCTTGACATTACCTAATTCTATACCTATACCGCTTGAAAATATGTACTGTTATTCATTGTGTGAGACATAAGATGAAATACTACGCAATACTTTTCAATGAAATCAATACTACACATTCTCGCGGCACTAGACAGGCTCAATAACTTGTTGTACATTCCATAAATACAAGATTCGGAGAGAAATCGATTTTTCATAATAATAATAATAATAATAATGTTTATTCATTCATTCATTTTCAGCATTAACAAATTTACACAAGTCATCTGTATCTATGAAAAAAAATATAACAATTCATTTGATTTATGAATAAACAGGGGGACCACAGAAACTGAAATTATTTCAGCTTGTGCGTGGTATAGGGGAGTTCGTAATCCATAACTTATGTGATAAAATGTGAGTTGTATAATAATATTATCATGGACATCAATTTGAGATCAATTCAAAATGAGGGTGCATCAAAATTAGTTTCCAAAAAAAAAACATAAAGTTGGTAAGACATGATAAACAACAATAAAAATAACAATAAAAATATATACTTAATTTCAACTAATAAAACAGGTGTATGTGAATACTGAGAGCTTATTTTATATAAATTGGAATACAGTTTCAACAGAATCAGCAAAATATGAAATATAGATATAAAAGGCACATCAATTTGAGATGCAATCGCAACATAATTGGTGAAGTACAGTCAAATAGGTGAAATGAACAATTAAGTGCATTATCAATCAAGATATGTGACATCTCATACAATACATGAGGGAACAAACCTCTACAATAAACTCCCAACCTCAATTAAAACTATTAAAAATATCAGAGTTCAAACAAAATCTCAAAAATATATTTTATCATCAAAATAATATATTTTAGGATTCAATTTTATTAATCATTGATCATTTAAACAATCTTTTTTCCATATATTTCTCCTACAGAATCATATTTTGTTCTATTCCACTTTTTATGTATTCAATAAGAATCCCCATTTATAAACTGTAAATGTTTCTCGGGATGAATAAATGTTATTATTATTATTCAAATGTGGTTTTGGAATTAAATAGTCTCAGTTGATATTCAAGCTTTAAGTGTAGGTAATTATTTGGAAAACAGACTTTTCCGAAGTGATTATTTTACTAGATAGCATGATGAATAATGCTGATATTTTTCTGAATCTGAATTAAAAAATTATGGTAACGAGAATTACTCTTTGAACAACCTGTCTTAGACGCGAGGGGTGTTCGGAAATTCGGTGTACATAATTCACTGGAAATCTTGATGAAATCCATGTAGAAATCACATTTTACGGAATTGAAACAGCCCTCGCTTAGACGATTGAACGTAAGAAAGGGGGGAGCGTTCAAGGGAAATGAAACGATCAAGTGCACATAATAATTGCATTAATAGTTTCCAAAAAAATGGGGGGGGGGAACCGCTCCACCCTAATCTTCTCTACCGGTCTTGGACAATCCCCAAGTTAGTTATTTGTTGTTTATTTGATATATTTCAGACTTTGTTGACTGAATGTGGAATTACACAGTTCTGAACAATTCTAGAAATTAATTTGGACCGACCGTATTATTATTGATTCCAACATTCTGAAATTCTGGTTTTTACATCAACTACCACGCCAACAAAAATATAGGTACTTCTACAAGTCTTAGGGCCAGTTTTTCAATACAAGGATAAATGAGTTATCTGTCAGATAGATGGAAGGAGAGAGGAGGTGCGCGTGGATAATATTTGGCAGTGACAAGGAAAAAAACTGATGGTTATTTTAATCTGACAGATATCTTGCATTGAAAAACCGGCCCTCAGTCAACAAAGTCTAAATGTAGAACGACGTGGCTAATATCCCGTTAAAAATTACAACGTGATGATATTGACTTACAAATTAACATATTCAAATTTATGTTGTTTTTCCAAGTCAACTGAACTTACAGTATATTCAATGCAGAAAAATCAGGTTTGATAGGATTATTGAACATGGAGGCAATGATACTTATGTGCATTAAATCTGCCCAGTGAGTTCACTAGAATCTTTTGACCTCCCTACTCTCATTTAAATTTAGTCACAATCACAAAATATATAAGACAAATGCAAATAACCTCAGATGTTATCCACATTTATACAATTTCTGTACATGTGACAGTTAAAGAAAAAAAATCAGAGAACTAGATTGGACTGCAATGTTTCCCGTGAAGTGTTTTACTCCGGAAATCCGGTGTACAAACTCTACTAAAGATCCTGCAAATCCTTGTTAAAATCCAGAAATCCTCGATGAAATCCCAATTTATCTTTCAATTTATACCTTCATTTCCCTCATTATGAACGGAGGAGATGTGCTCACCGAGGTGCTCACTTTATACCTTTCAAAATACCTACTTGTTCAAGTACAAGACAAATTGTTGTTCTTGTGAATGGGTGCTTAGGAATGGAGAATACTTCCAGGCATAATCTAAAAAAGCGTATATTACGCCAAGCACCAGAGCAAAAAAGTAGGTTGATAATGCAATGTTCTACAGAACGGATTTTTTTGTTCGAATATGTTCAGGAGTGTCCCCTATTCATCATAATATAATCATCATTCCATTAATGGATAAATCATTCATTTCCATTTTTTCTTTCACTTCATATCATAATTAAGTTGAATACTTCCAATCTTTGTTGTAGGTAAATTATTTTGAGGAATCGTTATTGTATAAGCTCTTGTTTCGTAGCATCTTTTTTACTACAATTTAAAATAAGTTTGTTTCAATCATTGTGTGAGATATTTGAATTTTGGAATCTTCAGTTTTTTATATTATATTTCAATTGGTTTTAGCCATGAGTATGCCCTCGTTCAAAGTCTCAGTGTAAAAAGTAGCTTTTTCTTGAGAGATCTGAAAATATCGGAGCTCTCCTTCACGTCGGTGAGGGTATCCCACTCAGCCTTACTACTTTGAGGTAGTTGGGTCAGGTTCCAGGATTTTGAGATCGGCGCTGCCTCACTGGCTACAGAATCGGCGTCGCAAATACCTTTTGATGTGGCGTGCATGCCCCTTTGTCCAATTCAAGTAACAGCGTTACTTTGATACTCTTCAACGGCATGGTGGCGTTTTAATGATTCTGCCATCGATGTGTATGTGCTTGGGTCTAGAAGTTATACCTTTTTTGGTTATTTCATTTGCTGTCATGGATATTCCGGTGAGCTCGGTTAGGAATGCACTGCAAATTCTCCCCTGACCGATTTACTTAACATTTAGGTACAGGAACGGTTAATAAACTTCACATCCTGAGGTATCGCTCGCAGGTCGAGGGATTTTATCTTGGATCATTATACACGAAGCGTTTGCTTTAAAGGAAAATTTTGAAAATTATAGAAATGCACGCATTTTGGTCGACTGAGCTTGGTGAAGGAGGGATATATGTTGAGATTTCTTCCAGAAAACATGGAAACTTAGGAAACATCGAAATCGAACACAGGAACAATATAGCACCCGAGATAGTACCAGAAAAGTGGGCCATACGCCCGGTTTATTTTGATCAGTTAAATCGATTAAAAAGTCTATTCCTTTTCCAATTGTAACCAGAGTAGTAAACTGTAAGTCGGAAAATAACAATTGTAATTCAGATGTTGTCGATTGTTATTCAGAATTTGTTAATTGTAATTCAGAAAGTATCAAATGTAATTCAGATTATATGGTTAATGGAGACGTACAAGAGGACCTTTATCATTATTATATGGCAAAAACTACTGATACCATCGACTTTCATTTTACCAATACCCCTATCTGCAGGGATTCATGCCGACCTGGAAAGTTTTTCTGTGATGATTTTTCCAGACAAAACGAGTTTTTGCAATTTCTGCATTTTTCCTTTGACAATGGTTATGGGTTTTCATTGATGAAAAAATGTCAGTCGTTTGAGTATTATATGGAACAGAGTTGGACAGAATTGTGAATTCAAATCATTTGAAATGACTTTAATTCATTTTTAGTGAATTCAATTCATTGGCTTCAATTCATTTTGAAAAAAGTGAATTGTGAGTTGCTATTTTCATTTCGGTGAATTGTGACATCTGAATTAATTTTCGTGATTTTAATTCACGGAAATGACTTGAAGCCACAATTCAGATTCACAAGTCACAACCCATTCCCTGAAGCGCATGTGCTTTTCTTTTTTTTTTTTTTGTACACCCCAACACGTGCATACCATCATCCGCGCCAGTAGAACGCCTTCTTTCGTATGCAACGATGATAAATACTCCCAAAAGGAGTATGATATCCGACGAAAATTTCGAGAAATTGGTGATATTGAAATCAATGAAGGATTTTATGTAGACATTTCAACTATGTTGAGATTTGTTAGAGCTACCAGAATTTTGTGATTTTATTTCAATTATATTTATTTTTGTATTTTATGTTAACTACTGAATGAATATATTTTTTCCTGTTTCAATGAAAAACAGTATTTTTTTATTTAGAGTGTAATCTTTATTATCATCTCATGACCATCACTTATCCATTCATTCGATAAATTCTATTTGTAGTAGGTACTAATAATTCAGTGGTTGCATACATCTTACTAGTAGAAATAAAGTATATACTCAATATTTTTTCTCATCTGGAAGCAGACAAATTTTTTTCGAGTTGTTGGGTACCTAGTAATTTCTTTTAACCCCAAAAAAAGTGATATTCTATAGATTACTCTTTCATTGATTGGGGAGTGATAAGAAATGATATGGAAGAATTATCTGGGGAATATTTGAAGACGGCAAAATTTTTGAGTTTTTTTTTGCAGAGAAAATAGGATGCAAATCAACTACATTCTGAATTTTTTTCACTTTTTCATTAAAAGGTGAGCAGTTGTAAGCAAAATGAGTTGTGAATTGATTAAAGTAACAATTCACAAGCTAGCTTGTGGCTTCAATTCATTTTTTTTCTAATAAATTTCCAATTCATGAATCCAATTCAATTTTTTTGCGTGAATTGTGACTTGTGAATCAATTCACGGAAGTAGTGAATTTGTACAACTCTGATATGGAACATGTTTCACTCGCATACCGAGAAGAGGGTTGTTGAATTGACAAACTACTCTGGAAACAATTTGCAGACCTGCAAAGTACATAATAACACATATCAGTGACATTTCTTTCTCACATTCGATTAAATCCGATTTAAAAGTATAGTATCCTGAAAAATCAACTATTTTCTGGATTACTGAACTGACGAATTCTGAATTTCAATTGACAGGATCTGAATTACAATTGATATTTTCTGGATTACAATTGACTGATATGAAATACACATGATATTTTCTGAATTGTTACAGTTGACTATTCTGAATTACATCCGATATTTTCCGAATAACAGCTTATATTTTCTGAATTACAAAATTGGAAAAGGTGTAGTGCATTTAATCGGTGTAAAATTTTGTAGAAGCAGTCTAGCCTTCAACTTTTTCATCGGTTTTCCGCATTGAGGGAAATAATCGCTCATAAAATTTCACGGTTTGGAATTCTCAAATAACGTGAAAGTCATAACCTTAAATAACAATTCTCAAAGTGGTACAGATCTGGAGCTTGCCTGAATATGGCGCCGCGATCTTAGTTGAAATCCCAAAACCTGTCGGTGCGCATTTTTATGCGATGTACTAAAAGACCGATGAAATCACATCGTAGATCACAATTCGTCATTGAATCATCGAACTTGTTTACCGTTGTTCTTATCCTATGTTTAGTGTTGCTCCCTGGCGTCTTTATGTACAATGGTTTTGTTTATCGCAACAGTTGTACGCGTTCATATCTAATCATTCAGATTATTGATATTGCTTATTGTCTCACCCAGACAATGAAAATATTATTTTATATCTTTTTCGTTTTATCAACGTGGTGAAACCAACGGTCTCTAAAACCGAGCTAGGTGATGTTATTCAAATTCAAGCGGAATGAGTAATTCTGATGTAAACTGATGGGCTGCGCAGTCAGACTGTTGTATTTTGGTTGGTCGAACAGTAAGGAGTTTGTTCCGTAGTTTTTTGGGTTTGTAATCTACCACAATCTGAAAAAATAAAAATTAATATTGGAATCTATACTTGTATAGATTCCAATATTAAATCTTATTTTTTCAGATTGTGGTAGGTTACAAACCAAGAAATCTACAAATATTGATCCACCAAAAAATAATGACGTTCTTCCTGATCGGATTAATAATGCCAGGTCATCTGTCTATTAGAACTCGAAAATGACTCCATCTTTGGAGTTCAATCGTCTGACAATGGAAACATATCACGCACAATTCCCCTTTTCCGAATGTGCTTTGACCTGTCGCTAAGGATTTGGTTTGTGAACCCGTATACTGGGTGACAACGTCATTGTACACGGCGTCATCCACTTATGTGAATGGACCCCGCACATTTCATATTGTAAATGGCTTTCCGAGAATTCGGCTGGTATGTAGCAGTTCTCGTTAGGCTGATCAAAAGTGTCCATAGCCACAAAGGTCAAAAATGAACAGTTTTGGAGATATCTAGTTATCTAGATAACTATTCATCTCCGATGACCAGTCATCGGAGATGAATAAGCCTCTGAAGAAGCTGGCCACTCGCGCTAGCGAAACGTCAGGAAGAAATTCCGAAGAACGACGGCCTTCAAGCCCGAAGAGAAGTAGTTATGCCATCGATATAATTTTTCATACACAGATTGCTCCACACTGGCTATGAAATGAGATACAAATTCCAAGATCTGCCATACATCTTTTCATGCTACAAGATAACGCCAGAATAATTTTCGACAAGCTGCACATTTTGGGCAATTTGTGAAGAGAGGCTATAACTGAATCCGAATATATCTGTTGTTCAATAATATCAAATGTTTTCCATAATGTCCATAACAGGCAAGATGCACAAAAACCCTGGTGCGTTGACTGATATGCTTTCGTTTAGTCAATTCCTCCCGATGTGAGAAATCGAAGTGTGAGAGCAATACCAATCAGGCGCCAGCTCACGAGTGCATTTCGATACCGACGGTCTAATTGGCTAAACTCTGACAGGAACTTTCGTTCACCAATAGAATCATTAGTACACACAATTTGTGTAGTCAGGCCACCTTATTAGGCATTCCAGATACTTGTCAAATGAATCAATATGGTAGGTGGCAGCATCTGCCCTCCAGAAAGTTGTTTTTTTTCAAAAGAGTTACTGATTTACATGGTGAAACTTGTGCGCCTTCAGTGTTTTTGCCGATGAAATGTCTAAAATCCAGTAAAAACTAAAACTAATAGTTTTGTTTATGTTTGCCCCCAGACATCACGTGATCTAGAATGCCTAATGGAAAGTTAACGCCTTACAGACAAGTTTAACAGTTTGATACTTCGATTTGAAGTCTTTGAAATTTGAATGCGTTCGGAAGTTCGAATAACTCAATATTCAATTCTATTCCATTTAGTTTTGTTCGTTTCATTTCACGTTGTACTTCCCACGTTTTTATCGTTACTATTGCTATTTTTGAGTGCATTTTTTAACTTGAGTTACTTTTATAACGAAGCATTTAACATTTTTTAGTGCTGAATCTAAAATCCATCTCCATAAGTAACATATCAACTACCGCAAGTAAATTAATTCTTAGTGTTAAAAAATATATGATAGTTCCATCAAATATTTTGAAAATAGAATATAGTTTCGGAAAAACAAGAATCAAAATTTATGTAAAATGATAATAGAACACAAGATTGTTCTGACGATGATGAAAAAAAAATTCACCTTTAATGACCTTTCCCAACTCACTTGGGTAGAAGATATATTTGTTTGATTTTCTGATTGTTTTCCAGAATTCTCCAGCTTAACATATTTTCTCCAGCATTAGTGACAATGAGTGTTACATGTCAAGCAGGGTTGGGCTGATTGAAATCAAGTGATTAATATCATCAGTTAAAATTATTCAAAATCAAGAATGCGAGAGTCATGAATTTGGACTTACGAATTCTTCAGTTATAAGTCAACACACCAGGGTTTTTATGCATCTTGATAACAGGCCTCAGCGAGCTGTGATTGGGGAAAGAGATAAAAATTATTGTGATCACTATTGATGTCATTTACATGATATGCTCTGTGATTTGTTTTTGAAAAATCTTGATATTATGACAATGGGGTGCCTCAGAATGGATCGATATGGATAATAGCATCTCACAGACAAACGAATCTGTGAAAATGTCTGCATTTTCGATGACCAGGTATTGGAAATAAACTGCGAATTGATCTTTCGATATTTACCACCGTATTTTTGAAAATACCATATATTTATTATATATATATAATGATGAATATGTTAATGAATGAGTAAATCAATTCGTAAACAGTGGGGGGCAGTCTATGAATAATATCGATGTCGGTGCCTGAAATAACAGAAGAAGACCATTTCTCATTCGGGTTCTGGGCTCTGAACATTCAAATTCCATCCCAACTAGACACGAGAGCTCTCCAACTCATGAGCGAATACTAAAAAAAATGAAATAAAAAACATTTTCAAAGCTCCATATCTCTAAAACTGTTAAATTTTGAGCTTTGTGGCTATGACTACTTTCGATCAGCCCATCAAGAATTACAACATACCAAAATTGCAGCCATGTGAGTGGTCATCTCTATTCAAAACGGCACCTTAGAAAACTTGAGGAAGTGCTAAACACAAGAGGAAACATGTTTAGTTTTGACGAAAACTTCGAAACTTGACCAATTACTCACACATGATTTTTTTTTTCAATTCCATTTTCAACTTCAATATTTTAGAAACTCTTAATTAGGAGGTAGTATTTTTCTTATTTTAAGCCCAAAGTGTACATGAAAAAATGCAGGAGATACTAAGTATACGTTTCCTGTTACTGTTTCGGAACTAAATGAATCAATCAGGTATCAATATCAGTATCAATTTTCTTCTCTCAAAGATGCTCACCTCGTTAGTGAAACTCCTATCCATTGCAAGTAATATCAGTTTGGTGTTAGCGTAATTAATCTGAGAAATCTTTTACATCAAAGGCTCCAATTCCATCGTTTATATATATCGAGAAAATTGAGGTAGAACTGAAATTTTAAAAAAGCTCGAGAATGTCAATGAATTAGTCAAAAATTTCAATTCTTCGAAGAATCACCACTTGTGTGGTATATCGTTGAAGAGTGAATTCTATCTATCTTCAGTTTTATGAGTACAGGATTTCATTTGAAATTTTTAACTCGATTCCAATTGCGGCAAAGTAGGAAGTGAGTTTGAATTGTTTTATTGTTGAAAATATCGGCTTCAATGTACTATACTTTCATTTCAAGTATACAATTTCTGGCCATACAAACAACGAATGGCTGTGAATTATGATTTTGTTGTCTATTCTTATGAATATTGAGACTATCGGTTTCTGGTGCTTGTGTAATCGTGGGAGATCCTTTACTCTATTGGCATCACAACAATCTAGTAGCATCACACCCATGTACAATTATTGGTATCGCATAGTAAATAGTTGGGTTTGCTTGAATGTGCTTTACAGTATTGGATTCCTTTTGTGTTGTGTCTTATTGACATTGAAACCTATTGCAAAAAACTTATGAGATAAAAAACTCAAGTTGAAATAATAAATTGATATAATTGAATCACACAAAAGAACAATCATATATAACCCTCAAACTTTTGAACTGAATGGTCGAAGAGCAATATAAGAATGAAAAATAGCATCAAATGAATGGGACAAAAAAAATTGAATCAAGTAAAGCACTCAATTCGAAACAGAGAATATGTGGAAACCACTCATCCAAAAGATGGACCAAGTCGGGCTCGACGAACGAGAAGCTTGCGCTGATACATCCATTTCCCCGTGAAACCAATCTCTATTGGTTTTTGCAACAGGTTTCAGTTGAGTTAATTATATAGAAAATGAAAGTCCGAAGCAATGCCTCTAAATGATTACGGGTATCATTCATGTTTTTCATGAATAGTGAAATATTTATCTTTCAGTTGATAGCTGAACTGAATCAGTGAAAAACTTGCCAGCACGTTCTTGTACGCATTTAGTCAGAATTAATGATAATAATAAATATACTTTATTGTCTGAAGATTGAATCTTGTTGACAAAGCATCAAATTAGATACATGTATATATAAAACACAGACATCTTTTATAAACACATATACGTGGCATACATATTCCAAACACGAACACTTTAAAATTGCCTTTATAAACATATATACAAAATAACATATATACAACATAAAATATATACAAGCTAAAATACTTCACTTTAGAAGCGATCCTCGTGAAATTCGTAAGTATAATAGAGTCTGCTCATCAATAAATGTGTTATGTTTTTCCTTGATATTCTCTGGTAAGTGATTATACATTTTCAACCCATTATGGAAAAAAAATTCTTTGATCAGTTCAGAGGAGAGCAGGGGCAGTTTTAAACTATTTTTTCTGCTTAGACGTTAGACGAGTTTTGTAATAAGAAGGGGTGTTCTCAAATCTTAATATATGTTTTTTCACAAGACAAACAGTTTCTAAGATAAAAAGAGCTGTAACTGTAGAAAATTGCCTATCTTTGAATATCTGTTTACATGACTCACGTGGTTTCATCTTATACATATATCTGATAGATCTTTTTTGTAATTTCAAAACTGATTGCAATAAACTAGAGCCACATACCCCCCAAAAAGGAATGCCATGCCTCAATTGTGACTCTATGAGAGCATGGTATGCCGTTTTTGCAATTGAAGTTCCAAGTTCTCTGGAAATGATTCTCAATGCATAGCATCCCGTAGATACCTTGCCTTTCAGAAATTTGATGTGATTTTCAAATTTCATATCTTTGTCGATATGCAGTCCTAAAAACTTGGTACACTCTTTACTAACAATAGTTTCATTTTGCATAGGCAAATCGTCTAGTAAGCATTTGAATGGAATTATATTCGTTTTTTTGATATTAAATGTTAGAAGGTTTGAATCACACCAGGATTTAATGATTTTTATGACTCTAGATATCATCTCGTGCAGGCTACATACCGATTTAATATGTCACAAAATTGTGGTATCGTCCGCAAAAAGAGTGATTTTACCCGATATGCCAACATTTATCAAGTCATTCGCATATACAAGAAAGATGATTGGCCCCAAGACTGAACCCTGCGGTACGCCTGAATCAATACAAGATTTTCTGGACATTTCGTTTGTCCTCACCATCTGACTTCTTCCCGTTAAATATGACTCAAACCACTCATAGGTTTTTTCTCTGCAGCCATATCGAAGCAGCTTTTGCAAAAGTATTTTGTGGTCCACACAGTCAAACGCCTTTTTTTTATTATTTTGGAATCCAAACTGATTTTCATTTATTACCTTGTTGGTGACAAGAAACTAATTGAAGCTGTTGAACGAGTTTTTCAATCATTTTTGCAAGTGTAGGTACAAGAGCAATTATAGTATTATATCCGATCGGTGTCTGTACAGGGTTTTTCATAGAGAAAATGTCCAGGTTATGCTTTTGATTACCGGTTTCGAATTTATTGGGCTCTTGTGCAAATTAGTTCTCACCAACAACTTGTAACTCGTTAATTAAAAATGAATAAAAATTTTCGAATGAATCTTATTGGAAGCAACAAAACAATCGAGTTTTTTAATTCAAGTATCAGTACCATTAACGTGCAAAGAACGATTGCTTTCATTTTGATAAAATAACAATCATAGGGAGAAATTCTAGGTCACTAATCGAAAGATTTGAAGCGAGAACCAATTCGTGATTAATACCAGGATTATTATCTGCTTTGAAAATTATACGCTGATTTTACTTTCTATAGACTGGATGTTTGGATATTGTACTTTCCTTATTCATGACACGAATTCCAATCAATCAATTCGAGTTTCAATACGTTGATTCGTGTGATTGGTCCAGAGTGATTAGATATACTATTTTACAATGATATGCTGGAGATACTGTTCGTACAATAGAACAAAAGTGGTCGATCGTTGATTAAATAATGCTCACGTCTGGAAGTGGTTGCCTATTAACTCATAACTTTTGATTTATTTAACTAATATATGGGACAGGCCGTTTATGAACAGATATTTTTTGTCAGTTTTCGTTTAAAAGTGATATTCGAATTGGAACTTCGTTTTTATCGCAACCTCAAGGAGAATAGAAAAAATTTTCACGAATTTTTAGATATAACTTCCGTACAAAAACTATTAGGAATATACATAATTATTGTTCGTTATATTCGGTTCTTCATGAAAACAGAGAAACCATCATTTGGACTTATGTTATCCATCATACGGACAAAAACAAATTATGATACAGATTTTTCGCAACGATACAAATTTTTAATCAATTGAAAATTCAATTCAGTCGCAGAAGGCTACATTGAAAATTCGGTTCAGAAAAAAAGCTGCATTCCTAATACAACATTGAACTCTATTAGGACTAGCAACAAAGGAATGAACGTTGATATTCCCTTAATTTCATATCAGTAGAACCCACAATACAAATATAGTCGAATATTGAATTATATTTTCATTGATTATTATTATCATCATTCAGATTTCCAGTTCATCTTCATTTCTAAAATATCAAACCTCTCTCGCGAGTCAAGCTCAGTATAGAAAAAAAGGTCGCAAAAACCCCTACGCGAATATATAATATATATAGTTATTCATTTATCGGGTTTGGAAAAAATAGCGTATGCAACTCTCATGTAATGGTTATTAATACACTCGCATAAACCACTTCACCTTCGGCTCGTTTCGTACCCCGGTTAATGCTCTTGTATGAATAATCATCATTACAACATGATAATTGAATGATGGAAGAATCATTAGTATACATTTACAAATGAAAAGTTTGAAGTTATTCTTGCAAGAATGTTCGTTCTTACGTTGATCCAGAAGACGGGGGTTTGTATTTGCTTTGCACCTACTTATAAATTGTTCATTCTTGTATAGTAATTTTCGTCAATCGTATTTTTTTTATTTGATGAAAGCAGAGACGCCCACAAATATTGTATTGTCCCTGTGTCCTGTGTGTAAAAGTTGGAAAGTTTTTCCTGTGTATCAAGTGACAAGAATGAAAGGAGGAAGTAGTGCAAACTAGGGAGGGGTAACTTTATTCAGCCTCAAAGCACTATACAGTTTTGTCCAGTGACACTCCATCGTTCCACTTGCCAAGAAATAGTTTTTCGAACGCAATTTCCAAAGAATATAACTGGTTCTGATTCCGAGTTTCGACATAACTGGCTTTGTTAGCGTTCGTACTACAATTCACTCGTGAAATTATGATACTGAGCAGTGTCAGATCAGCTCTCTTCGTTGGCCTTTGCCAGCATTCAATGTCACCGTTCTATTTATATTCTCCTCGAAAAATCATTTTTCTGGAATATCTGAACTTGAATTTTGACTTGAAAACTCATGTTAGTTTTTGATAGTCCCGGGTCGTGTAAGTTATGAAAATCCAAAAAATATTATCAAGTTCAGCCTTCAAACTTAACCAATGCTCATTTTGAATCTGATTGATAGACATGAGAATGTACTAAAAGTACCTGGTATGAATATATAAGTCTACTCTATCGTGTAACTAGTCACGGCCTAATATAATGTTGTTTTTTTACCCCGTAAAAAACTCCATATTGAATCTTTCAGTACAGAGATTCATTATGGAGTTTTATGACACTTACTAGTGATTTTTTGGAGTTAGACGAATCGAATAACTGACTAAATTGGCCGATACTTGAGTAAAATCCATGATAACATAATTGTGTTATCTTCCATGGACGAAACCACTACACATGTTTCACTGTACAATAGCTTTTCCAAGCTATTGTATAGAGAAACCAGTAGCGGTTTTCTAAATCTGTCTAGTAAAATTCACTCAATAAAGTGTTTATGAATTAGATATCAGACTATGAAATGTTATCGAATCTGTTCCTCATTTCTCCAACTACGATAATTACGTCAGATGTGATAGGTACTTGCTCTCTTGATAACTGAGACACACGGTAGATGTTATTGTTTGTGTGGAGGTCATACAAAACAACGCAGCGGAAGCCCCAGGCGTACCAATTACAGCGAGTAAACTCCCGGAAAATAATTTTTAATGGCCGCTGTTTTTCTTCAATATTTTTTGTCTCTTTTCAATTATTTTGTAGTTTGGAATTAATGAAAATATTGAACTTTGACGGCGGTTGCATGCGGATGTTTTGGTATCTCCATTAACAACAACTGTTGAATATGTAAAAGCAAATATAATGTAATGGACACAACGTTTATGCACGTACTATTCAGCACATTGCCCATGTTTCACTTGGCATTTTGTTCAGGAAATAATTTTATATTGTTAGCCGAATGCAATCCTTCCTCTTTTTCACAGAAAAAATACGTTTCGTTTGTGAAAAGCGCGTTTTTAGTTTAGTCACAATTACGAATAGTTAAGTATGAAATCGAGCTACCACTTTACTCGTTTCAGAAATTCGTCATTGATCTCCAGGGGCGAAGTGTTAACTGCACAAAAGCATGTTTACCTTTTTGTTTGAATTTTTCACCTTGCTTATAATATTGGAAAACCTTCATTCGATTATGTACACCAAATGTCAGCTGAACAGACAAGCCATGGTCTTCGATAATCTTGAAGGATACTTCATGCAAGGGCTTGTCTGTTTTCAGCTCCAAGGTCTCGGGCCATGAAGGGGATGAGAACACCTGATGACTGATATAGTCAGCTTCTCATGATCTACAAGGCTCAGATACGACCTGTCTTGGAATATGGTGTTCATGTGTGGAGTTCACTCATGAAGGCTTCTCGATTCTATTCAGAGAAAGGCAATCTGTCTTTTTGGTGATTCTTCGTTCACGGACTAGCTTACTTCATTGGAACATTGTAGAAGGGTCGGAGACTTGTCTCTATTCTATAGATACTTCCACGGTCGATGCTCTTCCGAATTGTTATCAACCGTTCCACCCTTGGCAGTATCTACACGAATGACTCGGCGAGTATAGAATTCCCACCCCTTTATTGTGAAATTGGAGACCTGTGGAACCTTCCTTGCTCAGGGATCTTTTTTCAATAGAACACCTGAGCTTTGGAACTCCTTGCCGAAAGAGATCTTCCCTGAGGCTTACTAACTTCAAAAACTCAAAGTGAATGTTAATTCGTATCTCTTGTCCCTTGATTCACGCGGTGTTCTTTGAACATTACAGGGCTTCACTGTCGTGAAACTGCAAAAAAATGGTTATGGAGACGCTCCAAACTTCAAAGTCCACGGCCTCCTTTGTCGAAGGAGATTACTTCTGTAAATATGCATTATTTCAACAAGTTTTCACGTCAAGTTGCCGCTACTATTCGAGCATCATGATATAGACATCAAATTGAGTGATAGGTATATAATATCACCATACAGAAGGAAGTTATGTTCGATATATCTCCGGTTCACATCGGGATGAATTCGCGTGCAACAATCATTCAAGTGTACAAATTGCATTCATGCATAAATCGTGGGATGAACCAACTTGTAACATGGAAACGACCTGATATCTGCCGCCAATCAGCCCATTGATGTGTATGATATGTCCTGAGTTAATTAGATTCGAAATTACATGTCAGGAAGATGCCCGAAATGTTTCATGAACTTTTCGATCAAGATGGAGATAATCCCTGGAGAGATCACTGATTCGATATTGTTTTGTAAAAAACTCTAGACACGATTTATCAGATTGTAGGGGTTCACATAAAATTCGAGAGATCGTTATGAATCGAATTTCGTCTTCTTTTGCATTACATTTGAATTTCACTTGATTCGGAGTCTTGGTGCCATCTGATAGATATATTATAGGGATGTGGATTTCCGTCAATGTCTATTATCAAGTGAGCCGTAGCCTAGCGTTTCTGACGAAAACATTGACATTGTAACAGAATCCAAGTTACTTCACCAAAATTTCTATGTATCTTGGTTTCGGTGAGCTTCAAATGGTATATGTCAAATATATTATGTGTGACTGGGATACCACTGACGTCACGTGCGAAAATTACATCGATTTCAAAATGCTCGTGGTATGGTTTTTATTTGGCATAAATTATGTTTTGAATGCTCAAATATATGGTTTGGGATGTTACTGATTTCAATGGCTTATAGAAGTTACCCAATTTTTGTATTAAACTCATCCTCGTGCAAATCCTGGAACGCCCTTGTCCAATCTGGATTCTATACGAACGTAGTTGGTCCGTTCTAAAGCTCAAAAATATTATGATCATGATATTACGAAAATAAAGTAAAAATTTCCTTTCTACATTGAAAATAGAATAACCCTCCATTTTATTACTGGGAACTCCAACAGTTATCCGAATTTCTGCATTTATTAATCTTAATGTGGTTGAACGTATTCACTGTTTCTTCGAAAACTGCTATCTCCAGGAATACATATCGTAAGATTAGTGCTTTCTCAATCAGAGTCGGACTGGGTCCGTGCCCTGCCTTATCAATATACGAATACAAGTTATATCACTGTTCCATTTACTGAAATCGAAAAATTTTATTGTATCACATCGAAAATGAAAAGGATCACAGCTAGATATAAGTACAGATATTTAAAAAAAAAAACACGAAATATCGAATGACACAATCGATATCCACTGTAGCCACTGAATTTTGTCTGATCCTTACTGATGAATAATAATATGTTGTAAGAAATTCAGTCATATTGAAAAGCAATCAAAAAAAACTTGAAAAGAATATTTTGCATATGGAAGTTGAGATAATTCGTTTTGTATCCTTGTGCCCGGCATAAATTCTACCAAATAATGAGTTTTTCATAACATTTTTTGTGAAATTGATTCGTAGGAGGGACGGAGACTTTTACGGTCGGTGCTCTTCTGAACTGTCATCAATCGTTTCACCTTTGGCAGTATCTACACGGTTACAGAATTCTCACCCCTTCGTTGTGAGCTTAGAGACCTGTCAAACATCTCTTGCACAGGTATTTTCTTTCAATAAAACAGCTGAGCTTTGGAACTCCTTGCCGAGAGAGGTTTTTCCTGAGGCTTACAAGTGAATGTTAATTCGTATCCCCTGTCTCTTGATTCACGCTGTGTTCTCTGAACATAACATCGCTTTCTTTTCGTGTGAATTTGCATATAAAAAAATTGGTCTGAACCTGTCGTTACATCCACTGCGGGCTATGTGCCATAATGATATCGGCTTCCGAACAAATGCCTTCAAGTTTCAGTTCTGCAAATTCCATGGTAGTTTCAGCTGCGACGTTTTCTATAGATTGTCTAAAGCTCGATTTTGCATTGTCATACTTGAAAAATTATTCAAAATTTCTCAGGATGGTCCAAAAAACTCTAATGGCGCGTTGCGTGCCTCTCGAAGCAACCTCACAATATCTATATCTGCTCGGTGATTTATATTATAATCAATACTTCTATCCACTTTTTCAAATGAATATTCCGAGAACATCTCTGGCAATCAATATTTCTACTTGTTTCCTCTTCAAGGATGTGAAAAGATGAAGTGAATCTTTTTTTAAATTCATGTCAGGATTCATTCGAGTTGCTATGATTGAGAACCAGTTACTTTTGCTACAATCCATTAACATGAGGGAGGGAGGAGTCTACCCAAAAAATACAAGAAAAATTTATGAAATTCCTTATACTAGAAATGCTTGTTAGTTACTTCCATCCCTAGGGAGGAAAAGTACGACTTTGCTCCCTACAATGAGCCCAGGAAATGTATGCTTTGGATAGAGGGAGGCGGAAAAAGTTTTTTTTTGTGCTGGCGCAGTGAAAATAGAACATATCTGAGTGATTATCTCAGTTTGAAGGGAGAACGCCATTCTCAATATAGTCACAAAAATTTAATGATGACGTTTGGAGGAAAAGTTTCTCGTATTATAAAGTCAGAAAATATTATATTCTTAAACAAAAAATATCAGTAATGTTAAGGATTTTGGAAATTGTTTTCCGTCCTCAATTCTAGCTTATATGTAAAAATAATAAAAATCTGATTCAATCCTCTCTAGTTTTTGTTCGGTTCGTACCTTTTCTAGATTTGCCACTGGCTCATTATTTCCATTTTTTCCGGTGGGTATTTTCTCCTATCGATTCATAATGTCATTAATGTACTTAATCAAATAATAAAAATGATAAGAAAGATAAGTTGTAAATTAGTTTCAGGTTACCCGGTGGCTCATTCCAACACTGTTCTTTATCCAGAAGTGATCTCATCAGTTTCATCTTCTCTCTGCTTCATCGAATCACCCCCGTAAAGCTAGCAGAACCACTTTGGAATTTTAGAAATTTTTTCAGGCCATAATTTTAGGCCAATTTTAGGCTTATTCATTACCCCATTCCCGAATTTTTCGCTCTTCAATTGTGGGAGATATCGCGGGTTTTGCCAGCTTCTCGTTAGGCTGGCAGAACCAAACCGCTAAACGAATGTTTATGAAAAGTTTGATCACACCATAATTTTAGGCTCATTTTAGGCTCACGTTTGCACCCATTGCAGATTTTTTTGGATTGCAGTTTTTAAAAAAAAATCCTGGGTTCTGCTAGCTTTACCGTTAAGCTAGCAGAACCCATCCAACCACTTTGAAGTTTTGAAAGTTTTTTTCAAAACATAATTCTAGGCCAATTTTAGGCTAATTTATTACCCTATTCCCAAATTTTTTGCCCTTCAATTGTGGGAGATATCGCGGGTTCTGCTAGCTTAACGTTAAGCTGGCAGAACCAAACCGCTAAACGAATGTTTATGAAAAGTTTGATCACACCATAATTTTAGGCTCATTTTAGGCCCACGTTTGCACCCATTGCATATTTTTTTGGATTGCAGTTTAAAAAAAATCCTGAGTTCTGCTAGCTTTACCGTTAAGCTAGCAGAACCCAACCAACCACTTTGGAATTTTGAAAGTTTTTTTAGGACATGATTTGAGGCTAATTTTTGGCTAATTTATTTCCATATTCCCAAATTTTTTGCTCTTCAAATGTGGGAGATATCGCAGATCGCAGGTTTTGCTAGCTTCACGTTAGGCTGACAGAACCAAACCGCTATATGGATGTTTATGAAAAGTTTGATCACACCGTAATTTTAGGTTCATTTTAGGCTCACGTTTACACCTAGTGCAGATTTTTTGAATTGAATTTAAAAAAGAATCCTGGGTTCTGCTAGCTTTACTGTTGAGCTAGCAGAACTTAACCAACCACTTTGGATCTTTGAAAGTTTTTTTAGGAAATGATTTGAGCAGGCTTATTTTGAGGTAATTTATTACCATATTCCCAAAATTTTTGCCCATCTATTGTGGGAGATATCACGGGTCTTGCTAGCTTCACGTTAGGCTGAAAGAACCAAATAGCAAAACGAATGTTTATGAAAAGTTTGATCAGACCATAATTTTAGGCTCATTTGAGGCTGACGTTTGCACCCATTGCAGGTTGTTTGGATTGCAGTTTAAAAAAAAATCCGGGCTTTACCGTTTAACTAGCAGAACCCATCCATAAAAAACGATTCAGAACAATTAAATTTTTTTTGCTTCTCAGTTGGGGGAGAAATTATAGGTTCTGTTTTCTCAACACTGAGTTGGCTGTACCAAAAGGCTAGACGAATCCTTGGAGAATATCTGATCACACAATCATTTCAGGCTCATCATAGGCTCAAGTTTGAACCCATCACAGATTCATTTGGATTGCGTTTTATAAAAAAAATCCTGGGTTCAAATCAAAATGTTGAGCGATAAATAAAAAAGCAACAACAAAACCTACGTTAATATATTCTAATAGAGAATAAGTACATCTATTGTTAAAAAAAAAAGCATCGCAAAATCAGTTACGCATGCCATTCAATTCACCATACGATAGCAAAACCCGCGATCTGCGATATCTCCCACATTTGAAGAGCCAAAATTTTAGGAATAGGGTGATGAATTAGCCTAAAATAGGCCTAGAATTATGTTCTAAAAAAAACTTTCAAAATTCTAAAGTGGTTGGTTGGGTTTTGCTAGCAAAAAAATCTGCAATGATTGCAAACGTCAGCCTAAAATGAGCCTAAAATTATGGTGTAATCAAACTTTTCATAAACATTCGTTTAGCGGATTGTTTCTGCCAGCCTAACGAGAAGCTGGCAAAACCCGCGATATCTCCCACAATTGAAGAGCAAAATATTTGGGGATAGGGTAATCAATAAGCCTAAAATTATGTCCTTGAAAAACTTTCAATGTTCCAAAGTGGTTGGTTGGGTTGCTAGCTTAACGGTAAAGCTAGCAGAACCCAGGATTCATTTTAAATTCAATCTGAAAAAATCTGCGATGGATGGAAACGTGAGCCTAAAATGAGCCTAAAATTATGGTGTGATCAAACTTTTCATAAACATTCGTTTTGCTGTTTGGTTCTGTCAGCCTAACGTGAAGCTAGCAAGACCCGTGATATCTCTCACAATAGAGGGGCAAAAATTTTGGGAATATGGTAATAAATTACCTTAAAATAAGCCTCAAAGCATTTCCTAAAAAAACTTTCAAAGATCCAAAGTGTTCGGTTAAGTTCTGCTAGCTTAACGGTAAAGCTAGCAGAACCCAGGATTCTTTTTTAAATTCAATCCAAAAAAATCTGCGATGGGTGCAAACGTAAGCCTAAAATGAACCTAAAATTACGGTGTGTTCAAACTTTTCATAAACATCCATATAGCGGTTTGGTTCTGTCAGCCTAACGTGAAGCTGGCAAACCCTGCGATCTGCGATATCTCCCACATTTGAAGAGCAAAAAATCTGGGAATATGGAAATAAATTAGCCTAAAATAAGCCTCAAATCATGTCCTAAAAAAACTTTCAAATTTCCAAAGTGGTTGGATGGGTTCTGCTAGCTTAACGGTAAAGCTAGCAGAACTAAGGATTTTTTTTAGAAACTGCAATCCAAAAAAATCTGCAATGGGTGCAAACGTGAACCTAAAATGAGCCTAAAATTATGGTGTGATCAAACTTTTCATAAACATTTGTTTAGCGGTTTGGTTCTGCCAGCTTAACGTTAAGCTAGCAGAACCCGCGATATCTCCCACAATTGAAGAGCAAAAAATTCGGGAATGGGGTAATAAATTAGCCTAAAATTGGCCTAGAATTATGGCCTGAAAAAATTTCTAAAATTCCAAAGTGGTTCTGCTAGCTTTACGGGGGTCATCGAATCCCAATACGTACACGTCTCGTCATGCTTAAGATTGTTCTTTTCGTAGCTTTTCAAGAGCAGGGAGATTTTCATGGTTTAATGGGTTCCGTGAAAAGTTACGGAGAATTTCGTGATCAAGGTCAAGAAATAACGGATATATCAGTGAAATATTATCATTCCCAATATCACGGTTGGGAATTCCCGACAACGTCAGGCTCGCATACAAAACTTGTTTTTCATTCTGATAATATGTGGCTTCTCGCTTTCTACTGTAAACATTTGTTATTGTTAGGATGAAATTCGATAATTTTGTGGGAAATAAATGGAGGAACATTAGTACATTAGTTTACTCTTTTCATATTACGGAAAATTCAATTCCATAAAGCATACGTGTCCTGCATACTTCGTTGATATACCTGCAGCTATGAAATTTCATCTTGGGAAGTGATGCAGCAAAAACTTGATAGAAAGGCCGCTAATTATTAAAAATAATTTACCATTTGAAAAACGGTACTCATGTTAGTAGCTCCTCAAACAACACCCTTTTTATACAGCCATCTTGATTTTAATTTAGTACCTACTGACATTCAAGACCCGTCATATAACCAGATATCCTATTTTTTGAAACGTATACTCAAAATATAATAATTGGTTGATAAAACTTATTTTCATTGCTGCATTGTCCAAAATTATATTAAGGATTTATATTCATTATTCTTAACAATTTTTTTTTGGGAAAAATAGATTAATCATGAATACAAATAGCAACTGTGTACCTATTACGGGAATTGTTACCAAATTTTTGATTATTACAATTTTCTAGATGTATACTTGTTGTTTATTTCTATAGGTATTTTTACTGTATAAGTAAAATGTTTTTACTTGATTCTTCAGATTTGTCAATATGTGTCTAGATTTTGATCAATAAAGCCTATTTGAATTTAAATATTTTGAAATATTTCACACTCCATTGACTCTGGCAACTTATAATATTTCAAATCGAATACCGTCCAACCATTGTCACCATCAAATATATCTTGATTGTGAGATTATACATGGAGTTAAGATATAGGTGCCTGATGTGCTAAAATTGCAAAATAGTAATTTCTATCGTTAGAAATGCATCATATATTAGCGATAACTGTTCCAAAAACATAACGATAAAGAACCCAAATGTCAAGGTTTCATTGTTTGCAAATGGGTAAATTGCGAGTTTGTCAACTAGTCGAAAGCGATAAAAGTGATACAAAGTATATTGAAAAATATGGAATGAGTACTAACAACATTGTTGTCCGACCTGCTGGGCTTGAGGAAGACAGTGATAGTGGAAACCACAAAGTTTACTTGAAATATTTTTTGGTGAAGACAAGCAGCAATATTTTTTCCTATAAACATGTGGTTGAAAATGAAATCACTCTGAGATACTGACGTATTTCAATTATATTTGAGTAAACAGAGTTTCATAATTTGAGGAAAAGGAAAAGCCATCGAATAGTTCAAACTTTTGCATATTTTCAATTTTTTTACGATCGAGTTATTGTCAAACCGTGTTGTTCCTCGAATATGTGTTGAAACACTTTTGTGATTTTTCATTATCATTATGTAAAACACTTTTTTTTATGTCAGCCTTCCATAGAGCAGCCGTTTTTTATCGATACCAAAAACGGAGAAAGAAACCCTCTACTCGCCCTATTTTATCTAAAACAAGAAAAATAAAAATAAGTTTTAGAGGTTTTTAGGAAAAAGGTTTATTTTGATCGCGAAAACACGAGAGATAAATGTGTACCATCGCTTAGTTTGTAATTTAGGTAAATTTTTTCAATCAAAGACCCTATTCAATTCGCTATATGTTTTTATTTGTATCTCATTCATATTTTTCATCTTCGCGAGTGTCTCTGTATGGGGTCGGATTAGCATAAACCTAGGGTAGATTCTGCCTGTCGTAGAAGACGACTAAAAGAATAACCTTGGAAGATGGTCTTTAGTTTTTATCATCGTCCGGCGAGACATCACCATATCGACTATAATCACGTTTCGGTATGTGGTTGATATTTCCGTTTTTTTCCAATTTTGACCAAAGAGGCTGGATCACAACCCACCACTTGCTTATATATTATATATTCGAAATTATACTTCGGACTCATCGGGAAAGGAACCCCCGAATATCAAGCCTGTCGACAGTTATATGCCTGAAATGATTATTCACCAACAAAATATAAAATAGTATACTATTCAACGAGCATATAAAGAGGGCTATTATATATACTTTATCTACGACTAATAAAAAAAATTGTTGAATTTCTTTTGATGGAAAATTTTTATATATTACATATGTATTTTTAGGAGCACTATTATTTCATTCTAACAAATATTTCAAACAATACTGTAGCCAGGTTTGAGTTAAATTTGTTTTTTGATTCCAAAGCTATTTCGATATGACGCTGATAGTTCAGAGTGGATGCTCCTTGCCTCCTTTTTTTATATGAAGCTGTAGAACTGAATTGAAAATATTTGTTGGTTTAAAAAAACAATTGTTCGTTCCGTTAACCAGCTGACGAACGTCAACCCTCAGAAGTCGAAACTTGTGCGAGCAATGGATCAACGAGGCCTTACCTTTTAACGTGCGATTACCCAGCACGATTCGAACCCCGGCCTTCCGCTTGATAGGCAGATATGCTAACCACTACACTACCGAGACCACTACACGATAAAATTTCAAAAACCGATTGTTTGTAGCTAAACAATATAATACTATAGCTAGATCAAGAAAGTATTATTTGACAGCGGTGAATAATGACTAATTATTCACTAGTGAATAATAGGTATCATTAAAGTCTAGCAAAGAGACGTATAATGGGCACATTTACAATAGTCGTGGATAAAATATTTTAATGGACCTGAATATTAACAAAGCTTGCAGACCTGATAGAATTCCAGCAATTGTTTTTGAAGTGTATGCCCCAGAACTGATACCGGCAATTTGTTCTTCCTTTCGTATAACTTGGGGATTTTTCCTAAGTCCTGGAAAACTGCCGGAGTTCAGCCAGTTCCTGAAAAAGGAAAGAAAACTTCACCTTGTAATTATAGTCCAATTGCATTGCTTTCTATCATCAAATTTGACAGCATTTCATCAAGAAATTCGGAGAAACTTTAGCTGTTCCACTCGACATTTCAAAAGCGTTTGATCGAGTTTGGCATCGGGGGTCTCCCTTCTAAACTGCCGTCTTATGGTTTACCTCCTCAATTGTGTGAAGAGTTTCTTGTCTGAAAGGTATCTCTATTTGTGGTTGTTGATGGAGTATCGTCTGATATTATCTCATCTCAATAAATGCAGGTGTTCCACAGGGTTCAGTTCCGGCGCTCACGTCTTGTTCAGTGCTTTGTTTATAATTTTGTTTACTGTTAATCAATATTTTCCGGACTATTCAGGTAAATCATAATTTTTGGTGACATATCTATATATGTATAACGGAAAGTCGTGTTAGTTACGCTATTTGTAAATCAAGAACGGCTGAATCGATTTGGCTAAAATTTGTTCTGGAGATAGTGTTGCGTCCTAGCGCCGGCCCTGCCGACTATGAATGCGAATTGGTGCCGCAGTTCCAGGAAAGATTAAACCAGCGTGATCGCGGCTCACCCAGAATGTTCGATTGTCAAGATTTGTCTGGATGATTCTCCACTATATGAGCGTCTATATAAGCGGGAGCCGCTCACGCCGACGGCAGAATTTGTGTTACAGAGAGTTAGTGATTCGGCAGTTTTATTCAGAGCTAAGTGACGAGAGTTATTGAGAGCTAAGTGGAGCAGAGCTTTGTGCGGAAGTAGAATTTTTAGTACAGAGAGTTTGAGTACCGAGCATTGGAAAGTTATCGGAGCGATTTAAGTGATTGTGAAAGTTTAGTGTTGTTTGGTGTTTTAATCGACGAACCCAAGGATAAATCGTTACAGTGTTGTCAGAAGTTGGATTTTGCAAGGAAATATTGTAATAGTAGCTTAGAACCAGGAGACGGGCATAGGTTACTTTTCATCCAGTTTTACCGTGTTTTCGGAAATATCACTCCTAAGGGGGTGAAAAATTTGGCATAAAAATTCTTCTACAGAATTGTTAAAAGACATGTTTCGTATTTTATTGGAAACAATCGCCTAACGGGTTCGAGAAGGGGTAGAAAGTTATTTTAGGGGTTAATCAACGCATATCCCAAACTACTGATCGTAGAGATCTGAAACTTGGAGGGTGTGCTTTTGTGAGACGTAGGCATCCGATACGAAAGGGTTTTCCGAAATTCCCCCCAAAGGGGTGAAAAACGGTGGTCTAGGTTGTAACCGAACAATGTACTTCAATCTACTAAAAATTTTGCAGAAATATTCTCCAATAGAATAAGACGTGTTTCGTATTTTATTGATATTCATTGTCTAACAACGTAAAAAAAGTGGTTGATAACATCTGCGCCCAGGAGGTAGACCTCATGAAACTTAATACTGAGAACAACACAATATAATGGCATCACAAAAATAATTAACGCCCAACGGGCACAGGTCAGCTAGTTATTATATATTGAGTGATTCCAGGCGCTGATTGAATTTGCTTCTGGTTCAAATGAAGATAATCCCAGATAAATTGTTTTCATTAGCTCAGTATTACATTACGGATTCAATTTAGGTTCGCATTGATGAGAGGATCAAGGCTAATTAAAATTCATCAAAATGTATTTCGTGCTTTTATTTCCGAATTAACGAAAAGTATGCTCGATGCGAGTGGTCTCTCCATTTTCATGAGAGCTCAGATTGAATCAACACTCTCTTGGTGAACAAAAAACAAAATGAATTCATTCACATGAACTTCCATTAGAATAATAATTCTATTACTAGAACATTATTCTTGATACAAATCGGAGGATACTTGTGAAAGAGAACACCTTATCGTGTGTATGTGTGGATAGCAAGCAATGGAATATCGCTCTAAGTTCTCATCACTTGGAGTTGACTTGATCCAACAGAATCATGCAAACCTAATAGTGGCTTGTTCTACACGTAAAGAATTACTCTTTTTGGTATATTTGATGGAAACGCTTGAGTGGAGGAAACTTTTCACTAATATTCATTAAAATAATCATGCTATAACACATACAATTGTTAAACGTGAAGTGACTGAACGAAATTAGCTTATACCCCGGGAAGTAACGACAAATGCCGTTACACTATTTTCGTAAGCTTCATTTTTTTTGAGTTATGTGTGTGATGTAGTATATAAAGTAATCTGACCGTCTGCTGTCGCACACCTGCGACAGGGGGTTACTGAAAGGTTACAAATGCAGCAAAAAATGAACAAAAAAATGCATAGCCGCATTCGCGGACCTGATTGTGTCAGTTGGAACCAGTGGCGGATCCAGGATCAGGTCAAGGAGGGGTCTATAACTCAAGATTTATATATATATATAGCTACAACTAGTCAAGATCCAAAAAAAAAGTGAAAGAGATTGGCATGAGCAAAATTTGAAGGTGTTGCCAGGAGGTGAAGTAGGTTCGAAACTTTACTTTTTTTAAATCGAATCGAGTTGATTTAACCTAATCAACAGCATATTCTACTCATACATAGTATATTCAAATACTGCGCCAAAAAGGATCCAATGGCAGCACTGTCAGAAATTCCTCGAACTTTTCCTCGATAAGCCTGACAAGTGTCAATTTTCTTTGAAGTGTCATCGAGAAAAATTGCAATTTGATAGTAAAATAAAAGCATTTTATTTTGAACCTACAACATGAAGAGGACTTTATTTTCATATTTTACTCGGCTTGATCCAGCGTCTGAACCGACTGAACCAGAAAATGAAGGAAAGAACAATCGGTGAGTCCAAAAATTTCAAGTGGAATTTGTTTGTTTGGGTAACATTCAATCCAGTAGAATTTTTCGAAAAACCTCGAAAATTTACTAATGTTCAAATGTTTTCAATGGAATGTAATGATAATTATTGCGAAGCTTGCGAAAATGACCAAGAAATTTCCCGAATTATTTCCCGGGCTATAAAGAGGGTCTGTCTCGGTGCACTCGAATCGTGACAACAAAGTATCGAGTTTGTCGATTCTACTCACTAATACTTAATATATTTTTTGGTAAAATCAATGATCAACCCCCAAGATGAAAGTCAATTGCATGTCTTCATGCAAGCAGATTTTCTATTAATTTCAATCGAACAACATGAGTTATTGAAATGAAAGTGAAATCTAATTTGGCATATTTATATCTAATGATTGAAGCTGAAATTTGAAAATCTGTTTTTTTATGACACGCAATTGAATTTTCCAAAAATAATATTCTAGTAGTGACATGATTAAACGAATTATTCAATTGAAATATAAATTCAGAATTCTGGTAATAGACAGACATTGAATTGGCTTTCATCTTCGTGGATAACTTTGAGTTTTGTATAAAAAAAAACCTAGTTACGACGTGAGATGTCATGATCATGATGTCAGAGGACACTCCTGAACATATTCAAAAAAAAACGTTCTGTAGATTATTGCAAAGAAAGGTACGCGGAGCTTGGCCTAGGAACTATTAACAATAGTTGTGTACCTTGTCCTTCAGGGCTCTGGGAATGTCGTCGACAAAGGATGCGACATTGAACAAACAACTCAACATTCATGATGCAGGAGTAAGGAGTGCCTACAAACTGCTTCGATAACTCGCATGGAACTTTGTGTTTTCGTAGGAAAGTTTGCTAAATTCAATTCCATTTGAAATGGAATAATAGGACGTCTACGACAGTTTTCAGTAATGTGGCGTCCGAAATCAACTTTGAATTTACCCTTGGAGACAGATGATTCTTGTGTACAATTCGATTGCACTGATATTATCATTTGATTGGTCCCAAAGTCTGTTTTTTGCAATTATTTTTTCATTCAGAGCAACCCATTCATCTTTAATGCTACGCTTTTATCAGATAGTATTAACATACATGTTATCAACATTAAAGGGCTGTCTTCGTATATCCCGGGTGGCTGGAAAGTCTAGAATTATATATTTTTTTTCCAACATTCACCTTTCCTGAGAACTTCGAATAGAAATTTTGATTCAACATCCTCAACTCGAAAACACGTTGGGTGCTTGATAGTAGGGTGCAATATCTTCATTTTATGTAACTGAAATGAAAATCAAAACAAATTCCAACAATAATATCAACTACAATTTTGTTGATAGGAAAAATCTTTAAAGTGTCCATAAATCTCATCAACTGTAATTTTGGAAAGGGTTCTTTAGCTATGGAATCTTCAATCGGCAAAGTTAGGAAAATGTTCATGAGTTTTCCTTAATTCATATTAAGAATATGTATCTCGATCAAACTATCATTCGACGTTGTGTCTGTGTATTTCGAATTCATAATCAACCACAAGGACGAAACTCGAATGCGTGCCTTTATAGAATCGAGTTCATTTGAGAAATATAAATATTTAAATTTCATTGATGAGTAATAATAAAAATATTACTTCCACTTCCAGATCAGTGGAAACCACAATACAAATGTAAATGAAATATTCATAATACTTCATTTTTTATTGGATATAGAAAGTATAGCGTATGCAACTCCCATGTAACGGTTATTGATACATTCGCGTAAACCATACGAAACTCACCTTCGGCTTGTTTCATATCCCGGTTAACTCTCGTGTATTATTAACCATCATTACATGATCGTTGCATAATGTACTATTACTATGCGTGTGTTGATAGCCATTACATGGGAGTTGTATACACTATTTTTTCTACACCCAATAAATAATGAAGAATACTATGAATATTATATATATATATATATATATATATATATATATATATATATATATATATATATATAATTGAATTGTGGTTCCCACTGGAATAGTCACATTTATTTCATTATTGCTAGTCTCTAGAGGGTTCAATATTGTATTGTAAATTCTGATTTTATTCTGAACGGAATTGTCAATGTAGCCTTCCACCACTGAATTGGATTTTCGATTGATTAAAAATCTGTCATCGTAATGACAGATATGTATCGTAATGAGCTCATTATGATAGAAATTTTTCATTGCGATACGTATTTTTGATCCGTTTCCTAATAGACCCTTATGAAACAGATTATGGCATATAACTAAACGTTTCTACAGCATTTGACATTTCTGAAATATCACAATAAAAATGTCGAATTGATTTGTATTGCTGAATATTTCATTACCATCAGTTAACTATTCTTCATTCTTATTGGAATTGTATATTTTTCACGGTTGAACTAAAATATTGTTACGAAATCTCCTAGCGCTGGCCCTGTCGCTCGTAAACGCAAAATAATATGAGGGGTCGAAGGAAGATTGTTTACCTGCGGGATCTCGGCTCGTGTAGAAAAGTCAATACACATCATCGAGATTTGACAGGTAGAATCTCCATAGGCTTATGAAAGTATATATACGGAAGCGATTCATCGCTACGGCAGAAAGATATGCCGAGTTTCTAGTGGAGAGAGCTTTGTTATTGCTAAGTGCAGCAGTCGAAGTATAGAGTTTATCAGAGTGTTTTAGTACAGAGCGTTGAATAGTTTAGCTGAGCAATTTAAGTGATTGTATAAAGAGTTCTAGTTGAGTGTTGTTTGAGTTTCAATAAATGAACCCAAGGAAATATCGTAACAATATTTTGTATACTATGGCCGCGAAATGTTTTTGCGACCTCGAGATTATTTTGCCTCTGCCGGAGCGGCCTCGGCGATAATCTTTCTCTCTCAGAACGCGAAAAAGCATTTTGCGGCCTTAGGGTTGGTACTTTACGAGCTGATTAACAATCGGTTGAAATAATCGGTGCTTAGACTGTGCCTTCACTCTAGCAATTGAAAGTATGTGGTGTCTGTTCTCAGCACCGATTAGTTTAACGGAGTGTTAATCATGTTGTGGAGTATTAGCCCTTAGTAAACAAATAACTATTTCTAGTACCAAATACCAATGTTCTGAATTCCCTATCCAAGAGAACATTGGATATTGCTTATTGAAAAATGACCGATTATCGTAGCTGCTTTCTATTCACAGCTCGCTTCGAAATCCAATATTTTTTTCAACATATCATTGTTGGAGACAACGTACATTATAATATTGAAAAAAAATTATATTTTCAAGGAAAACATTATATGACACAGCCTTGACAATTAGCCTTAATTTAATAACAAATATCCAATGTTCTACTGAATAGGGCCGATTATTATCATTGTTTTTAAGATAGCTCGTCGTTCAATGAACATAAATTACAACTATAGTGGCCCCGGGTTGGCTTACTTGTGAAAATGATTCTTTTACCAAATTCAAATTTTGTATTTTTCTTTGCAGTAGAATGGATCACATGGACCACTCTGAGCACATGCTGCACGATCACAGCGACATGGGGGCGAAGGCCATGGACCACAGCGGCCACGACATGAAGGCCGGTATGGACCACGACATGCACGATCATTCCACGATGATGATGGCCATGTATGTGAGTATATCCAATCGCCATGAATGCACAAAGTTGCGCATCTTCGGAGCCTGAACTCGAAATCTATGCGAAAATAGTTTATCACGAAAGAGTAGCCCTGTAATGTTGAAAGAACACGCCATGAATCAAGCAACAGGAGATACGAATTAACATTCACACTAAATTTTTGCACTTTTGAGCCTCAGGAAAAACCTCTCGCAGCAAGGAGTTCCAAAGTTCAGATATTCTTTCGGAAAAAGATCCCTGAGCAAGAGAGGTTCGACAGGTCCCCAAGCTCACAACAAAGGAGTGGGAACTCTACTCGGGTAATCCGTGTTGATACTGCCAATGGTGGAACGATTCTCCGACCCTTCTACGATGCTCCAACGAATTGAGCGAGTCTGTGAGCAAAGAAGGTGTTTCTTTGCGACGGATTGTCTTCCTCTGATTAGAATCAGGAAGACTCAATGAATGTTTTGGTGCCGAGCGGTATCTATGCCTTGTAGATCATTAGAAGCTGGCGAGTAGTGAAGTATTTCTACGGAAGAAATAGTAATCCAAGCTTCTGGGAAGCTCTCCTAGCGAACGATCTCACATGGTTTTCCCATGAGAGATTATCACTGATCGTAATTCCTAGCATCGAGATACTTGACTTTGCAGGAATAGTTACTCCTGACATCTGAATACTAGATGAAGATAGATGGGCTTTCTTTGAGAAGAGACAGGCTGGGGTTTTCACAGCACTGAATTCTCAAGTTGATAAAAATATTGTGTACCGAGGCCGTAAGCCAAGCCGAGCAATTTACCCGAGAGAGAAATGTTACTTTTACCGAAGTTTGTGTACTGAAAATTTAATGTGATTCGTATTTTCTATCCCTTGATTCATGTGGTGTTCTTTGGAAAGAGGTTAGAGTTTTTTAGGAAAAAGCTGAATACCTACATATTTTTTGACTGTTCGAGACTGAGCCTGGGTTAGCTTGTTTTATGAAACTTCTTACGTTGGTGTGTACACGTTAGCTGAAATCCAAAAAGAATAGCAAGAGGACGGGAAAGTGCAAAGAGATCGTTATAGTTTTTTCGATCTTTTCTTTTTCTGAGTGAACAATTGTCACTTTCCAAGTTGAAAGTAGGCTAGAAAAAAACAAATTTTCGACTTACTCTAAATGAAATGAATTACGTTCAATACATTGGCAATATTTCATCTGAATAAAAATTAATTGATGCCACGAGCTTTTTGGTGAAATGTTTTTCTTTGCAAATAGCGATTATTCATTTCATGTAAATACTTATTTTCTGAGAAAATGAAAGTGCTGTGATCTGAAAAAATGTTTTTATTGAGAAATGACTTTATAGAAATGCCTAGTAAGTACTCCCCATATGCAATTTTTCATTATATACACAAATACACAGCCCAGATGTGTATGAAATGTATTGCCAAATATGCATTAGGGCTCCTGATTTTTTATACAGAAAAAATATTTACACAATTGCTTTCACTTATCAACAGTAATAGGGGAGGCATGAGTGACGTAACACGTAACATATGTCGTCATAATTCGTAATACATGTCATAATCGGTAACAAACACTTGTAAACTGATTGTCGCCTGGTAAAAATAAGCGGATGAGTAAGAATTTCATAGATTATACATTTCTTTGGAAGAAATAAAAGTACTTTATTGAAATTCGATCGAAAATGCTGAGAAATCCACGAATTCATTTCATATTAGGTCAATAAGTTTTCAACCACGACTATATTATATTATAACATTCATTTGTTGACTCCAATATCTCCTGAACTCTCAGTATCTGTGATGATTTTATCGATATATTTGCGTATTTGATATAATTTTGCGTATTACTTGGTATAAATATGGTGCGACCTCGTTATATGAAAACGACGAATTCTCTTTGAACTGTCGTTGACCCATTAGTATGCATTAATGACATACATTTTGTTCAAGTTTGATATATAGCGCGAGATAGCGTGACCTTTATTTCATTGTTTTCATATTGCTATTGTGGAAACGATGCACAATTCTCAATTTTTATGTGTGACGGAGATGATGCTTTCAAAACGCGTTCTGCTCGAAATTATAATTTCTCTGTTTCCTCATCTTGAATATTTCACATACGGATCTTAGTCTTCATTGGTTGATAGTCCAGTAGAGTTGTATTTTGAGGTCGTTTGTGGTTATTTTCATTAGGAACGCCCAAATATATCATATCAAATGCTGTACTCACCCAACGTTTTGACCCCCCCCCCCCCAAGTTAATGGAGAAAAATAGGAAAATTGTCATTTTCTATAAATTTTACTCGCGATTCATCAGTAATACGGTAAAACTTCGTGGAAACAAAGTTGTAGGGCATGAAATTTGATAAAAAAAATCGGTTCAGTTTCAATGTATTTTCACCGTTATATTGATGTTCCGCGGATAAAATAAAAAAAAAAACTTGAAAATAAAGGTCACTTCTTGGTTTGGTTTCAAAGAAAAATTCACGACGATGGATTAATATAGCATTCAGTATGATATTTTCGACCGATTCCAACTGAAATCATCGTAGACGATCAGGGTATCCGTGAATCAACAGTTTTTGATCTGAATCGGACTGGGCTATAAAAGTACTTTATTTATATTTCTATCAAACGTTTCATTGACTCATATTCCACTGAAAAACTCTTTATTATCCATCGAAAAAATAACAACAATAAATCTGAGTAGTAAAACAAATTTCTAATAAGGCACAAACAAACAACACTGTAGAAGTTGGACTGGCGTTAAGGTCAAGTCACAGCATAGGTAACAATATGCTGTGGTCAAGTAGATGCTCTACTTATTGTGTTATTTCCATTTCCACTCTAGTGTTTATTGAATCCCCATACTTTATTGCAGAAATATTTGTGAAACTTTCATATTTGTTTCATTTCATTCAAATAATTGTTTTCATTCTATGAATAAAATAATAAACTTCTTTTTTGCAATTGCTGATTTTGCCGAAACCATTTGAAGTTATACTTTCAAAGTTGTTTTCCAGGAATGAACCTTATCTTGTCTTAACGACCATCACAAATGCTGATGTCGAAATATTAATAAAAGTGCAAGGTCCAAGGAGTTTGGAGACTTCAAGTAGAGCAGGGGACATTTAAATGTAAGCCTTGATGTATTGTGTGGTCTTGTTTGGTGTCGATGTCGACAGAGACAGATTCATCAAGTGTACCTATTCTGATCATTTCATTTTATGCAATGTTTCTTTTCGTGAGATCGGTTCAAATATTTAGGTTCATAGATTGTGACTAAACTTCTGAACCTTTACTCATTTTATATCCGTCCATATAGATCGCAGATGTTTGGCTCTCCACCACCTTGCATAATTTTTATTCTGTTAATAGGACGACTAGTTGAACACTTCGCTTCAGCTGCTCGTTTACTGCGATATTGTTTTGATTGTGCTCAAATTAGTATTCATCTTATTCTCAGAAATGCCCAAGAACGCCGTTCAATTATGCACGGAGTGCTTGTTTAAGCAGAGCATGGTTGTTTCTCAACGGCAACGAAAAGAAAACAATGCAGAAAACCATAACATTACTGCAGCGAAGTATTCTTCTTTAGCGTCATCGGTCGATTCCATTAGAACTGGAAAATATCCAAAGCTTTGCCTTCTTGATAATGAAATCATCTCTCTCATGGAATTCATCCGGTCGAATTTTTGTTCGTGGAACATTGACACTGTATTACTTTACGAATACAAGACCGAAACTGTCAACAACTCTCATGGATGAACAATATTTGCTCAAATGTTGGCACTTTTTCGACGTCCACCATTTGTTACTCGGAAATCTATGACCTGAATAGGATATTGAATCTTACAATTCTCCTACTCTTCTATCATTTTCCTTTGAAGGATTCACCGCAATAATATTTGATTCAATTTCCATAACCTAATATTTTTCAGTACATTTTATGACGGGTTTCAGAAGTTTCATTAGACTTGGATAATGCGGAAAATGGAATAGAAAAAATAGTTAACCACATTTAAACAACAGAGTTCGGTAATATTGTAATTTATAAAAATGACAACATTACCTAATAGATTGAAATCTTTTGGATTGAGTTCTCGAATTGCAAGCCATTTAACTCTTGACGATATGCAAGGCGATGCTGCAAAACATTACTAAGGGTATCAGCGTTAATTGAAGTAATTCTCCCCTAATTATCTCTTCTGGTTCATCAATAGTATTAGTTCCGTTGAAGTAAACTTTTGACTTAAGGTATCCTCACAAAAATCGATCGGGGTAAATCAGGAGATCTAACTGGCCACTTTGAAAATCCTGGTTTGCCAATCCATCTATTGGGAAACATGGTATCGAGGTATTCACGTACAAGTAATGTGATGTGGTGGCGCTCCATATTGCTGGTAGCTGCGAATTTTCGTGATGACAGAACCACAAGTACGGGAATTATGTGAGGTAGCCGTAAATCTAAATATTTGTCACCGTTCAATGAACTGTTGATAACAAAGGTCCCACAATTGTACTACCCAACTATCCTCGCCCGGTGGGGGTTCTCTGTTGCGCAGTACCTACATTTCTGCCTACGAGTATTTAGTGTCCATTCAGGCAGGAGGTGTCCTCAACATGTTGCCGTATAAATTGCGGATCGTTATTGTACCGATCCATCATTAATTCACAAAATTCTTGTCTTCGATCAAAATAATCTTCAATTTCATTTCTGCACTTTATATTTGTGCCACTTATTCGTTTCTACGCATATTGACACTTGAATTGCTCCAATGCTATATGACGAGTAGGTTTATGATAATTTTCTTGCAATGATAATACAGAGTGTCCCTGGACTTACTCTATTCCTCTCGGAAATGTATATATGAGGTCGGAATATCACCAGTACTTCATATAACTTTTGTTCTTGAAAACCTTCGTTACCAAGTTACAGGCCCTCAAAGTTACAAAATGAAAAATGTTTTTCTTTGATAACTTTTCAAGTTAATATTCAAAATCAACAAAATTTTGGTTATTGATTAAACAAATGAATTGCTTTGATGAGCTTTCATGCAGGAGTCAGTTGTACAAAGTCAGGAACGGACTACCCCCGATGGTTCACACCCCAAAACTTAAATGACAGTCCATGGTGTCGATAAGAGTATATTATTCAACTGGCGTATAATGATGGCTATTATTTACTAGGTGAAGTTTACGGCCACGAGCCGCAGGTGAGTAGCCTGAATCACCGAGAGAATAATAGTCATTATACGCAAAATATACATGTTGTCCACGACCATTGTATAACTCATACATTTTGAAAGCAATATAGATAGAAAAATCGTTCCACTTCACCAAAGGGAAATCAATTATGTAAAATTATGAGACATGTTTTTTGAACAATTGTCCAAAAACAAAGGTGAGCTAATGAAAAGTAATTGTTAAAAATATTTCCAGTCACTGACGCCGTCGGAACAACAATAAGAGACATGCGTATTTTAGTACCTCTGATTTAACTTCTGGAAATGTTCGTACATAACATACAAAGACTCTCACACACAGAAACATGCGTTCTTTTTTATGGTGATACTACTATAGTAATGAACAGTAATGACTTCATCAATAATGTGAGTGGACCAAAAAATGCGCAATTGAAAGTGAAACTCGACGTGTCTGAGCTTTTTTTCTCAATGGCCACATCAATCTTTTACCGAATTTGTTTCAACCTTTACGCGCTCACTGTATTTGACGCGATGAGGAAATTCTTCATTATTTCTCTCTCTGCGTTCCGCGTAGTAAAAAGTTTCTTCTAGTGAACGGATTCTGATATTGCCACATTAAATCGGTCAGTTCTTTGCAGTATCAAGAAAGAGAAAGTTCCCAGGGCGTTTCATGGGTGATTGAACATTCTGAGGTAGATTTCAGTTGACCGACAAAGTTTTCTGCAATCACGAAGTTGTTCATTCTTAAGTAGGTACTTTGACAACGAAAATGGATCCTTTTTCTTATCGACAAATTTTTCGCCTACCTCACAACTTCACGTAGAGTCTCGAGAGAATTTCGGCAAACCTTATGAGCTTAATCTTTTAGGCATATCCTCGCCGAAGGTAATCTATTAAAACAAAGCAGTTGCACAATTTTTTTTATATTTTGTAGTCATGCTCCGAATTTCTTTCATTTTTTGTGTTCATCCTACTACGCAGAGGTGGTTGCAAATTTTAGAACTTCTCTTCATTTTGCATTCAATATTCAAGAATTTCAAAAAAAATCACAAAAAATTACAGGGTGTTAACGATTTTCATATCCTAGTTTCAGTGGATTTAAATAAAAAAATATTTAACGTTTTTTTTGTATGATGTAATATTTGTTTATTGAAAAAGTCGCTGCAATTCTTGGTAGTGAAACAAATGTGATAAAACTTTTTATCAACTAGCCCAACTGAACGTGTCTGGATTATCTATTATCATAAGGCATAGTCATTGATTACAGTCTGAGCTCAGTGCAACCATATTATTCACGTTGTCTGTAATGATTTAGAAATGCTAGATGTTTTGTATGTGACTCGCTACAAATTTTTATTTACGTTGAATATCTTCAGCTTGTCAGATAGAGAAGGTGACTCCTGAAGTCTCGATAAGAATTAGAATAATATCCATGTCGATTGCTAAATCTTACAAGCTTTACAACGAAAATTTCTGCACAAAACTGTTGGACATTGAAAGCTGGATTGGAACGAAAATTTTAATTAAATTTTTGCGGAATTACACATCAAGACGGAAAGTGCTTCATTTTTCTTGAAAGAAAACTTTTATTCACCGAGGTCACATGTTTCGCTAAACAATTTCTTGAGAGATAAATGAATTCATTCGAATTCATTGAAACAAATCATTTGCGCATTTTTTTATATTTTGTACTCATGCTCCGATTTTTCTCTTATTTTTTGTGTTCATCATACTACACAGAGGTGGTTGCAAATTTCAGAACTTCTCTTCATTTTGCATTCAATATTCAAGAATTTCAAAAAAGTCATAAAAAATTACAGGATGTTAACGATTTTCATATCCTAATTTCAGTGGGTTTATATAAAAAAATATTCAACGTTTTTCTGTATGAGGTAATATTTGTTTATTGAAAAAGTCGCTGGAATTCTTGCTGGAATTCTTGATATTGAAACAATTGTGATAAAACTATTCATCAACTAGCCCAACTGAACGTGTCTGGATTATCTATTATCATAAGGCATAGTCATCGATTACAGTCTGAGCTCAGTGCAACCATATTATTCACGTTGTCTGTAATGATTTAGAAATGCTAGATGTTTTGTATGTGACTCGCTACAAATTTTTATTTACGTTGAATATCTTCAGCTTGTCAGATAGAGGAGGTGACTCCTGAAGTCTCGATAAGAATTAGGATAATATCCATGTCGATTCCTAAATCTTACAAGCTTTACAACGAAAATTTCTGCACAAAACTGTTGGACATTGAAAGCTGGATTGGAACGAAAATTTTAATTAAATTTTTGCGGAATTACACATCAAGACAGAAAGTGCTTCATTTTTCTTGAAAGAAAACTTTTATTCACCGAGGTCACATGTTTAGCTAAACAATTTCTTGAGAGATAAATGAATTTATTCGAATTCATTGAAACAAATCATTTGCGTATTTTTTTATATTTTGTACTCGTGCTTCGATTTTTCTCTTATTTTTTGTGTTCATCATACTACACAGAGGTGGTTGCAAATTTCAGAACTCCTAGTCATTTTGCATTCAATATTCAGGCATTTCAAAAATATCGTAAGAAAATTACCGGGTGTTTACGATTCTCATGTTTTAATTCCAGCAGGTTTATAAAAAAAATATCAAATGTTTTATGTAATATAATTTTTGTTTATTGAGAAAGTGGCTGGAATTCTTGGTAATGAAACGAATGTGATAAAATGTTTATCAACCAGCCCAACTGGACGTGTGGATTATCTATTATCATAAGGCATACTCATTGATGACAGTCTGAGCACGGTGCAACCATATTATTCATGTTGTATGTTATGATTTAGAAATGCTGGATGTTTTGTATATGGCTCACTACAAATTTAATTATGCATATCGTAGTCAATACAATCTATCTATTGCGCTCACAAGTTTCATTGCACTGACTTTATTCGAATCAATATAAATATTTTTTTGTGTTGATACTACCTGTTATCTGAAATATGGAAAAATAAGTTTTTAAACATCCTGTATATTCAATCAGTATCAGTTTCACCAATGGAAAACGAATAATTTGTTTCTTTAAATAATTCAGAAATTTCGATATTAATTGGTTTCTTTTAATGATCAAAGAGAGAAATGATAGGAGGTAATACATATCGTAATCTGCAAAAAAATGACTCGCTGCGTTGTTTTTCATGTGAAACCCAGAATCTGAATTCGTTATTTTCAACAATAATTAGGATGGAAGCCTTTTCACAATATCATGAAAGAATACTATTTCAAATGCTACACGGTAATTTACAACTGGTGTGCTGAATTCATAGTTGCACGTAACATTTTCAGTTGTGTCCACGCTAAACATAATAATAACCCTTTAATTTGTAGCCGTTATTCGTGTTCATTGTTGAGAATATTTGCTGCAAATCAATAATTGCTCAGACAACTATATGTGTTGAATCCTGTATTTTTAGTTGCCTACCTTTTCATATGTCCATTGAATCTATCGTGCAAGGGAATGTGCGATTTGTTGAAGTGAGTTTTTTGCATTTTCAGCTCCTGTTTTTTCTATTGTTTTTACTGCCTCATTCAGAGAATCGGGGGGTCTTTTCGTTCCAAAAATCACGAAAGTACAGTTGATGTATTGTATCTGGGATAAATGAACTCTGAATCGATTTTTTCCGATTTGAGTATCATATTGTTGAATATTTTACAATCTTGGCATTCGGTCATTTCTTTTCAGTTAGAGGAATTTAAAAAATATGTATAATTCGTTCAAATATCAAGGAAATATTAATTTTTGATAAATATATCGTTTTCACTGTGGTTTCAACATATTCCTATAATTTTTCATTTATTTATGCTGATAACAAACAGGCTAGGTCTAATAACATGCACCAGTTTTATACACAAACACAATAAAAACTAAACCTATACACTAATTTAACAGACCCTAGGAACCAATGAGTTAGTGGAAGGAAAATCCTATAATTATCACAGGTAAGAAAGAAGTGGAGATCTTGCAGTACTCCAGATATCAACTTCTCGTGATCTCGTGGTGTTAGGAAATTGTTGATGGTAGTTAAACAGCTGTCAATAATAATAATAATAATGCAATGGGGGAATTCTTATCACATATTTTGAAAATCCCATTTTTTTGTATCTCAGGTACATATCAGGTGAATATTCATTAGTATGTCAGGTACATTAATCAGATTATGTAGAATATCAAAAATAAATAGATTTTGAAATTGTTTTTGGGGCATCTCACAGAGTTCTTCATTTAACGCCCACAGCTCAACCTACGAATATATTGCGGGAAAAGTGTAATGAATATCAACTTTCTCAGAAGTGAAGCACGTTTGCCTTTCAAGCGGAAGACCGCGGTTCGATTCTCCGCCGGGCCACCATACTGGGTAATCGCACGTTAAAAGGTGAGGCCTCGTTCATCCATTGCTCGCACAAGTTTCGACTTCTGAGGGTTGACGTTCGGCAGCTGGTTAACGGAAACGAACAATTTTATAACGTTTTTTTTTTCATAGTATGCCTGATACAAATTGAACTAGTTTCATCGTGACATCATCGTGTGTTCGAACAAACGTAAATTCTGGGTTCAACATGAAGTAACATACAGCGCCTAATTTTTTTTGCAGATGACGATATGTTTTAGCTCCGAGTATTTCCTCTTTCAAAGGCAGATCGTGAAAAATTGAGACAAAAAATATGTCGCTTGCGCCCGTTCTAATACTGTTAGACTTCTTCGCAATTGAAGCGCTTTAACATCAAAAAATGTATATGAAACAAGCATAAGTACCTACATAGAAAAGTCGGAAATTTGACTTATTCATTTGTTGAGGAATGTCAATTCAAATCATATTACCTGGAAGTAATAGGATAGAAAGTTGCCCCTTTCAAACACTGGGGAGCAGAATTATTTTTTTCTCATAGCAGATTTACACGAAAGGGAAGCCCTGTAATGTTCAAAGAACACCGCGTGAATCAAGAGACAGGAGATACGTATTAACATTAACTTTGAATTTTTGAAGTTTGTAAGCCTCAGGAAAAACCTCTTAGGAGTTCCAAAGAGGTTCGACAGGTTTCCAAATTCACAACAAAGGGGAGTGAATTCTGTACCCGACGAGTCATAGGGTGGAAGGATTGAATTTCCTCTCACGAAATAGAAATCCAAGTTTCTGGAAGCACCTTTAGCGATCGATCTCACATGGTTCTCCCATGAGAGATTATCACTGATCGTAATTCCTAGCATCAAGAAACTTGATTCTGTAGGAATAGTTACTCCTGACATCTGAATACTAGATGATGATAGATCGGCTTTCCTTGAGAAGAGACATGCCTGGGTTTTCCTAGCATTAAATTCCACCAAGTTCATGTTACCCCATTCTATTATTTTTACCAAGTCATCGTTAATTTTATTGACGTGAATGTTTCTTTGAATTTTTGTTTCTCGAGCTGGTATGGGGACCCCGGAAGAGAAACTGGTATGAAGAGTACTGTCGTCCGCAAAACTATGTACTGAACAAGATGTTTTCTCGAGCAAATCATTGATATGAAGCAGAAACAAAGTGGGCGCCAGAACTGAACCCTGTGGAACACATGCATTTATTGGGAGAATATCAGATGATACTCCATCAACAACCACGTACAGAGACCTATCAGGCAAGAAAACTTTTTAACAAAGCTCACAACTGAGGAGGCAAACCATAAGACGGCAGTTTAGAAAGGAGACCCCGATGTCAAACTCGATCAAACGCTTTTGAACTATCGAGTGCAACAGCTATCTTAGACAATTTCTCTCGTTTCCCAGCTCAAAAAAAGTTGCATATTTCGAATGATTTTCAATAAAATATTTCCTGAATATAAAGTAGCACTGTAAAGAAGACCGATATTGATTTGAAAATTTTGGGCACTATCATGCGAAACTTCAAATATATTTCCACACGTTGGTGACGTGTATATATTCCTGTCGATACCGAACGAGCCGTGTAACAGAGTTGAGACGATTTATGCTCTTATATATTTCAGTATTTCGTCGACAGATCGTTGTGCTGATTGACTTATCCATTTTTTATGTGTGCAAGAAATTCATCACTGTTATATTATTATTCGGTAACAATATGTAACTAACCTAGACGTTTTTCGTTTTTCCAGTTCTTCTTCTCCAATAGCGCCACCGTTCTCTTCAAAGAATGGAATTTCCAAACGACTGGAGGCCTCATCGGCTCCATGATAGGAATTTTTTTTATGGCGGCTCTGTACGAAGGACTGAAATACTTTAGGTAAGCGGGTTTGCACCGCCCTCTCCGTGGGCTGGCTGCGTACTTCATTTTATGAGTGTGACTTAATTTTTATTTATTTCAAGAACAAATATCCGAGGATAGCTTTCAAGAAATTATCTTTACAGGGAATATCTTTTTTGGAAAACATACAACTCATTACAGTATAGAGCCGTGACGCTTCCCGACAAAGCCACCACGTCGGAAGAACCGCAAGTTGTGCAGTAAGTACTTTTTTTTTTCAAATCGCTCTTCGTTCAGTAGATTTGATTTGCTCGAAAAAACTGACATTTCGGCCGAAAAAATACCCATCCATCTTCATTGAACATAAATGTATTAATAATAATAATATACAACACAGTAACTCAAATAGTATATTCAACGAGCGTATAACGATGGCTATTTTCTAAATCACCTAGAGAATAATATGCATTATACAGAATACTGTGTTTTGACAACGACTGTCACATAAAATATTCATAGTGCATGTGTTTATTCAAGATTTACGATATCCATTAATCACTAGTGAATAATGAAAACCTTATTCACTACAATCAATATGACGATATGTGATTAATGGATATTGTGACACCGTATGAATATTCTGTACAAAAGTCGTGGACAAGGATATTTATGATTTGGTGGAATAATTAATAATTTTCGAAAGGACATTTTCAAACGAAACTTATAATGATCCGCAGATAGTGTCAAGTTGTGTGATACGCGAAGATTGTGTTCATCTAATAATCACTTTAAAATTCTTCTCGTGATAAATAAACAGTAGTTGAATTTTGAACTCATACATTATTAAGTAGGTATCAACTGATTGAAAAATTTTTAGTCGCTCAACAGAGTACAGTAGTTGTTTGAACTGATACATAACCATAAATCAAATCATGAACAGTGTTAATGTTATATTAGAAATAAAATTGGGTGTCATCATATGTAATATCATAGGTTTTAATCCACGAATGATTTTCGAATTATACCAAAAATACCTGGTTATATCAACACTTGAATGTAAATGTAAACGACATAATCATAAAAATTCAATTCAATCATTTATAGAAACTGCACTCATCGACACACTTCGTGCTCTTTGTTTTCAAATAACAATAGTGTTTAGGAATTTTAAATATTGTTTCCATTTCGGGTATCAATGCTGTGATTGAAAAACAGTAGTAATAGCTTACGTGATGATGATTTCATATTGCCGAAGCTTTGGAAATTCTCGAAATGAATTGAAATATTGTTGACCGGAAAATTTTAATGAAAAATTAAAATGTGTACCAAATTTCAAAATGGAGCTCATTAAAAGTACCTGAGACAAAATAAAAGTAGTTTTATAATATACAGAGTGTCTTTTATTGATATTTGAAGCAGAAGGGTTCGGATGCGTAAAGTTTCCTTTCGAATGGAACACATTTTCAATTTTCAACTTCTGCCTTTCAAACCCATAGCGAGGGGGTGTCACAACCCTAAAATTTCAAATGGAAAGTGGGGTCGAGTGATATATCATGTGAAAATTATCTTTTCGATGATACCCTATTCATTGAAATTCTCCCAAACATTCAATGCAGAATCGGAGTAGAGAACATCAACCCGATAATTTTGCTACTGATGAAAAATACAAATATTTTTTGGGATTTAAGAATCAGAAGTTCTACAAACATCTCAGAATTACTTCATTTTAACGAAAGCATATTTCGAAATCGAAATTTTTCCTTACAATAAATTTATCCATTTCAAAAAAAAAACTGCAGATGAATATAGGAAAATCATTCAGGCAAATGTTTATTTCAGTCTTGTAACTGAGTCAGTTTGGTTTCTTTTGAGAATTATTTCAACTTCACCACAAAGCTTGGTTTATTCATTCCAGAACGAGATCAAATCGTTATTTGATCGTGATTCGTATGTTGCCCAGTTAGTCTGTAATGTGAAACACCAGCCACAGAACCCCATCATCAGAACAAATTTTTAGAAATGAATTTACAAAATCTGTAATATTGTACGGAAGCAAATGGATCACATTTTCAATTCTTTTGGAAGTAAACTATCAAGAAATCAATTCAACAACTTTTTTTTTTCATATAGCACCGTTACAAATAACAAACATTTGAACTTTCCACAGATTGTAAATGTTTTGATTCCTAATACCCAAAACATTTGAATTTTTCATCAATGCTAAAATTATTGGGTTAATCTTCTTAAGGGCGTTTTCGTATTAATTATTTGAGTAAATTTCAATTAATAAGAGTATCATTAGAAAAATAATTATGTGTACTGTTTGAATGTCATTATTTAATGGCTCATGGATTCATCGTAGTTTTCTTGGGTTCTTCACCTACCTCAATCTGGAAAAAAAAGAATTCATATTTGAATCTAAACAAGTTTAGAGGGGCAGATTTTTTATCTACCCCGATAAATTGCTGCGTTTGTTGAAAAACAGTTCCTTTTTCACTTGACCCCACTTCTATTTGAAATTTTAGGGATGTGACATGTCATCGCTGGTGGTTTGAATGCGTATGTTGAAGAATGTGTCCCTCTCACACTCACACTCCATGCTTTAAATAACAAACAAAAGAGAAAAGCTAGGTGCATACTTTTCCTTGGACCACTCTGTATCTGCGAATAACGAAGATTCAGCCCACAATGGAGTTTCAAAACATTCGGTTTTTCTTGTATATCTCTGGAACCGAGAGGAATATAGTACATTTTTTTTAGCTCCCACTGTAACTCTGAATCAAACATCTTTTCCCCTTTTGAACCGTATCTCTATATCTTACTGTTTAAGAAATCCCCAAACAGACCTCTGTATTCGGATAACCTTGTATATTCCCAAATATCTTCTTGATTGCTAGGCAACCAGGAGACAGTATGCAAGGGTGTTTGCAAGATGCATATATTTTTTGCTTATATCAGAAATATTTTTCATAAATCACTGCATGAATCATCGACTTCGACTCTCAATAAAATTCCAATTGTTGTGTCTACTTTCAAAATGCACTATGGATACTCCGATCGTCTATATTTATTTTGGTTGGAATCGCACGAAAATATCTTAGAGAATGCTGTACTGACATAGCGTATTAACCTTTTTTATCGTTCTACTCATAAAGCATCACACAAGATTGCGAAGCATGAAATTGGCTTCAAAAATACGAAGTGCAAAATCATAAAAGTTCATTCTCGAAGCTACAGAGCGACAAAACAACAAAAAATTGTAAAAATACTCGTCATATTGAGAATCGGGACCGGTTAAAGAAGCAAATGGCGCAAACCCGATGTCGCTATCTCTTTTCATTGCTACACACGCAATTGTTTATAAAGACGTTTATCAATGTTCACAAAATTGAGGCCAGAAGGAAGTTTTTCACACTTACCAAGATTTTTGTTACACATATAATAAGGTTGAAACTTCCATATGCAATTATTTGGTAATCAACTTTTCAATTTCATTTAACTTAATTGATTTTTTGAAAATGTGTCATCATATATTCTAAAAAAAAATTATTCTAAAATTGTTCGTTTCCGTTAACCAGCTGACGAACGTCAACCCTCAGAAGTTGAAACTTGTGCTAGCAATGGATCAACGAGGCTTTACTTTTTAACGTGCGATTACCCAAGCACGGTGGCCCGGCGGGGAATCGACCCCGGTCTTCCGCTTGAAAGGCGAACGTGCTTTCATGAACGATACTTAATTCGATTAATCATTAATGATTTTTCGATATTAACCTGAAATTCAATTTCTTTCTGCAGATTCAAATCGTCAGCTACCATGATCTCATTTTTCGAAGAAATGGCAACTGTTTGAATAAATAGCTCAAATCAATTGCAAAATTGATATTCAAATCATTGCATATGAATGTTTGAACCTTATCATATGTGTACCTCTATAGTATAATTCAAACACTGATATAAGTCTTAGAAAACAGTTGAGATTATGCAGTAACAAGAAGAGTTAACAAACACATCGGGTGTTTGCCAATTGCTTCGTGGAACATTAAATGTTTCGAAAAATAATTATGAATATGATATTTCCATTTCAATTACCTGTGCAATGATACAGCTGAATTTTTTTTTGTTTTTTCAAGCTTGGCAGTCTTGAGAATGTAATCATGCAAATTTGTCCTGAGGACTTTTATAGCAATTTTCATGCGCTACAAAAATACTACGATTCAGTTCCTGTTTCTCACACTTATATTAATGTTCCGAAAGTAGAATAAAAAACACGAAAAAAGGCTAATTGTCGTATTTTTTCCTTAGAATTTGCAACTAGCGGATAAAATGAAGAAGCTGGGCGAGCTCAGCATCCGCTGTAATATTTTCAAGCGTCTCCATTGAATGATCAGGGTATTCACCTCAAAATGCAACTTGACCGTACTAATGACTGATAATTCATTCATCGTCATCAATATTAATCAGAATTCCTTCATTACTAACTGTCTAACAATTTTAAGGCCTCCATTATTATTATCGTCTGCATTTGTTTCATGGCAAAAATTATCATGTTTGGCACTCGATAACGAATCAGATGACTCGTTCTCATAAATTGAATGAAATATTGTTGTTCTAGTCTTATCTGCAGAATAACACTGTTTTATTACTTGAATCATTTCATTTAAAAAACAATAATCAGAATGATAACATATTGAAGGCCTTGATATAGATTTCTGACAACTCTCTAATCAAATTGTAATGAATCGCCTGATAATCATAATTGATGTGTTTGTGATATCCATTCGGGAATTAAAATCTTGGGCATTCCTTTTTTCAAAATATTTATTTGAAAACAGCATTGGTTTACTGAGTGACTGATGATTTTTTTTTCTACACAGTAAACTGAATGAATTAAGCCACGGTTTTCAAATACTAAAAAAGATTAGTGGGTAATATTGTACCTATTGATGAATTTTAAACAATTTGATTCTAAGATCCACGGTTCATTTTTACAAGATCAATTTTTATTCTCCGGTTAGAGTATGTTATAATAATTTAAAGGAATATTGAATTTATCATTCACGACATTGTCGGAAAAACTGTTAAGAAGTCTTTGTTTCATTTGTTAAAAGATGTAACTTTTATCATTTTTTGTAGTATACTTGAGAGTTTAATTTAAATAATTTTTTATATTGGTGAATGTATATAGGCACTACCATTCAATGTTAATGGTGGAAAATTTCATCAGAATTCAAGCTCAGAACATAATGAATAGTTTGTTCACTTCATAACCTGTGAACCAAGGTAATTTTTAGTCCCGAGATATGATTTCTCGAATTGAACAATTTTGCTTAATCACAAATATCAAAATCTATATCCTGGAAATTTTAACGTCTGATTGAGATGGAATCGTCTTCCACCAATTTCAATTCCAAATTATTTTCCAGAAATAAGTTGTTCGATTGTTCAAATTCTCATTCAAATTGTCTTCGTAAAATAAGATTTTTTACTATCAGTTGCATATGACGGAATATAAAATAATAAAGCTGTTCAAAAAAATTGAGTCGATGCATTTTGTCCGTGGAACGTGGAAACTGTCATCCCCCTTGCTTCGTTATACTAATTCAGTCTAATTGATATATTTAAAATTGCTATTTTTTTGTTTATTTCAACGCAGAATAGTGAGGGAGGTCATTCATGAAAATCCGTAAGTTATCATTTAAGCTCATTTTTTTCGTTAACAGTGCACCAGCTTTCACAAGCAAACAAAAAATACCGCAATTGAAAATTTGAATTGGCCAAAGTTTCAGCTTGTTGGAAATCATATTCGAAATTAAATTCATTGATAAGAAAACGAGATATCGGGAGAGAAAAGCAAAGTCTCGAGAAAAAAGTCGTGATGGTGAAAAGAAAAGGCTAAAAATCTCGTATCTTTTATTAGATTTTTTTTTTTGACGGTGATTAAATATCCTTTTTCTATTCGGCTATTGTTTGGATAATATTTTGTGTGTGCCGTTGAAATATTGAAAAAACTGTTTTTTTATTTTTTTTAGCTAACTAGAAAAACGAAACCTATCATATATATAGTAAAAATATTTTTTGTTTGCTCGAAACTTACACAACCGGGAAACATATTGTGTGCATGATCATTTGAGCTTCATTCATTGAACTTTGCAGCCATATTCACAATTGACAGTGGGAAAAGGTTTCATGTCATAGCAAATACAGCAGGTTACGGCACTGAAAAGGTAACATCCAATATCTTATAAACACATTTGTTGTGAAAAAATCGAAAAGCACGTTGATTTTGAATCCAAGGGAGAAATGTTTCTATCGTAACCTCAACTTGCCATATCTCCTTCCCTGCCACTTATTCACTATCCATTACACAATTCAAATAAGAAAAGTTCTAAGTGTGACACAATCATGAAAAGGTACTTTTATGAGGAATTCAACCATGTGACTGTTCGTTATCTTTTTATTTTATTAACATTACAAAATAGTATATTACATTGCTAGTGCGGAAAGTGACATTTTTCACACGCTTGGGAAAAATGTCACTTTCGCACAAGTAATGTACATGTATTTTCCTACGACCACCTATTTTATTAAACAATGTGTAAATATCAGATCGTGTATAAGTATGTAATATACGTTACAATAGAGGGGTACTTGCAATTGTCCATTGTTGAATATAGATTGAATGGCGTCGGCCAGAATCGTCGCTTCAATGTAATAACTTTTGTAATAAATACTTTTAATTTATACTATAACGGTGGAATGGACATTACTGTTGTGAATACACCATTAGTATATTGAGTTGCCGACTAATCTCAAGTTTTTTTTGTGTCAGTCTATGTTTCAATATTGTTTCTATAAAAAGTGCACATGAATTTGCAATAACTTCTATAGTGAAATGAAGAAATAACGATAATAAACGTTTATTTGATAATGAGACAATAAGTAAGTACTTATAATACAACTTCATTGTACCTATTGATTTGAAAATACAAAATCTTGCATTAGTTCATCTTCAATCATTGCAAATTATCTTCATACACAATAGATGCTCAAGGTGCTCTCCATTAACTGCCATAATAATAAATAATAATATTTATTTATTCTCAGAAGAACACGCCTTATAGATACTGCACAAATTTCGTCAAATCCTGATTCACATACATGAGTATAAGTTAGTTTCGAAACGTTGTCGATAAATAATGTACTTTGGAAGGGTTTGACTCCAAGTTTTGCAAGGTTTTTAATTTTTAGTTCATTAAATGAAGTATTATAATTTGGGAAACGAAAAAGTTGTTTTTCTCACAAGGGGGCGCCAAAATAGCGATAGTGACCAACAGGGCGTGGGGAAGGTATGACAGTTGAGATTATGATGAAAAGATATATGAAATCGACGTGTTCTTAATTTTGTTTCAAGAACAAAGGTGATTTTTTTAACCAATATCACATGTTTATAGGAATCCGTCATTAAGCTCATTTAAGAGCTTGTGCGAACAAGGGGTACACGGTACCTACATATAAAGTGAAATGAGAATCACTTTGGCTTCGTAACTGGACGATAAATACCGAATTATAAAAATTCTAGTACTCCTAGGGTTCGAACTTGGTCAACACGGCTGAGAGCGAGCGCTCTTATCAGCTCAGATATTGGATCTGTTTCGTTTTGGGTGTCGCACCCTGTATACGGAGTCGAATATGAATGAAAGGGGCTCAATCATTCAAAATACTATTTTACTAACTTTGCTAACAACACTGGCATACTATAAAATAGATCATAGGATCATGTGTCTATTTATTATACCATTGCGTATTTTAGCTTATTTAATTATTGTAGAAGAAATACAAACAGGGCTTATGAGATAATTCGTCAATGACTTTGAGCAAATCAACTATAAAAAAAATCTAAACTGCCAATGGAATTATTTTTGTTCCTCGAAAACATCTTTATACTACTTTGAAACTTGGATTGTTTGTTTTTTTTATCTGAGACTCCAATTATTGTCGGGATGGGATAGCAAGTCTGGAAGTTGATCCTGCCATTTGATTGTACTTATTTTTTGTACATGGATTTTTATTTTTTTTATTTTCCCTATCAAAGAAATTTATGATTATAAGTAATTGAATATGACCAAAAAAAATATGGAATTTTTAAAAAAAAATTGATCTTCTAAAGTTATGGAATTTTTGATTTCAATAAATTTGGATTTAGTTCTTGGTTGTAATTGGCCCTGCATGAAAGAAACGTTTTTCCCTTAAGTTATATTCTCACGCAATTGAAGAAGGTTCTGAATCGATATGTCTCTCCCAATTCTTTGAAAACGTTTCATCAAATAATATATCTTTTTTTTTCAGACCAACAATGCTCAGTAAAATGCACTTCCTCCAAACGTTCCTCCACATGCTTCAGATGGTCGTATCATACTTTCTTATGCTGATTTTCATGACGTACAATACCTATTTGTGCATAGCAGTAGTATTGGGGGCAGGAGTGGGATACTTTTTGTTTGGCTGGAAAAAATCCGTAGTGGTGGATGTCACGGAACATTGTCACTGATATAAGTCTGTGAAAGTTCACAAGTACATAGTAAACCTTAGAGTAATAAGATAAACTTGTAATATAAGGTTTTTAAACAGTGTTTCTGTATGCTAAAATAAATCCACGTTTTTACTTGGGAAAACTGATGTTGATCATCTTCTTTTAGATAAACTGAAAATACATGCCAGAGAAAGAACTTCCCACTTTTCCCAAGTATTAGAATGGGATATGATTTTGTTATCTAACATTTACATGGAGAAGGTTTATTCAAAAACGTGACATAATTTTTGATCAACAGGGTTTTGAAATAACTTGCAGAATTATTCAGGATATAATTTAGGACTTTAGTTTTAAAGTAGTGTAAGTGTACTTTGTACATATATTTAATATCATGTGAGTTGTGAAAAAAAATCTACTTGCCTTCGAAAATTATTGTGAAATCCAAAAAAAAGCCTAGTCAAATTTTACATCTTCCAACACTGAACTAGACTGACTCATTTTTTGAGAAAAATAAATTATTTCTTCTTCGAGATAATTCAAATTGATTTGGTCCGCCAAGACTGATTTTTTTAATGTCATTTTCCTATTTCAGCCAAATCACATATTGAACGCATATTTCGAAAAATTTGTCAGTGAAAAATTGCATGTTTTTTATTGTAAAGTTAACAAGTCTCAGAAGTATTATCCCGCATCATTTGATGTTTCCATAAAGTCATTCAATACAGTTACATATTTAACCAGCCATTGTATATGTAACTTAGAGTGCATCTTAAGCTAAGTGAGAGATTATTTTATTGTATTCAAACACTTTATAAATGTTACATTTTAAATTAGTTATTAAATATTTTTATCATGAATGGTTTTGCGTTGTGCTTAAACTATCGTAAGCAACTGAGGATGTGATTTTCTACAGTGGAAAGCTGAAGGGTACTGTTAATATATTTTTATTGCTCAAGTTTTAGTTTCAATCTATCCATATGCCCACTGATGAGATCAAGCGAACTTGTCTGGATTTGAGAATGAAATGTGATCCTGATGAATGAAATTTAGCGATCAATGAAATTAAGAAGAAATTGTTTTCCATTTGTGGAGAGAATTAAATATCATCAATTTCAAAAATAATTTTTATAAATAATTGAGTAAAAAAATTATTTTGTTACCTAATAGAGAATTTTTTAAAGGAATTTTTTCTTTGGTAAAAATGATTCTTTGTTAACGTCTGTTATATATAGGGGAAATAATAAACAAGAAATAAAAATTAACATGATGATGGATCTTCAGACAATATTATCCTGGTTGAATAGTCACAAATTAACATTGAACTTCAAAAAGTCATCTTTTATGTATATTTGTGAAAAATCAAATTCATTCCTATCAGAAGATCCCATTCAATTAAAAACTGGAATTATTGAATATTCCTCTGCTGTCAAATTTTTAGGACTACATGTGGATGAAAATATTAACGTGGACCAAACATTAGGAATGTTGAGAAAACAAATATCTCCAATGATTGGTGTCCTTTTCAAATTGAGAAATTTTATGCCTATGAAATATCTAAAGTCATTTTTTATTTTTCTCTAGTATATTCCAAACTCCAGTATTTAATTTCAGTTTGGGGAGCGACAACAAAAACCCTAGTAAAACCTGTGAAAACCCTACAAAATAAATTGATTAAATGTATATATAAACTTGATTATCAGGAACCAATAAAAATTTATATAAACCCAATAATCTTTTGGATATATCATCATTATATAAACTCAAACTTTGTACCTTCATACATTTGGTTAAAAACAAACTAAAACATTCAAATCTCATCTTTAAAATTAATAGTGATCAGCACAGTCATTCAACCAGATCTTCCAAAAATTTATCAACGATGAAATTCAAATCTAACATAGGACGACAGTCAATTTATCACACAGGAATCATTTTTTATAATTTATTACCAGATGCAATGAAGAAATATGGAAAACTCCGTTTCAATGCCAGATAAAAAAAACATTCAATGAAATAGATAATTGGCAATTTTTTATTTATTTTTTTATTGCCATATTTTTTCTTCATTTTCTACAATGAAACAGTCTGATTTCATTGCCTTTTTTTCCTTCAATGTATAATATTCTTGAGTTAATATTTTTCCCTTCTATAAACTGTAGTTTCTTGGGAAATAAAAGTTATTATATGAAATGACAGTTTTTTTTTCGAAACCAAGTGATTGATCTCTTTCATAAAATTTATATGAGAGAATTTCTTTGTGAATCTGGGTACTCGGCACTATCATTGAAATAAATTCCCTGACCAATTTGTTCTGTCTTTTAGTATCTGTCTCGGGCAGTTTAACAATAAGATGAGTACTTCAAAAAGAAGTCAGCAAAAAGATTTGGAATATCTGCTCTGAATTCATTCTGAAATTGCATGCTCTAACAACAACACTATTGGAAAAAGATTCTTTCCACCTCAAAAAGAACACTCCCACTTATTCAAAATCGAATGTTGTCTATAAAATTAACTGTAACAATTGCACTAAATGCTTTGTTTATCAAAAAGGACGATATTTAAAAAAAACAATCTCTGAACACGATAGAGACACACCAAAGATGAATGTTACGAAATAGAGGAATGAACCATGGCGAAGAAGACTATGGTCTAAACTTTTCAAGAGGTACGTAGAATTTGAGGCAGTGGCGGATCCACGAGGGGGGGTTTTGGGTCCGGATCCCCCCATTGGGAAAATAAGAGATTTTTTTTTCAATTTTTATCGGCTCCTAATTTCCAAATTTTGTTAGGGAACGAAGAAATGTCAAATGAGCAAGCCAAAAAAATAAAATAGATTAAATTTTTTTGCTTCAAAATTGAAGAACTTTAATAATTATTATTACATTCCATTGAAAACTAAAGAGCAGGCTACATTTAAACATTTAGTCCAGTAACTGAAGGAACGAACCTGTGAATAAGTCTATGAGTTCTTCACTTGTGGCTCAATTTGTAGGTCGTCACAGATGTTTTCAAAGGACCCAAAACTTAACACGATTGCGTTCATGGAAATGGAAGAAAATGACCCCCCAAACCCAGAAAAATGGGATTCACGCCAATATCTGGCTAAATATACGAATTAGAGATTTTTCGTTCATACAAAAATTAAAGATCGTCTCATTATCTACAAAAATTACCCTTATCACTTTTTCCGAAAACTCAACAGTTTTCGAGATTAAAGGGACCCAAAACTCTCCTCATTTCAGCTGCCGCTTTCTCTATAGGAATTCTGTTGTCAAAGCATTCGCTTGGAGGCTGGCGGACGAATTGTTTCATAACTCATAACTGACGTTTTTCAATGATTCAAATTTCAAGATGATGAGGAACCCCGTAGCTATCATTCCATGTATTTCGAAGTTCTTTCTTATTTGGCAAAAAGATTTAATAAGCTGTGAAAGTTTTTTTCGGCACCATTTCGACACTGTTTCATATATTTGTTTACTTTTTTTTCAAAAATAGTCTTTTATCGGAAATTTTTCTTTATAACGGGTCCTTGGGGGGTCTCGAATGATCTTTAATTTTTTTTGTACTTCCCCCGCGTTCTAATAAATGATCAATTTGTTTATTTACATTTTTCATGTGATTTCGGAGTTATGTAGAATCTGCGGAAGAACCGCGAATTAAAAAATTATTAGCTTTTTTATCGACTTGCCATGCACATCGTTTTGAAGCCAAGATGCTCTAGTTTCCGAATACATATATATTTTTTATGGCTAATAATTTTTTAATTCGCGGTTGTTCCGCAGATTCTACATAACTACGAAATCACATGAAAAATGTAAATAAACGAATGGATCATTTATTAGAACGCGGGGAAAATACAAAAAAAAATCAAAAATCATTCAAGACCCCCCAAGGACCCGTTATAAAGAAAAATTTTCCGATAAAAGACTATTTTTGAAAAAAATATGTAAACAAATTAATGAAACAGTGTCGAAATGGTGCGGAAAAAACTTTCACAGCTTATTAAATCATTTTGCCAAATAAGAAAGAACTTCGAAATACATAGAATGATAGCTTCGGGTTTCCTCAATATCTTGAACTTTGAATCATTGAAAAATGTCAGTTTTTTCCTGAGTTATGAAACAATTCGTCCGCCAGCCTCCAAGCGAATGCATAGACAACAGAATTCCTATAGAGAAATCGGCAGCTGAAATGAGGAGAGTTTTGGGTCCCTTTAATCTCGAAAACTGTTGAGTTTTCGGAAAAAGTGATAAGGGTCATTTTTGTAGATAATGAGACGATCTTTAATTTTTGAACGAAAATTCTCTAATTCGTATATTTAGCCAGATATTGGCGGGAAACCAATTTTTCTGGGTTTGGGGAGCCATTTTAGGTAATTGCAATGAACGCAATCGTGTTAAGTTTTGGGTCCTTTGAAAACATCTGTGACGACCTACAAATTGAACCACAAGTGAAGAACGCATAGACTTGTTCACAGCTTTCCCTAGTTTCGGATCTTCTTACTGGACTAATTAGTGAATTTTCGATGTTTTTTGAAAAATTCTACTAGAATTTCGTCCTCTGTGAGTTCAATATGGGTATGGATTTTTAAAGAAGCAAGACCATTCAGTCGTTTCTATCCCATCGTACTTCTCAGGTAATATTTGATCTTCCTTAAAGTCGAAAATGATCGTTCTGGAGTTGCTGTAGTTACAGGTAATACTGCCAAGATTTTTGGATCTTGACTACTTGTTGCTATACGGTAGCTCCAATCGCGAAAGAGTGACTTGTATTGCGCCAATGAAACGGCTGTAGGAAGGAACGACGATATGTAGCCAATGCGGAACTACTAACGAAATGTATACATATATATATATATATATATATATATATATATATATATATATATATATATAATTTTTTAGAAGTTTCGAGTGGATAGATGATATAGAGGTTTTTTTAATGGGCTTTGCACTCAAATGAAAATAGCAACCGTAGACACGTGTTTCTGGGTCATTGCCCTTCTTCAGCACGGTGTAGCCAAGTGCAAGGATGGACAACACTTGGAGAAACATCACAAATGAACGGAGTTGTTTCAAAATATGGAGATTCTTCTGGTGAAAACCCTGGTCCGAAATGCGAAGAATTCGATCTTTCATCTGCTTGACCACGTTTACCTTCATCGACTCTTTATGGTATGACCAATAGTTTAAATACCTACCAGAACTGATGAAACACCTTGTAAACCGTAAAAATACCCTTTTTTAGGGGTTCTTTAAAAATATTTTCGAGTCGGGATTCGAAATTTGACAGCAGAATTTAATTGGCTTATCATCTAAACATACAGTACTGCACAAAAAATGTTCATAAAACTTTAAATAGAGGATCCCAATGGATTAACTATAAAAATTTCATGTGAATGATGGAAAAAAAACTTTTTGGCCATAACTTTTTTTTGGCTTATAATAACGAGATGTACTGGGAACCATTTTAAAGCTGAGGTTATCGCCGAAATTTCATGTCATATGCAACATTTGAATTGGATGGTCCAATTTTTTTCATTTCGCCCGACAAAAAAGAGCATTTACCGTTATAAACATAAAATAGGCAATTTTAAACGACAAATTTGCTTACAGATGAGAAATTATAACAAAAAATTGAGATACACCTAAAAAGAATAAATGCTGAAAAATTTGGCTGTTTAAAATAAATAATGTTCACGCTGCTGGCCAAAAACAAAATGTTTTAAAAAATACACGATTTCACACAACTTTAGCAGGCCAAAACATAAACAATAATTACCCGATAGGGCCAAAAATGGCTGGAGATTTATATGTAAAAGTGTTCTACTTTTATCAAAGGATTTTTTTCAAATACCTGGCGCTGAAAATTGGCATTACAAATTTTTGAAAAAAAATTATTTTGCCCATAACTTTTTTTCTTTGTATTCTCATTTTTTCCAGTTGGTCTCAAAAATTTGATTGATTTTGATTGATTTTTTTTCGATTTTGTTGAATCATATTGAATGATAAAAATCATTTTTTTTGTAAAAGTCTATATTTTTCGAGATATTTATGTCAGAACGATCCGGTTTTTTCTTCATTTTTCGTAAAGCAACCATTTTTGCCATGTCATATCTCCTTTAATATTAATCGTAGAAAAATAAAACAAAAAACTACTTTATCCTAGACTATAATACTTCATATAAGTAATATATAATTTTTTTTGAATTTGGAAACAGATTTTCAGTAAATTTAAAAACTTTAAAACTTTTAAATTTTTTTGTAAAACTCACACTTTTCCTTGCGCTATTACTCGAAAGGGGTGCATTTTTATGAAAAATTGCAATCAATGTTTTTATGTTAAAAAATGATAATTTATCGATTGGTTTCATTATTT